>CM035410.1:205616159-206166159 GCA_020310875.1 Ceratopteris richardii
TTCTGTCTGGACTGATCTTCTTGCAACAGAACAGAAACTAACTCCTCAAATGATAAGGCATTCGGATTGCCTTTCATCATCAACCGAAGAGTAGAAGAAAAACGCTGATATGAATCAGGAAGACCATTCAGAACGGTCTGCACAAGTGAGCTATCTGGTATAACCTCATTAGCAGAAATCAACTGTTCCTTCAAATCTTTGATCCTTGTTATGAAACTGTCCATAGAATCACCTTCATTCATGTGCTCACTCTCCAACTGTTTTTAGAGGTAAGCAACACGAGCCTCATTCCTAGCTTGGTACAATGTGGTAAGTGTATCCCAAGCATCCCTAGCTGTTCTGCAAGAGCAAATGTGAGGAATAATGGCACGTTTGACAGACAAAGCTATCAATGCATGTGCCTGGGCATCTCTGCCATCCCAACAAATCTGCTCTGCAGTAGGTGCAGCAAAAACAGCAGCACGAATAGGAATCTGCACAATATCATCTTTGACACCATCTTCATCAGCTCTAGCACCTGTATTCGTAGTACCTGTTGTTACAAGTGTAACAAGATGTCTTTCAACACCCTGCACAATGTTCCACAATCCTTTTGCAACCAACACATGTCGCATCATATAAGCCCATAATGGGTAGTTGGTACCATCCAACTTATCCTCAACAACCAACATACAGAATACATCACTGCTTTCAGCCATGGCCGGTGACTAAAATACCTTGATGCAGAAAATTGACTGTATCTCAAAAAGTTGAACAGAACTGCCGAGACGAGTTCTGCTAGACCTGTAGCAGACTTCGAGATGCTTAAACTGGCGAACAGAAACTGGTATATACCTTTGGCACAGAACGATGAAATAGCCTGCACAAGCACTGTGATAGTGCATTCGGAGGCCGAAACGAGCTCAGATTGCGATTTCGACACCACAAAGCGAAGCGGTTTTGATCTCGGAAACACCTTGAGTATGCTCACCAAAATTCATACGATTCTGAGACTACAAACGGAGGAGTGTCGACGGCGCCCTAGATGAAGCGACGACCTGCTCTGATACCAATTGTTGGAGTTAGTCTTGTGTGGAAGCACGTGAACAACACAAGGAAGAAGAAGAAGCTTGGAGCACAACACACAATATGGAATGTATTACTAGAGAAGTGTACAAAGATAAGTAGCCCATTAGGGCAATAGGCGTATATACAAGCCGAGGGAAAAAAACCTCCTAAAGAGGGAAACAAGTGCCCCGGTGGTCCTAGTGTGTTCACACACATAACTACCTAAATATATCAACAGAAGCACCATCTGAAGAAAAGCACATCATCTAGTTGAATACCTAGTCCAAGATCAGTTTAAAAGAAGCATCTCCACCCAAAACAAATGTGGTACCACTCATCTAGGATGAGTTGCAAAGGAAGCTAGAAAAAGAAGTACTATCGCAACAAACACCGACAAAAACTATGATTGAAATTCTCTATGATATGCCACAAGGGAAGGGAGTAACTAAAGAGGCTGAGCCAACGATACACCTACATATTCGACAACCCCACCAAACAATACATGTGGCACAAGGAAAAGATGTTACCACAAGTGAAGAACCTAATATCCCCAAAACATGGTTAAATGTGGATGTTGCTCAAGTAAAGCTGGTAGTAAAGCAAATGATACAAACGACTATGGACACGCAACAACAAATGATTGAAACGGATAAAGACTATGACAAGGCCATGAGAGAGAGAAGCCAATTCCAGGTGATGAGTGAAAACTTGTCTACACAATTAATTCAAGTTCAATAGGTACTCTCAACAAAGGAATCAGAAGTCAAAGAAGCCAGGGAACAATGCACCATGCTAACACAGGAGAACCAAAAGCTCCAAGATCAAATCACTAAGCTACAAGGTAAATATGAAGCAAGTGAAGCGGAAAGAACAAGAATGGATGCTAGAAGTAAGCTGCTTGAAACTCAAATCAAGGTATACATGGAAGAAAGAAACAATTTACGAAATAAAAATAAAGAACTTATGAATGCCATACTGTGCAACCAACCCATAGCAGCATGAGAAACAACCGCAAATGACACAAAAGCATTGATAGACCAAATTGTGAAGTATCAAGCTCATCGAAAACAAGAGCAAGCTATCAGGAAAGAATGGGAAAGAAAGTATATACATGATACTAACAAATTCAGAAAGCGATGGAAATCAATTGAAGACAAACTTCTTGTGGTCTATAATGAAGATTCCGATCAAATAGCTGCCATCAAAAATGAACTTTTGACTACCAAAGAAGCGTTAACCAAGGCTAACAATGAAATCAAATAAAAGGATGAACTCATTGCACACTTAGAAGCTCAAATAAAACAACAGGCGACAATCGGGACACGAGTAGAGCCACAACAAAAGAATCCTACTTACGAGGTAGAGGTATGTCCTCTATCTCTCTCGATCTATCATTCACCAACAAGAGTGCAGACGACGGAACCTAGTGATGATCATCCAATGCCATATACTACAGAACTAGGTCAGAAGGAACGGGCACTAGTGGTGTCCCGGTTGACGGAAAATTTTGAAAACAAAGTCGTCAAAGTAATGAAAGAACCAAAAATCAAAGGCAAAGACTTGGAATAGATCATCAAGCCATTCAACATACCTTATGGGCTGTTGAAAGAGCAGACACATCGTTATATAAAGCAGATTACACAAAAAGATCCAGATGACCAGTTGAACTTCAAGACAAATACATTCACTTACACTCAAGAAGAATTTGAAGCGGCAGAACCATTATGGAGAAGAAAGTTTTTGGAAAAGAATCCAATATTACAAGTGCATTGCCACGCCGCACCATATTTATTTCAGGCGAATCCTTCTTTTTGCCCGATGCCACATCGATGTGATGTACATGAATTTTTGGATTTACAAAGCACTTGTAAGCTCAATAAGCAATGGTTGAATTATCCTTTGCTTCCAAGTCCGCCGCACAACCATTTACCAACTGAGGAATATATGGTGAGATCCATCAAGTTTTGGCTAAACCATTATGGTGAGATCCATCAAGTTTTACCAACTATTTACCAACTAAGGAATATATGGTGAGATCCATCAAGTTATGCGAGAGTACCCGATCTCACAGTAAAGATGACCAATAAAATGCTCAGTATGATACTCACAAAAATCAAAGTTTTTAAGCATGCAGAATATACATTTTTGAATTTCATCGACATTAATCAAGGCACAAATATCCTCATTTTTTTCTCTATCAGTTATGCCTAGTCATCCTATAATTATGGCATATTACTCCAGACTTATGTTTTTGCCCAGTCCATACATGCAAAATTTTGAAGAAGCATTTTTTACAGGATTTTTTGAGATTGACTCAGAAATTTTCTTGAAGATGTCAACTAGTATGAATGCCAGACTTGTGGCATATGAACTAAGCTTCTTTGCAGACCATAGACAGGCTCCACATGATGATGTAAAAGCAGAACGATGGAAGCAAATCATGATACACAAAAGGTATATAGGATGTACTCCTGCTGCATTCCAAATCCTGTCGAGGACGATAGAGTTCAGGAGGGGGTAGTGTTGAGGGAGAGTCAAGCAAAAGGAAAAAAAGAAGAAAACCAAGAAAGAAGCTTCACTAAACAGAATATATATGAAGACATATCTATGCAAGAAGCCCCACAGAGGCACACAACACCCAGCTCTAGACAGGGCCCCGTAGGGGCACATAACAGTGGGAAGTATGCAAGAGGCAAGGACGGATCAAGGCCAACAATTATCCATGAAGAAGTGCAAGAAGATATCTGGCAGATCCTGAGCCCCAGGAAGGTGCTTCAACCTCTTGATCTTTGGGAGGTCTAGATCAAAGGCTGGAAATCCAGACCTTCATACCTTCTGTATGGTGCTTGCAGTGCAAATATGAAGAGGTGATTGGAAAATTGGACTACAAAGCTATTGTAGTCCATCTTCAATGGTTTGTGTGCATGGCAGCCGGACTTAACATAACGACCTAGATTTAAAGAGGTTGTTGGTGAGCTAGACTACAAATGATTTGTAATTCATCTCCAAGG
Source organism: Ceratopteris richardii (assembly GCA_020310875.1). Taxonomy (NCBI): domain Eukaryota; kingdom Viridiplantae; phylum Streptophyta; class Polypodiopsida; order Polypodiales; family Pteridaceae; genus Ceratopteris; species Ceratopteris richardii. Next base: position 205,620,218 of record CM035410.1, read on the forward strand.
GTTGCGAGCGGTGAAAAGAAAAGAATAGACTAAAAAATGCATCAGGTCCCAGAGGATGTGAAAGACGATTCAAGAACATGGCCTTTAAAACATAATGCTAGCCTGAAAGGAAGGCAAGGCCGACCAAGTGATGCATGTGGGGAAAGAAGTAAACAAGCTGTAGACAAAAAGCAAAGCCTGTCAAGGGACAGCAAAGACAAAGAGGGGGAGGGTGTTGTAGCACAAAGAAGAGTAGAGATATAGAGAAAAAGAAGGGCCCCAAAATTTTTTCAATTTTTGGACACCTTATTTTTGTAACATAGTCACTTTGTAATATATTTTCCAATGTAAATGCACTGGAGGAGTCCTCTAGATGCATATCCATAGACATTTGTATCATTACCCTTGTTAGCTAGTAGGTAATTAGTCCTTTAGTCAATAAAGTGCCGGTCTCTTGTGTTAAAGGACCATTTTTAGGGCACAAGTATATAAGTCATTTTGTGACTCTTTGTAAAGACTTTTTGCCATTGTGAGAATGAAGAGCACAAAATTTCGAATTTGTGTCTTTTCCTCTCTGTATCATCTTCCTTGTGAGCTTGTATGCATGTATGTGGCTTGAAAAGAGTGCTTTGAAGTGTTGTCTATCGATGGTAGTGCTTGTTTGCTGATGGTAATGTGTGTGTGAAGTGTAGGAAGTGTTGAAGCATAGGTAGGGCATTCCCATGACTTAGTATTTTATTTATTATTTGAAGCCGAAGCATCAGAATCGAGTGAAAATACCACCATTGGATGCATCTTCTTGAGAATGTGATGGTTTACACATGTTTGCACCTTTGTTAGTTCACATTTTCATTGTCCATCATTTGAATGCATGTCCTCATATACACAACTAGGTTAAGATACTTCTCGGATTGATGATTAAATCGTGTAACCCCCACTATATGCACTTGTAGGGGATAGAGGTATAGTCTCTTTCTCCTCAAGTCCCTAAGTCGATACTTAGGTACACAGTCATCATTAATCGAAGACTATAAGTGAGATTCTGATATGAAGTCTAGAAGACTATTAAGAACAATCTGCACAAATGAACTATCTGATAACACTTCATCAACAAAAATCAACCATTCCTTCAAATCCTTGATCTTTGTCAAAAAACTTTCCATAGAATCTCCTTCATTCATATGCTCACTCTCCAATTATTTTCAAAGTTAAGCAACACGAGCTACATTTCTATCTGGTATAAAGTGATAAGTGTATCACAAACATCCTTTGTTGTTTTGCAAGAGTGAATATGAGGGATAATGGCATGTTTGATAAACAAGGCTATCAATGCATGTGCTTGAGCATCTCTACCATCAAAACAAAGTTCCTCTACAGTAGGTGGAGTAGGAACAATAGCACAAACAAGAATCTAAAGATTGTCATTATAATAAAGTAAGTCTATGATCTAAGGGTCTGACCAGTTCAAATGGATCCAAAATTGGACACTATTTGGTCATCCGTATATGTGACCAAAGACCTCGAGTCGAGACTTACTAGAAGGTCATTTACTCTTGTTACCAAGTGATCCACTTAGCCTAGTGGTTAAGACTCAAGGGTGTGAAGGAGGAGGTCTTGGGTTCAACCCCCATGGGCTACATGGGAAGAGTGTTTTTCCCAAAGAGCTCTAGAACCTTCTAGAAGCATCCACTTTAGTTAACTATGGTTAATTGGGACACTTGGTGCACATCTTGTTACATGGCTGGCACTTGGATGATTAGAATCAACCTACCTAAGAAGGCAGACCCTATATAGGGCATATGGTTGGAAGGAGAGTCATTCAGTCAAGAGCTATTCCTGTAGCTATGCTGTTGCATTGGCATCAGAGCTACACTAATGCCTCCATGGTCTCAATCAGCTTTCACCATGTGGCAGCCCTTCAACCCTTCAATTTGCTTAAACTAGAAAACTGTGGTGACCTTGAAAACTGGACTTTGTGCTCTTGGCCCTCCAAAAAGGCTTTGATGAAGATGAAACTTTTTAGGACTATGTTTCCAAAGATCTCCTTCAGGAATATGCAAAAAAGACTTTTATCTAAATCTCCCTTATACAAGTTTGACTACATTTGGAAGCTTGCAAGGTGGCATTAAGGTGTCTAGGAAACTCTGATAGCCTTGAAACTTTGTACAAATATGTAGCCACATATGTTCTTTATACATGCCAAACCATATGGCTAACAAAACTTACTATACAAGATTTTGTAGGGTCTAAGTGGAAAAATTACATTTTTTACAAAATGCACATGGCATATCAATGTGCTAGAAAATCCATTTACATGTGAAATTCAGGATATACACTGCCTTTGATAGGCTCTACAAGTATATGAATTTTCATGTGATTTGGAGATATTGAAAAAATTGCCCTAATTTCCAAAGTTTGACTAGCTTTGACCGCTACCCTAGATTTGCTCGATTTCTTCCAAAGTTTGCATGTGAACTCCCTGTGACATCCTTGATGCATCTTGGACTTCTCATGGAATTCTGGCTACCTTCACCGAATGTGTTTCCTGTAGGTCTTCATGAGTGAGAGAGGAGACAAAATCTCGACGACATTCGCCCCCACTAAACCTGCGATTCCTCCGAAAGCGCCACTCTAGCATCTGTGGAAAACAAAATGTTCCAGGCATCAAATTCTTTTATAGGCAACATAAGAAACATGGAAGGAAAATTGATTATATGCATGAATGAGTAGGTAACATGACATGAAGCAAAATTTTCATGAAAGAAAGAATTGAAACAGGCAACATGAATATGCATGAACAAATGCAACATATATGCAAATGAACAAGCAACATTGACAACAAGAAAGAAAACAATCAAGCATCAATATGAAGTGGAAGTGGATGTATTGAGTCGTTTTAAACATCAATTCCTCTCATCTTTAAGAAAAATTTGTACCTTTTTCATAAAGTAATCTACCTTAAATATGATTATAAACAAAGATTTAGGATTTTCAAGAGACATCTTTCATCTTTAGCTTATTTTAGATCAACTTATTTCCTACATAAATATGAATATGCTCTTTCTCTAATAACATGCAAGGAAATCTAACTAAACTCCATTAATGCATAACTCTGCCTATATAGCCCGTGATTTATTCTACTATGCCTCTTTATCTTCCTTTGGCTTGCTTTTTTTTTTGATGACGGGGAAAAATTAAACCCCGATACAAGGTACAACCATTTTTGATGATGGAGAACAGTCATTTAAACTCCGATACAAGTGCTGTGAGATGGACTAAGGATGTAGAAACATGCAGTAGTAGGAGCTAGGATTTCAACAATTATGCTTTCGATACAGGATACATATGCATGTTTATATATGAAAGTCATGTCATCAAAATAAACCTCCAAATCTACATGCCCTATCATTCCATAATCCTAGATTATCATCAGTTTCTTAGTAGATAAATTACTACTTAAGATACAATTTTACACAAGTAGAGAAATCATAATTTGCCCTTTTTTTGACTCAAGTGATGTGGATATGCAATGCAATGCAAAGACTAAAAAAAAAACATGCATGAAACAAAAATGGAAAAAAAGTAGAATGAACTTGAAAAAACACAAAGCAACATGAACTTGAAAAATTAATGATATTTTTATATGTTTTTTATATATATATATATATATATATATATATATATATATATATATATATATATATATATATATATATATATATATATATATATATATATATATATATATATATATATTCTTTTTTTTATAATAATAATAATAATATTTAAAAGAAAAAAAATTTAATAACATGGATACTCCTGTTTATGAATCGGCCTCATTGTTGTCATCTTCTTCAATGTCCTCATCCAAAATGTACTCATCATTATCACCTTTCTTGAATAGCTTTATCCTTTTACTTGCAATCAAAGTTTTTAGTGCAACACCATTTAATTCACAAAGAGCATACGTACCATTGTTGTTGACTTTTGATACAATGTATGGCCCAAACCACCGTTGAGTGAGTTTTTTGCATGCATCATATTGAGAGTCAAATGTACTATCATAAATGAGCACCCAATCTCCTACTTTAATTGGATTAGGACACAATCGATGAGTTTTATCAAAATAATGCTTGTTCTTCATTCTAGATTCTCTTAATTTTTCAATGGCATCATCGTCTTAATTTACCTTGTTCTAACTGTTTAATGTGCAAACTCAAAAAATCATCAGTAGACATGTTTTCAGACCAAGGAAAATTTGACCATGCAGAAGTATGAGACTAAATTGGAAACAATGGCTTTTGACAGTACATCAGTTCAGCATGCATATACCCAGTAGTACGTGTGCATGTCATTCTATCTGCCCAAAGTGCAAAAGGTAAGAATCTAGGCCATTGTTTGATGTCACCGTTACATGCTTTAGATATGGCTTTCACAATAGGTGGATGCCCTCTCTCTATTTTACCATTGGCCTCTGGATTATATGTAGTAGTGAGAGACAAAAAAATACTGTGATGTTCAAAGAACTCTTTGGCTTCTCTCACATTTAACTCTCCACGATCGACAACTACTTTCTCTATGTACCCAAAGCGACTTATGACATCTTCAAGCAAGGATTTTTAAACATTGTAAGTGGTCTTAGATCGTAGTGCACGTCCCTCTACATGATTAGTTAAGTCTTCTCTTGCAAGTACAAGGTAACACATTTTGTCAATACCTTTAGGCATAGTTACAAGATCTACTACCCACTTATAGTGAATACAAGGTGGATAAGTAGGATGCAACAGATCTCTATGTTTGACTGATGAATGAAGTTGACAAGTAGAACATGTAGAAACATAGCTACTAATGTCAACATACATCCTAGGCCAATAATAGGTACTTCTAATTTTTTCATATGTTCCAAAAAATCCTTTATGACCTGCCCATAATGTCTCATGCATTTCCTTCATTACTTGCAACTGAAGACCTCATTTTCCTAGGACTCGTTATGGATTCTTAACCTTACCCTTAGCATGTCTCCAAAGATAACTGTTATAAGCTCGTTTCCTAATGTTACGGAATCTATTCGTAGTCTAGCTAGGTAATGGTTGTAGTGTACTCAAATACTTTCCTATGTCTCTCCATTCATTTTCGTACTCAGACTCATGAAATTTCTCATACTCGTATATATATGGAACATAGTCAACTAAGTTCACATTCTTTATTAGATCACTTTCAAGATCATCATCAAATCTAGCTCTCGATAACATATCAGCAACTGAGTTTGACTTACCTGAAATATGAACTAACTCAGGATTTATGAACTTAATATATGAGATCCATCTAAGCATGGCTATATCAGGAGATGAACAATTGGCTATCATTCCAATGAGAGGCAAACAATCAGTCTCAACTTTGACATTTGCACCTATGAAATATTCTTTGTCTACTTTCAAAGCTGTTACCATACCCCATAGTTCTCGTTTGATATGTGGATATTTTTGTTGTGTTTCATGTAAAATTTTGGCACCAAACCTAATTGCATATCTATTCCCTTCACTATCATCTTGACTTATGACCCAACCTATACCAATAGGACTAGTATCAATAGTCAATATAATTGGTTTGTTAGCAGAATAGTCTACACGCTTAAGGATGGGAGCTTCAATCAATAATTTCTTCAATTTACGCATAGCTTGAGTGTGTTTGTCAGTCCAAATAAATTTTCATTTCTTGCTCAACAAGTCATAGAGACAATCAGCAACATGAGCAAAGTGTGGGATCCAAATAACATAAAAGATGAGCACCAAGAAATCTACATACCTCACTCATGTTGTTACATGTTTCAGAAATCTTGCTAATGGCATCAACTTTTTGTGGGTATGGCTTTCGATCATAATGGCCACATAAATGTCTAACAATAAGAACCTCGTTGACACCAAAAACAGATTTCTCTATGGAAAATGTGAGACCTACCTCTTCAAATCGTTGACATATTCTTTCACAATTAGAGATATTGTCAAGAACAAATTTACGACATCCAGATGAGTCTAAAGAAATGTCTTTTACATGTTCCTCACTCCCTTTAATTGGAATATCATCAATGAATGGCATAGTTATATGAGGGATAAAATCATGTAAGACCATATTCATAGCACTCATCATATGATCCACAGAATTAGTCGCTCCTTGAGGTAAAGTACACATTCACACTAAGCCTAAAGGAGTTTTCATTATGGTTATGTCACGACTATCAATTGCTAATTGGAATCGAGCATATTCTGAATATAAATCACCCATTGAATAGATAGAATGTCTTGAAAAAGATTCAGCAAACTCATCTACAATGGGTCCTGTTCCTACATTCCTTATGGTGACTTTATTGACGGGTTGGAGATCTTGAATAAAACATAGTTTCCCATTCTTTTTAGGCACAGTGAACCATCTATTTGAGTAAGGTGCAAAAGATGGCTCTAAAATTCTCATGTTTATCTTCTCCTTAAGTAGTTTCATTAGCTCAGGTAAGTGAGCCTTTGGAACTGGTATAGGGCAAAGATTCCATGGAATATGTGGAATAGTAAAGATTATCATGGGTGCAACTAACTTAGGATCTACACAACCAATCTCATGAGGATACATAGTAAAGGCTTTTCCATGGCTACATATGACTCTCTTAAATTTATCTCTCTACTGGCAAAAGAAAGTCATCATCTGTACCAATTTTCACATGTTTGATTATCTCATCCATGAATGTATATCCTATGTTTTTCTTATCCCGAAGAATTGGATCGTTTTTCACATCAATAATTTTTTCATTACTTCCTTGGGGTAATGGTTGAGCTATGGGTTTGATTTTTTTGTCTACAATTTTGTACTTTGTTTCAACGAAGGCATCATGTGTTTGGTTAAATTTTGAGCACTTGTCAACATTGAGAGCATACTCTTGGATTAGAGCATACTCATCAAGGGAAGAAAGAAGAATAATATGGGAATTAGAATTTTGTTGAAGACATAACTCTAACTCCTCAAGAGTAGAGAAACAATGAGATGTTTCAATCACATGCTCAATGTTCTCATCATGTTCCATAATTTTGTTGTTTTTATAATTGTTTTGAGTTTTTTGGATAAAAGACTTGGACAATTGACGCTTATGAAGAAAATCTAATCTAGAATGTGGAAAACAAAGTGACAAACTATTATACATGTTGGTTGGATGCGAGATGTCAAACCAATATCCACTGTTGTCCCACTCAACAATGGATTCTATCCGAAATTTTGATCATATGTAGCTCCAAACATGAATCAAGGTGCACAATCACTACAAGCATGCTCATGACCTTGAGTAACAATATGTTTCTTTCTAATTGACAATCGATTCCTAGGATGATTCACTCCTAATGTCATGACTTGAAGTGATTGCATTCCATCCTTAGAATTAAATCTAGCATAGGTAGACCCATCATCCATGGCTTTAGTTTCCATACGACCCTCACAAATAAAGGGTTGACCTAAGAGAACTTCATAGGAGCAATTATCCTGAATAAAAAAGTGAAACTCTTCTGTGATTCCTCCTATGGATATGGGCACACTAGCACAAGATCCATACAGGGTACCTACACCATTATCTGCAGTTCTCATACGCCATCCACAATCTTTATCTATGGGCCATCGAAACTTATCATAGACTTCTCTTGAAATCACATTGATTTCGGAGACGAAATCTACTAATGCATTTACAGTGATAGTGTTCTTATCATTTCCTATTTTAACATGCATGTCTGATGTACCTCTAGACCAAAATTTTCTTTTAAAGTGACTTTCAGGATTGTTTTCATGATTTTCATGGTCAGGTTGAATAGGTCCTAAGAAATTTTTATTAACATTTACTTCATCATCATCAAAGTCCTCTTCATCAGATTCATCAAAGTTTAAGGCTTCATTCATAGCTTGATCTTGATCTAGAGAATCTTGCATCTCAGTATCTAGATTAAGCGAAAACCTCTTCTTTTTAATTAGGCCGATAAAGTTATCTTTAAAAACATGCTTTGCAATAGAGAAAACTTGTTCTAAAGACAGTCACTTGACTCTTAAGCAAAATGTCATCTAAAATCTCCATAGGATCTATTTTTCTCTCAATTTCTGAAATTAAGATGGCTCTAGGTTTTCTCTTTGGTTTCTTTTGTTTTTTCTCAGGATCTTGTTTTTGTTCATGTTCTCGTGTTTTTTCTTCAGTTTCTTTTGACTTTGGTTCTGTTTTTCTTTGCGTTGTCTTCGTCCCTTTTTGTTTTTCCTCTTGTTTTTGTTCATTGGGTTGTGATTCTTGTTTCTTATCTTTGGATTGTGATGTTTCTCTTTGCTCTATGATTGTTTCTATTCCCTCTGCGGTTTGTTTTCGAGTCACTCTTCTCTCACTAGGCTCAACTGCATCTCTTTTTCGTTTTTCTTCTACATTGGATATGTGAGAAATAAGAGATTGATCTTCTATAGGTGACTCCCAAGCTGTTATTCTCCTAATCTCATCTCGTGCTCTTACTAAAGCCTCTATGGAAAAGTCACCTTCCTTTGTGGGTTTACTTGATTCAACTTGTTGTTCATCAAGAGCTTCTAGTTTCACTCCTCTAGTTCCTACGTCTGTTATGGTTATATTTTCATAGTGTTTTTTCATTCCTCCCTTAACATAATTTCCTTGCAAAGGTAGCCTAGATCGATAGTCACAGATTTTCTTGTCTATGTCTATTACTAGTCGTTGCTCCTTAGCACCCTTCAATAGTTCACAATCTCTGAAAAAGTGCTCTAACGAATCACACCAAGGACACCTACGAGGGCCACACACAAAACCATTTTGATTTTGAGGATTGTGATTAATTTGTGGTGGGAAATTTTGAAATTGAGGATTTTGTTAATAAGGTATTGCTTGAACATGATAATAGGATTTTGATAAGGTAATTGATGTATTTGAGGAGATTGGGGAGCAACATGTGGTACTTGAGGTGCAAGAGGAGCTTCCATAGTATACGGTTGATGATTTTAAAAATTTTGATTTTGAGGATTTTGAAAGGCTATTTGAGAAGCTTGAGGATATATCTTTTGATACATTTGAGGATTTTGCACATGAGGATGAGGATTTTGCATTGAAGGATTATGCATTGGAGGAACTTGATATGCTTGAGTAGGAGCTACTTGTGGATTTTGATTGGTAGCTATAACATGTTGATTAGGCTCTTGAAAAGACATTGGGTCCATTTGATTTTGGAAAGTTTTGGTGTAATTAGATTGTAAAGCATCTATAGTCTTGGCCAAATTGTATTGTGTAGCAATAAGACTTTCCATTTTCTTAGTGAGAATTTCCACTTGAGATTGTTCAACTACACTTTTATTTGGCTCTACTTTAAAACTTTGAGTGGGCTCCATCATTTGAGAAATAGGTAGAGTCAAAAAGCATAGCATGGGATTGTTCTCTAACTTGCTCCTTAGTTTGTGGAAGGCTAGCTTGAGGAACACTAGTTTGCTCATAAAGCATGGATTGTCTTTGATGTCTATGGGCTACAACCTCTACTACTTTACACACTTTTTGCCAATTGTCAGTAAGACCATAGCACTTATCTGGCTCTTCTAATCGCCGTTCAACTTCCCTACGAGTTTCAGGATGAAGAAGCTTAAGAAAATTGATCACAAGATCAGGTTCCAAAGTTATCTTATCCTCATCAGGAAGTTGTTCATAGCGTCTAATATACTCATTTTGTAAGTGAGTAATAGAAATACTAGGCTTTGGGGAATTGACCCACCGTAAGAATCCATCCCGATTATGTTGACTATAATCTTCAAGATAGAATTCATTGAGCATCTCCTTTCTAAAATCACTCCAAGGAAGAGTATCATATTGACTGACACGGTTTATGATAGAGCTATCAACAATTCGTTCAAAGAATGATATCAAAAGATCTTCGGGAAGACCAAAAATCATAGCTTGCTCTTCAAACAAATCTAAGTAGCTTGTGATGTTGATGCCATTGAATTTTCCCTTCTCTCTCAACATAGAAGAGACTATTCTTTGGCCTTGTTTCTCAACAATAAGGGATTTGAATCCTTCCTTCATCTTACATGAATGAGCAATTGATGCACGATTCTCTAGATCTCTCACAAATGCGTTTACTTCACGGTGAAGATGTGCACGATACTGTGAGAAATCCAGTGCAACACTCAAGAATGATGATGATGATATGATGAGGATGAAAAATATGAAACAAAGGATATGGATCACAACCTCCCAACAACATCAGAAGCAAATGCCACATAGCGTTTCACATCGGGTTCGAATGTGGAGGTGATTGTGTTGGAGTTAGACGTCTGCAGGAGCACGCGAACAACACAAGGAAGAAGAAGAAGCTTGGAGCACAAACACACAATACTGAATGTATTACTAGAGAATGTACAAAGATAAGTAGCCCATTAGGGTAATAGACGTATATACAAGCCGGGGGAAAAAAACCTCCCAAAGGGGGAAAAAAGTGCGCTGGTGGTCCTAGTGTGTTCACACACATCACTACCTAAATATATCAACAAATCCCCCCTGGGAGTGATGCGGTGAACAAGGAGCTGGCACTCATGTATAAGGAAGTGCCAAGCTATGTGGAAATCACTCCACAAAAGGAAGTAAGTCCAAAGCTTTGCGGAAAGCTTCAAACTTCTCCCTAGGCAGAGCCTTTGTGAAAAGGTCTACAATGTTCTCCTGCGTGGGCACATATGCCAAGCTAATCTCCCCAGCAGAGAACCTCTCGCTGACATAGTGATAATGCACCTCAATGTGCTTAGTGCGAGCATGGAACACAGGGTTCCTCGCAACTGCCAATGCACTCTGACTGTCTGTGAAGATGGTGGTGGCAGAAGACTGGCCAACACCCAAATCAGCCATAAGGCGTCTGAGCCACACACACTCAACAGTCGCTGTGAAAGCTGCCCTATACTCAGACTCACAACTAGAAGTGGCCACAGTAGGCTGCTTCTTGCTCAACCAAGATATACATGAGCTACCAAGCATGAAGCAAAAACCATTGGTGGACACACGAGTGTCATAGCAACCAGCCCAATCTGAGTCAAAAAAAGCATGCAAATCTGGCGGTAATGATCCCCCCTTGGGATAAAACCACCCAAGTAGCCGAGTACCACTCAAGTAGCGAAAGATGCGCTTAACCGCCTTCCAATGTGTGACTCATGGGCAATGCATAAAGCTGCTCATCTGTGAGACAGCAAACTGAATATCTGGCCGAGTAATGCATAAGTAAATCAAGCATCCAACAACCTGCTGATAGAGAACAGCATCAAATGCATCTCCAACACCATGAAGACTCAATCGTAAACCTGTCTCCATAGGAGTGGCAATAGGCTTACAGTCTTCAAGGCCAAAACACTGCAATAATGTGTCAATATATTTCCTTTGACACAAAGCCTTTCCACCATCAACTTACATAAACTGAATGCCCAAATAGTTATGCAAATGCCCCAAATCAGACATCTCAAATGAGGCATGCAAATCAGCCTTGAAATCAGCAATGTGCTTCTCAATAGGACCAGTGAGCAGCATGTCATCAACATAGACAACAATGATCAGAAGCACATCATTAGCACGCTTAAGATATAAGGTGCTTTCAGTTGGACTGTTCACAAAACCATGTGCAACCAGATAGGCATGTATCTTCTCATACCAAGCACGTGGTGCTTGCTTTAAACCATATAATGCCTTCTTTAACCTGCACACCTGGTTTTCATGCCCTTTCTGCACAAAGCCACAGGGCTGAAAAACATACACTTCTTCATGCAAGTTACCATTCATAAATGCTGTTTTAATGTCCAACTGATGTACATTTCCAACCATGATGGGCTGCAAGTGCACAAATGCTCCGAACAGTAGTCATATGGCATGTAGGTGCAAAGGTCTCATCAAAATCAATGCCTCTTTCCTGCGCATAACCCTTTGCAACAAGCCTAGCCTTATACCTGTCAACTCTACCATCAGGTTTACGCTTCAACTTGTATACCCACTTAGTGCCAATGGCCTTCTTGCCAGGAGGCAAGTCACATAAAGACCATGTACCATTCTTCATTATAGCATCATATTCAGATTGCATGGCAGCCATCCAATTTTGTGAATTCTGTGCTTCATCAAAAGAAACAGGCTCATTCTCATCACAGAGACTAGACGCAGCCATAGCATAGCAATCTGATGCAAAGGAGGCACTATGAGAGCCTGAACGAGTACGATATGACAAAGGTGCATCTAATTTGCTGTCACGCAAAGTCTGCACCAGCCATTTTGGCATAGTTTTTGCCTGCTCAATATCAGCTCTCTCATCAACAAGTGCATCATGTAAATCTACATCAGAAATAGAATGATCTGCATCATCATATGAAACCTGCAAAGGCTGAGAAGTTTCCTCATTAGGACCATCACTAGACTGTCCACCTGTAAAAAGAGGCATCAACGTATCATACATGTCTTTGGATGTCTCCTTAGTACATGAAAGCAATTGCTGAATAGCATCTTCCACAAAGACAACATCACGGCTAACCAGAATGCGTTTAGTCTGTGGATGATACAGACAATAGCCTTTACTTTCAGAACTGTACCCAACAAAAATACATTTTACTGCCTTATCATCCAATTTTCTGCGATGTTGTTCAGGCACTAATGCATATGCTAAACAACCAAAAACACGCAGATGAGCAACAGATGGCTTGCGGTCATGTCGAGCCTCATATGGAGTGATAGACTGCAGTGCTTTAGTGGGACACCTGTTCAGTACATATGCTGCACACATGACAGCCTCAAGCCAAAAACTATGTGGTAAAGCCTGACTCTTGACCATGCACCTCGCCATCTCCATGAGTGACCTGTACTTTCGTTCAGCAACTCCATTCTGTTGAGGTGTATACGGCACTGTACACTGGTGTTTTATCCCACGTTCAGCCATAAATTCATTAAAATCAGAAGACATATACTCCCCCCCTCGATCAGAGCGGAGGGTGCCAATTTTACATGCTGATATATTTTCAGCCAAAACCAAAAACTGTTTAAAGCACATGAACACTTCGGACTTTGCTTTGAGTGGATATACCCATGCATGCCTGGAAAAATCATCAATGAAAGTCATGAAGTAAAGGTAATTCCCAAAAGAGGGTGTCTGCATAGGACCACATACATCACTATGTACAAGCTGCAATTTTTGCGTAGCCCGAACTGAACCATCTTTCGGAAATGAGGAACGCTGCATTTTGCCCAAAATACAGCCTTCACATACATGTTTTCCAGGTGCCTCAAGCTTGGGCAAAGATGACACCATATCAGATTTCTGTAGGAGTAGCAAACTAGCAAAATTCAGATGACCAAAGCGTGCATGCCAAAGCTTTGCATCTGACATAGCCTGAGAATCATGAACTACACATGCTGAATCATTCACAGATCTTTCATAGTCTATGAGCTTATACAACCCACGACATGAAATGCCAGAAGCAATAATCACATCCCCATTTGATAGATCATGAACTGTACACCTGTCATCAACGAATTTCACAACCAAGCCAATCTTGGCTAATGCAAAAACTGATAACAGATTCTTCTTGATCCCTGGCACAAATAAGGCATCTGACAAGGTGAAAGAACTACCATCAGCAGTAGTAAGAATGATCTTACCAACTCCCATAACAGGATAAGAGGAGTTGTTGGCGCATGTGACAGTATTCCCTGTAGGGGCAGGCTCGAGTGAAGAGAAGAAACTGTGCTGCGAGGTAATATGTTTGGTCGCCCCACTGTCAAAGTACCAAACATCTGAGTCCACTACAGACATGCATTGCTCATGAGAAGATGGGTCAAAACTGCAAACAGTAGTAAAGGCCCATTCTTCTTCCTGCACAAGATTAGCAAACTCTGTTTTTGGTGTAGAGGCTTCTGCAACAACCATTCCAGCCTCCTTTTTCTTTGCCTCTTTTGCAGCCAGTTTTGGACAGTTCTTTATGATATGTCATTCCCTTTACAGTACTTGCAAAACAATTTCTGCTTTTCTGATTTCTTCTCATCTTTATCTTGGTTCTTCGAATGTGCAGCATTTGCAGATTTTTGCTTACTAGTAGAAGAGCTCCATTTTCCTTTGCCCTTCTGACTAGCCAGGAAGGCTTGATATGCGACACACATAATGGACCTGTTCTACCTGGACTGATCTTCCTGCAACAAAACAGAGACTAACTCCTCAAATGATAAGGCATTCGGATTGCCTTTCATCATCAACCGAAGAGTAGAAGCAAAACTCTGATATGAATCAGGAAGACCATTCAGAAGGGTCTGCACAAGTGAGCTATCTGGTATAACCTCATCAACAAAAATCAACTGTTCCTTCAAAAACTGTCCATAGAATCACCTTCATTCATGTGCTCACTCTCCAACTGTTTTCGGAGGTAAGCAACACGAGCCTCATTCCTAGCTTGGTACAATGTGGTAAGTGTATCCCAAGCATCCCTAGCTGTTCTGCAAGAGCGAATATGAGGAATAATGGCACGTTTGATAGACAAAGCTATCAATGCATGTGCCTGGGCATCTCTGCCATCCCAACGAATTTGCTATGCAGTAGGTGCAACAGAAACAACAGCATGAACAGGAATCTGCGGAATATCATCTTCGACACCATCTTCATCAGCTCCAACACCTGTATTTGTAGTACCTGTTGTTACAGGTGTAACAGGACGTCTTTCAACACCCTGCACAATGTTCCACAATCCTTTTGCAACCAAAACATGTCGCATTATATAAGCCCATAATGGGTAGTTGGTACCATCCAACTTATCCTCAACAGCCAACATACAGAATACATCACTGCTTTCAGCCATGGCCGGTGACTAAAATACCTTGATGCAGAAAATTGACTGTATCTCAAAAAGTTGAACAGAACTGCCCAAACGAGTTTTGCTAGACCTGTCGCAGACTTCGAGATGCTTAAACTGGCGAACAGAAACTGGTATATACCTTTGGCACAAAAAGACGAAATAGCTTGCACAAGCATTGTGATAGTGCGTTCGGAGGCCGAAACGAGCTCAGATCGCGATTTCAGCACCACAAAGCGAAGCAGTTTTGATCTCGGGAACATGCTGAGTATGCTCACCAAAATTCGTGCGATTTTGAGACTGCAAACGAAGGAGTGTCGACGGCGCCCTAGATGAAGCGACAACCTGCTCTGATACCAATTATTGGAGTTAGACGTCTGCAGGAGCACGCGAACAACACAAGGAAGAAGAAGAAGCTTGGAGCACAAACACACAATACTGAATGTATTACTAGAGAATGTACAAAGATAAGTAGCCCATTAGGGCAATAGGCATATATACAAGCGGGGGGAAAAAACCTCCTAAAGAGGGAAAAAAGTGCCCCGGCGGTCCTAGAGTGTTCACACACATCACTACCTAAATATATCAACAGATTGCAATCCGGGTGGATCAGGTCCGGTCGTGGCACACACAGGGTGTATGAAGCTAATGAATGTTGGAAGGTTTAAGGACATGAAAGTGAAATTAATGTTGAGTATGGAGAAGAGAGAGATGTTGAAATGATTATGGGAATGGGAATGTAGGAGTGCAAGTTAGATTTATGAACATGAATGATAAGAATGAAAGAGAACCATACACACGAATCAAATTTGGAAGGAAGAATGGTCCATTGAAGGAGCTACTTAAACACTTCCTAATTCTAATCCATATGCATAGTCTTCTTTGGATGATATGTATGCATGACGAGAATAGATGGAATCCTTACATATAAATCAGTTTCGAAAGGAAGAATGGTCTAATATTGGAGCTTCTTATACACTTTCAAAAACTAATCAATATGTATGGGTATGTATGGATTATATGCATGCAAGTGAATTATGATGATAGAGTTTAATCACAAGCTCAATGAAACATCCTCATTGGTTCAATGCAATACTGCGGAGCCTTCTCACACATAGAAGAAAATAGAAGACATGTAAAAATACTTAAGAGACTGAGAGACAAGAGACAAGAGACAAGTGACAAGTGAAATGAATTAAAAGGATTTGAATTAAGATACATGTATAAAATTGTCGTGATACGTCAAGCTAAGAAGTCTACTGATCAAAGGCGGTTCCGACCCTCAAACCATGACAGTTCAACCGAATGTCACACGTAAGAAGATGAGTTTCACTTCATTGACCCCATGTATGTCTAGCCTCATAACGTCTAACTAAAGAAGTCTAAGACTCATTAAAACCAGCTCTAACTCACTCACACGCTCCACCGAGGGTGAGTCAAGATAGAGATGCTGGTTTCAAGAGCCTATCCTAGATTGGAGTTCTAACTTAAATTTGAAACTAGGTACTATACTCATACTAGCCCACCTTCGATCCTCACTCGCTCAATCGAGGGTGATTGTCTCAATGAAACCTTAAGCTAGCAAGAGCCCTATGGATGCCTAACAATGATGCTCTAGGAGTTTGGAGGGGGGTTTATATAGTTTTTTGAATGAATTTGGGCCTGGATCTAGAGAAATCAACTCTCAACTCTAGGATCACTACTTTTGATTACAACCGTTTGATTAATCAAATCAATGGCTTGGAATCGTTCTTTCTATCAAATCTAGTGTAAAGGAGTGAAATTTAGGTGCCTTCATTCTCCACCATTGGATCTGGGGATGATCTGGACCGTCGGATCAGTGCTGACATCAATTCGGATAAGATATGCAACTGTTTTTAGAGAAAAGTTGCATTATTGATCTTTAACTGTCAAAAAAGTCTTCTTTGATGAAAAAAACTCGTGGATTCTCCTTGCTTTAAGCATAAGTTCATCTCCGCCCTTGAATATGAGGTCATCTTGATCGTACAACATGGGTCAATCAGTTTTCACCATGTGGCTGCCCTTCAACCCTTCAATTTGCTTAAACTAGAAAACTATGGTGACCTTGAAAACTGGACTTTGTGCTCTTTGACCCTCCAAAAAGTCTTTGATGAAGATGAAACTTTGTAGGACTATGTTTCCAAAGATCTCCTTTAGGAATATGCAAGTTTTGACTACATTTGGAAGCTTGCAAGGTGGCATTAAGGTATCTAGGAAACTCTGATAGCCTTGAAACTTTGTACAAATATGTAGCCACATATGGTCTTTATACATGCCAAACCATATGGCTAACAAAACTTCCTATACAAGATTTTGTAGGGTCTAAGTGGAAAAATTACATTTTTTATAAAATGCACATGGCATATCAATGTGCTAGAAAATCCATTTACATGTGAAATTCGGGCTATACACTGAGTTTGATAGGCTTTACAAGTTGCCTCATTGGGACCAACACTAGACTATGCACCTGTAAAAAGAGGCAACAAAGTATCATACATGTCTTTGGAGCTAACATATGTCTCCCTAGTACATGAAAGCAATGGCTGAATAACATCTTCCACAAAAACAACATCACGGCTGACCAGAATGCGTTTAGTCTGTGGATGATACAGACGAAAGCCTTTACTTTCAGAACTATACCCAACAAAAATACATTTTACTACTTTATCATCCAATTTTTTGTGATGTTGTTCAGGCACTAATGCATATGCCAAACAACCAAAAACATGCAGATGAGCAACAAATGGCTTGCAATCATTCCAAGCCTCATATGGAGTGATAGAATAGCGCTATAGTGGGAAACATGTTCAGTACATATGCTGCACACATGACAGCCTCAAGCCAGAAACTATGTGGTAAAGCTTGACTCTTGACCATACACCTCGCCATCTCCATGAGTGACCTGTTCTTTTGTTCAGCAACTCCATTCTATTGAGGTGTATACGGCACTGTACACTAGTGCTTTATCCCACGTTCAGCTAGAAATGCATTAAAATCAGAAGACATATATTCCCCCCCTCGATCAGAATGGACGGTGCCCATTTTACATGCTGACTGATTTTCAACCAAAACCAAAAACTGTTTCAAGCACATGAACACTTTGGAATTTTCCTTCAATGGATATACCCATGCATGCCTGGAAAAATCATCGATGAAAGTCATGAAGTAAAGATAATTCCCAAAAGAAGGTGTCTGCATAGGACCGCAGACATCACTATGTACAAGCTGTGATTTCTAAGTAGCCCGAACTGAACCATCTTTTGGAAAGGACAAACATTGCATTTTGCCCAAAATACAAGATGACCAAAGCGTGCATGCCAAAGCTTTGCATCTGAAAAAGCCTGAGAATCATTTACTGCACATGCCAAATCAGTTACAGATCTTTCATAGTCTATGAGATTATACAACCCACGACATAAAATGCCCGAAGCAATAATCACATCGCCATTTGATAGATAATGAACTGTACACCTGTCATCAACAAATTTCACAACCAAGCCAATCTTGGCTAATGCAGAAATTGATAATAGGTTCTTCTTGATCCCTGACACAAATAAATCATCTGACGAAGTGAAAGAACTACCATCAGCAGGAGTCAAAATGATCTTACCAACTCCAATAACAGGATAAGAGGAGTTGTTGGCGCATGTAACATTATTCCCTATAGGGGCAGGCTTGAGTGAAGAGAAGAAACTATGCTGCGAAGTAATATGTTTGGTCGCCCCACTGTCAAAGTACCGAACATCTGAGTCTACTATAGACATGCATTGCTCATGAGAAGATGGGCCAAAACTATAAACAATAGTAAACACCCATCCTTCTTCCTCCACAAGATTAGTAGACTCCGTTTTTGGTGTAGAGGCTTCTGCAACAACCATTCAAGTCTCTTTCTTCTTTGCCTCTTTCGCAGCCAGTTTTGGACAATTCTTTATGATATGATCATTCCCTTTACAATACTTATAAAACAATTTCTACTTTTTTGATTTTTTTCTCATCTTTGTCTTGGTTCTTCGAATGTGCAGCATTTGCAGTTTTCTGCTTACTAGTAGAAGAGCTCCATTTTCCTTTGCCCTTCTGACTAGCCAGGAAAGCTTGATCTGCAACACGCATAATGGACCTATTCTGCCTGGACTGATCTTTCTGCAACAAAATAGAGACTAACTCCTCAAATGAAAAGGCATTTGGATTCCTTTCATCATCAACCAAAGAGTAGAAGCAAAACTCTGATATGAATCAGGAAGACCATTCAGAATGGTTTGCACAAGTGAGCTATCTGGTATAGCATCATCAGCAGAAATCAACTGTTCCTTCAAGTCTTTGATCTTTGTTAGGGAACTGTCCATAGAATCACCTTCATTCATGTGCTCACTCTCCAACTGTTTTCGGAGGTAAGCAATACGAGCCTCATTCCTAGCTTGGTACAATGTGGTAAGTGTATCCCAAGCATCCTTAGCTGTTCTGCAAGAGTGAATATGAGGAATAATGGCACATTTGATAGACAAAGCTATCAATGCATGTGCCTGGGCATCTCTGCCATCCCAATGAATCTTCTCTATAGTAGGTGCAGTAGAAACCGTAGCACGAACAGGAATATGTAGAATATCATCATCTTCGGCACCTTCTGCATCAGCTTCAGTACCTGCAGTTGTAACAATTGGAGGTTGTTGGGGATATAAGGGTCATGTGACCTTATCCCCATATTCATATATACACATCATATATAGAGCATTGCCTCAAGAGAGATTATTATGTGGGTTTCGAGGCTCCCACGCATGTCCGTGCGTCTCTCCTCTCTTCTCTCTCCCTCCATCTTCTCCTTCCTCCTCTTGTTCTGCACACCAAAGCCCTTCATTGGTATCAGAGCATGTTGAAGGCTTGTATGCAAGAAGCTTCAATGGAAGCTTAAGTCAGAAGGGGTAAAAGTGCAGATCGGCATCTCTTGATAGCAGTTCAGTATTTCAACCATAACTCGAGTTAGGAAGCTTGAATTGATGTGTTTTAAAGTTCTGTGCGTAGCTAACACAGAGAGCTACAACTTCACAGAAGGGCGCAGAACCTGGTTTAGAGTTTTAGACTGCCGAAAATTCGAAAAACACAGATTGTTATAGAAGGAGAATCTATATTCACTATGACAACATGTTAGTTTTTGGATCATAACTTGAGTTCTGCAAGTCCGATTCATACGATTCAACTTGCTATGCATAGTCTGGAGTAGCCTCTACAATTTTGTAGAAGATCACAACTCCAGATTTTGAGTTTTAGATCACCGAAATTGCAGAATACAGAGCAGTAGTGTTGCAAGTGAAGGTGAAATTGATAGCTGATGCTTGTTTTGTGTGTATCTTGAGCTACACACCTCTGATTGAGGTGTTCTTTATCTCGTTATGTAGCCAAGAAGATCTTGAAGTTTGCTGAAGATCAAAAGTTCAGCTTTAGAGGTTCTCACCTCTGATATAACAAAACACAGAGTAGTACATTTTCATTATAAGAACCCTAATTGCACTTGGAGGTTGAATTTGCTTTGGAACTTCTTTGAGAGAGAATTTTTAGTGTGCAAGATCTTATTCTTAGAGCTTGAAGGCATTGTACGTGTATGATCATTGTGGTAGCTCCTCCATATGAGAGTAGAGCATGATCTTGTCACGTGTTTGACATGTAAGATGACATTGTGGTATACTCTTTTTTGAGGTTTATGTCATTATGAATTTGATCATGGATGTATAGTGGCATTGTGATCTATATCTTGCTTATGCCACCTTGTTATGGATTTAGTTACCGATTGCATACAATTCTATGAGAGTTGATTGTGGATCTTTGTTAGTACTTGTATCTTTGTTTTGTTTGCAGGTATATGATCCAGATTGGAGCCTTTGTTACATACTCGTTTGTCACCGTTATTAGCATTTGGTCATTGATTGATATGTATTTGCCAGTGTGATTCTTGACATATGTGGATGGTGATTCTCACATGGTTTATTTGGTTCAGAGTCCATTTTACAAAGGAGATGCTGCCAGAATTTTGACAACTTTTTGAAGCTTGTGTGATAGCTTTGGATCATTGATTATCTCCATTCAGTTCGACTTGGTCACACATTGTTCATGATAGGTTGGACCATCTTGCAGGATTTATTCTTGAGTGGGAGTTGTATTGCCATTGTATTGGCATGTATTGGTATTAGTTTTTTTTGGCATATGTATTTGCCATTATCCTTGATTATCAGTGACAAGTGGTGATAGATTACTCATTGTTCTTTTGCTATTGGTTATCTTGTTTGATTGCTCAGTTTATAGGGGACACTCTATTGAATTTTTTCCAGGATTCTTTCACATCTATTTGGTCACTTTTGAGACTTGGTGAGCAGGCTTATGCTCATGGTTTTATGTACATGCTAGGTGTGTGCTTATGTGACAGGTGGTTCATATGGTGTTGGAGCAAGTCTATGACAAGCCTAAGTATTGGCTTGAGTCCCACAAAGTCATAGAAGAAACCTTAAAATGAAGACTATGTAAAGTTCACTTGTGAACTACCTCTTGTAACTTTTGAAGAGTTTACTTAATGTAAAAGTGAAAGAATCTTAAGTGGTTGAGTCCACTTGATCAAAAAGGGAAAGAGGAGCCACAAATTCATGATTTGTGGTAGGTAGAGAATCAAATCAATCACTAATTGATTAGAGAGTGATTGAGGGAAGTTAGCCTCCCAAGCTCAACTATAAATAGATGGCAGTTTTAGTCGTGGTTAGAGAGACCTATGTGAAGACCTCCAAGAGCTGAGCTTTATGCCATATCAAGGTGTGATTCCAAGGCACACATATGTATCAGTAAGTCCATTGTATTGTACAAGCAATATACTTTCATTTTCATGATCATTTGGGTTCATATTTCCATGTTCTTGTGAAGTGTACTACTCACTACCATATCTCTCAGTTTTCTCAGTCAGATTGCAAAGATGGTTTCTCTGAGCTTGGTGCATCATTTTCAGTGATTTAACTTGGTAAAGTTAGCTCTATAAGTCTACTATATGCTCACCAATTTTCATTTCATTTAAGTGTTTCAATCTTCAGTTATGTTCAGTTGAAGTCAACAGTGTCTGTTCATTTTCACTTCTCTGTCAGGTACTCGACTTTTGTACTCATCTTGCCAGAGTTGTTTCTCAATGTTTACTTACGCAAATTCAATGATTTAAAGCTTTTTGGATTCAGCATACTGTCTAGTATAATCATACAAATTTTCATAATCATACATATGTATCAGTAAGTCCATTGTATTGTACAAGCGATATACTTTCATTTTCATGATCATTTGAGTTCATATTTCCATGTTCTTGTGAAGTGTACTACTCACTGCCATATCTCTCAGTTTTCTCAGTCAGATTGCAAAGATGGTTTCTTTGAGCTTGGTGCATCATTTTCAGTGATTTAACTTGGTAAAGTTAGCTCTATAAGTCTACTATATGCGCACAAATTTTCATTTCATTTAACTGTTTCAATCTTCAGTTATGTTTAGTTGAAGTCAACAATGTCTGTTCATTTTCACTTCTCTGTCAGGTACCTGACTTTTTTACTCATCTTGCCAGAGCTGTTTCTCAGTGTGTACTTACCCAAATTCAATGATTTAAAGCTTGTTGGATTCAGCGTACTGTCTAGTATAAGAATACAAATTTCCATAATCATTGGATTCTTAAATCTAGAGTTATGTTCATTTTTCGGCTCACTGGTCTCATTACTGTAGCAGCCCGTGAAAATGGGGATTATGTCATCACTTGTTAAACATCTTTCTCAGTGTGTGGTTCATTATTTTTGATGAGATTACTCTTAAAAGTTAGCTTGTTTAGTTAACTAGAGTTCCCCAAGAGGAATTAAGCTAATTACTGCTGTGCTCAGAGAATTATGCAAAACACTAGACAGGTGTATGAACCAAAATAGCAAGTTTTTCACCTCTGAGCTAATTCCAACTTATTTGTTTTGATCTATCTTTTTGAGAGTGATCTTCCAAGGTA
Organism: Ceratopteris richardii; assembly: GCA_020310875.1. NCBI lineage: Eukaryota > Viridiplantae > Streptophyta > Polypodiopsida > Polypodiales > Pteridaceae > Ceratopteris > Ceratopteris richardii. Next base: position 205,643,064 of record CM035410.1, read on the forward strand.
CATAGGGTGTCTAATGCATCCATTGGCAAGCTAAAAGGGCCCACCATATACTCCTAGAGTTCATTTGGATGGTGTAGATCAAGGATTTTGCAACACCTCTTCATCTTCAAGCACATACCTATCCATCTCTTCACATATGGTTCCTTCTCCATCGAGACATTTGTGATGTGAGTTATGCAGGTGTGATCCTGTTCGTGATAGAGTATTGTTTCTAGTCTCGTTACATTGTTAGTCTCTTGGATTGCCAGCATGGTACCTTCTCGATTCGATGGCACTGACTTTCCGAGATGGAAAGCTCAGATGTGGCATACATTGGTTCGTGCAGGGTTACACATGTATGTTCATAGAGATGCACAGAGGCCTCGTGAAATGCCCGACCATGTATGGATGGATATGGATACATTGGCTAGTTCCACTATCCGGTTACAGCTTGTGGATTCTATATATGAGTCTGTTACGTATGAGGAGATGAGTAGGGCATTATGGCACAAACTACATGATATGTATGCGAGTCCATTGACTCATGTGAGACATAGATCACATCGACGACTTTGATGTTGGCACTGTGGTCATAAGGGCCATATTCAACGATGTTGCTTCAGGCAGATGTGACAACGACGTCAGAGATATGCACGTGATGCAGGTCAGGTAGTGATTTCAGGGGAGTCTATGGTAGTTGATTATATTAGTGATGGTGATATCACTTTCTCCTATGGTTCATTTGAGGATTCCTCTTGTTCATTGGATGGCACACATATGGCTTGGTAGCTTGATGCATTAGCCAATTTTCATATTACTCCACATTGTGAGTGGTTTTGTCGATTCTCAGGTGAGAGTCGTGGATGTAAGCACATGCCTGATGGTACGACATATGACATTGAGGGTGCATGAGATGTATGCCTTATGCTACCTAGTGGAGCATCACTTATGCTCAGACATGTATGCTATGTGCCTTCATTCCCTATGAGCTTGATTTCAGTTAGCCAGTTACAGGAGAGCAAATGTTATGCGTTCCTTGGTGAGCATCATTTTCAGTTGCAGTTAGGATAGCTTATGCTTGTTAGAGGTGCTAGGATTGGGCACATGTATCCACTGCAGGTACTTCATGTGAGAGACAATCTCATCTTCGTGGGAGTTCAGCCTTATGTGGGATGTGAGACTCGTCATGTCTCATTTTGTCTACCTACACATAGGTCTATTGACATTCATGATGCACATGTATGGCAGGATTTAGATGCTCAGATGGATGCATATGTAGAGCATGTTTTGGATGCTCATGATGCTTATGTAGAGCATGGTTTGGTTGATCATGTGGATACTCTTACGGAGCACACTTTGGATGATGAGTTGGATACTTCAGAGCATGATATGGATGCTCATGTAGAGAATTGTGATGATAATCACTTAGAGTTAGATCATCAAATGGATCTTGGTGTCGATGTTGTGCAGTTAGCTCATGTGGAGCATGATGATACACTTGGTGTGGTAGAGCATGATAGCTCTTATGATACACACTGTATGCTAGAGCATACTAGCTCTCAGGGTGCACAACTAGAAACATCCTTGGTTGATAGTATGGCTGATTTAGATGTTGATGAGTCAACAATTATGCAGTCATTCTTGGATTTGCTCTTGCCACATGTTGACATAGATATGTCAGGACATTATGGTCTTGACAATGGTGCTTTGGATGCCTTGGATATAGGCATGGCTGACATGCTTAGGTTAGCCAGGATAGCACATGTTTCGTCAGCATTTGGGAGCCTGATGTACGAGTTGTTATGCTCGAGACCAAACATTGCAGTTGCTATTGGAGCATTTGCACATGGAGTTGTTAGTTGTTCGATGATTGACACAGGCATAGAGCGAGTGGGAGCTTTGCAAGAACTTCATCAGTTCTTGTAGCAGTCATATGTGAGCTTGACTCTTATCGATATGAGTCTAGAGCAGTTTGAGGTGCATGAATACACCTTGTTTGAGGCGGTTGGTGTAGGCTGATCTGGTATGGGTAGAGATCCGGACTATTCCTTTACATTATTGTATAGTCCTACATCATTTTTTGTATATTTTTCCACTTATGGTCACATTGACCCTTAAGTGGGAGATTGTTGGGGATGTAAGGGTCGTGTGACCTTATCCCCATATTCATATATACACATCATATATAGAGCATTGCCTCAAGAGAGATCATTATGTGGGTTTCGAGGCTCCCACGCATGTTCGCGCATCTCTCCTCTCTTGTCTCCCTCCATCTCCTCCTTCCTCCTCTTGTTCTGCACACCAAAGCCCTTCAGAGGTGTGATAGGATGTTTTTCAACACCGTGCACAATGTTCCATAGTCCTTTTGCAACCAATACATGTCGCATCATATAAGCCCATAGTGGGTAGTTGGTACCATCCAACTTATCCTCAACAACCAACATACAAAATACATCACTGCTTTCAGCCATGGCCGGTGACTAAAATACCTTGATGCAGAAAATTGACTGTATCTCAAAAAGTTGAATGGAGCTGGGTCCTTAGCACTGATGTAATTGATTCTGATAATACAAATCAAGTTTCTTATGTCTCATCCTTTATTCCTCGTGCAGTGTATGTTAAATTCAATGAATTAATGAAGGAATTTAAAGATGTGTTCCCTAAGGAACTTCCCCACGGCTTGCCACCCTCTCGTGGAAACATTGATCATGCAATCGATCTGTTTTTGGGATCCAAGCCAAAATCTCAAAATCCAAGACCTCCTCCTTCACAGCCTTGAGTCTTAACCACTAGGCTAAGTGGATCACTTGATTAGAAGAGTAAATGAACTTCTAGTAAGTCTAGACTCAAGATCTTTGGTCACACATATAGATGACCAAACAATGTCCGATTTTGGATCCGTCTGAACCGCTTGGACCCTTAGATCATAGACTTACTTTATTACAATCATCCCCAATACCATCTACATCACCTTCAATAATTGCATTCATAGGTGTAATAGGGATTTTTTCAATACCCTGCACAATATTCCACAATCCTTTTGCTACCAATACATGAAGCATCATATATGTCCATAATGGGTAATTGGTACCATTCAACTTGTCCTCAACAACCAATGTATGGAATACGTCATTGCTTTCAGCCATGGCCACAGACTAAATAGTGTGATGCAAAAAAATGATTGTATCTCAAAAAGATGAACAGAACCACCCTATTGAGCTTTACTAAACTTGTATCAGACTTCGAGGGGTGTGTACTAGCGAACCAAAACCTGTATATATGTTTGGCACAAAAGGAAAAAAAATTCTGCACAGGCATTGAGATAGTGCATTCAGAGGTCAAAATGAGATCATATCAAAATTTTGATGCCACATAGCAAAGCTATTTTTAACTCCTAATCAAACTAAGTATGCTCACCAATTTTTTATGCGATTCTGAGATTGTGACCAAAGGGGTGTTGATGACATCCTACATGAAGCGACAACATTCTTTGATACCAATTGTTGGATTTTGGGGTCTACACAAGCACAAAAACAACACTAGGAAGAAGAGAAGCTTGGAGAACAACACAATAATGAACAAATTACCAAGTGAACGTACAAAGATACGTGACCTGTTAGGGTTATAGGCGTATGTCGGAGGAAGAAAACTTCCCAAAGAGGGAAAAAAGTGCCCTAATGGTCCTAAGCATGTTCATATGCATCACTACCAAAATATATAAACAATGTGGACATGCATGCAAGTCACTTTCATGAGCAAGACGAAGATAACTCCATGAAACTTACCCTTCATTTGGAAGACTTGAGAAGCATGCAAGAGCTAACCTTAAAAAAATGAGATTCCATTTTCTTTTGTGGACAATTTATACAAAAGTGGAGAAAAGATATAAATAATGGCTTTGAACATGTTTTCAATAGGGTATTTGTTTTAGTAAATGTTTTAATCCAAAGGAAAAATGGAAAATATATGGGCCCCACTTGCAATTTTTTTGACTTTGGCAACTATTTGGAGCTCCTTAACTTCACTTTGATATGATCCCAACCATCTTCTTGCCCTTTTCTTCAATTGTAATCGCATTTGTGAGTCTCTACTCCAATGACTTCCCCCATCCTAAATTCTATAATCCTTGATAGACATTGATGTTATCATCTTCCATGAAGCATGAGGTCTGATGCACTTTGCCATTGTAGTGTTCCTATAGAAGAATATATGACACACTCTCCACAAGCATCTTGGATTTTTATTTGATAGTTTTTTATTTTTTATGGTTTTTTTATGTTGGTGGGGATACTACTCAGTCCAATGCATGAATAAAAAAAGGAGTGCCTTGTGTATGGCCTTGTAGAGTGGCCCTATGCATGCCTACTTTGAAATTCAAAGAAAAAAAATGGTGTAAAAAAGAAAAAAATATCTTGAGCAAAAGTGCTCAAGGGCTTGCTGCAAATGAGTCATCCTATTCTAAGAAGGATTGGAAATCTTTCACCTTGGGATGGGATGGTTGACTTTGATGTGCACATTTGTATTATCTCTTATTATTGGAAATTGGATAAGGGAACTTTGGTGATTAAAAACCTAGAAAGCCATTGTATGATGTGAAAGTGAACATTTAAAACACCAACATCACCAAATACATGTTGAAGAGCACCACCTCACTCTTCAGAGAATGGACCCTTGATACACCATAAATTTTCTAAATCAATCACCCTTTGAAAAGCAATGTGATTGCTGTTACATATCGGACTAGTTTCCCTATAACAATGATTGAATATGATAGCCATCAAATTCACAAGCACCATGTATTTGAGTGTGATGCCACTGAATAGCTCAAAAGTATGATGCCAATTTCTTTATATGTGCCCAATTGTCAATCATGGAAAGATTGAATAGTAATTGACACATTTGCTATGTGTCATAATTGTTATCAATACTTCATGATATTCCTTGATGATAAGGATAAAATGTATCCATTTTTATGATATAAAAAGTGGACATGAAAAGAAACTATCTTTACCTTTCATCCACTTCCACATGATCCACTCCAAGATTAGCTTGCTTTTTCAGCCACTAATTCATGCATTGGAGAAAGATTGTATCCAGACAAAAGGAAGACATATGATGTAGATTGTATGATATGAATCCTATGTCATCATTATGAATAAGATTCTTTCCATTGGTACCTTGTGTGTTGTTCTCAATCAGAAACTTATGAATTGATCCTACAATTATGATCATATGTAGTAGCAAAGCAAAAGTATGTGAGTGATGTTGTCCTCACATTACAAGATACTTCTCTTGCATGTATGGAATACCACAATAGTATCTCATGCAAGGTCCTATAACGTGACCCTAATGAGATTTGAACTTGAAGTGAAAATGATCCTCGAACGATTTCAAGAGACCAGGTTGTGCAATAAAGACATGGTTTGCACGCGTAGAGACTATTTCATCTTACAAAAGATTCTAAAAAATGAAAAAAATGCTCGCAACAAATCAACATCTATAATGACTAGTATGCATTGAATGGTTGAGGACATTGGTGGCTTAGAAACCCATTTTTTGTTGGTCTTAGTAGAAGACTTTGTTCTCTATTATGTAACGGGTCGGTTTTCTTTAGGTTGCCACCTAAGAGACTCTGTTCCCTTTGGAGTTGGTTTTCCTTGAGAATGTTTTCACGTGGAGTCTCTAATGGTTTGAATTGGATTGAGCTTTGGATTTAGCCTCCAAATATTTTTTCTTGGTCTCAGGATTGAATCTAGCATTTCAAAACCCTGATTTTCTTGATTGTTCTTGAATGCTTGGAGCATTGTATCGGACCAATTTTATGTCTGAGTATTCCCTTGTTGTTGCTTCTTTGTAGGAGATTTCTATGTCTTTGGTTTTGTTCTTCAATGTACCTTGGAAGAATGGACCTTTGAGATCCAAATTTGATAATGATTGCCTTATGCTCGAATGAGATGTTTAGAAACCCAAACCTAACATGTAGTGGTTCAAGGCCAATATTCATTTTGTGGGAACCTCATTGTTGGTCTCTGATTGATATGCTTCATGGGAATCCTAGTCTTGCTTTGTCTTTATGCTTGTAATGATGGTTGATCATGCCCTATGGATTGATCCAACTTGATCATTAGTATCCACATAGAAATTTTTTGCACTTGTGTTTAAGCAACTACCTTTGGCACCCAAACCTATTAGATCGAATGATAATATGATTTAGCCCAAGAATGATGTGGATACTTGTGACATGACCTCTTGTTTATTCTCCCTTTTCCTTGTGTTGGTTGTTGAAATATTTCAGTAGTGATGTGTGTGAACACCATTACGAGCACAGAGGCACTTTTTTCCCTCTTTAAGAGGTTTTTTACCCGATTTGTATGTACATCGATAACCCTAATGGGTCACTTATCTTTGTACATTCACGTGGTAATACAATCAATGTTGTGTTGTTGTCCAAGATTCTTCTTCTTCCTTGTACTATTCATGTTCTTTCATAGGCCTCAAATTCCGGTAATTAGTACTAGAGCACGTCACCACTTTCTTTAGGGCATCATTGACACCTTTTGGTCACAGTCTCAACATCATACAAAAATTGATGTCACAATATCATACAAAAATTGATGAGCATAATTAGAGTGATTAGGACTTAAAAAGAGATTTCTTGTGCAACATCAAAATTTTGATATGAGCTTCTTTTGACCTCCAAATGCATTATTGAAGCAACTATGTAGGTAATTTTTTCCTTTCATACCAAACATATACACAGTTTTTGGTTCACCAATCCAAGTGCCTTGAAGTTTGTTATAGGTCTAGTTGAGATTGATTGGGTATCTCTATTTAGCTTTTGTTGCAGTTCCTATTGCACCTAGTGCAGAATACCTTCATTGGGATGGTAAAGATGAACATGCATGTGCATTGATATCTTTGTCTATCAAATATGCCATTATCCCTCACATTCGCTCTTGCAAAACAACAAAAGATGATGTCCAACAATTGTCGTGTGACTTTGAGCATTTGTCTACATATGTACATCTATTCCTCAATAGGATCATTACAAGATTGGCATTGGGTCTGATGGTCTATTGTTGGCCCCTCTTGAATATGGGCAAGAAATACTTGTGTGAGCATGTTTAACTCTTTAGTGTGCATGACTGTAGCTTCATCACTTGGTATAGGATGTGGCTTTAATCTTTGTTTGCATGCTAATCATGAAGCTGATTCCTATTGTTTGGCTCTTTGCATGCTTATGGTTTGTTCTAACTATTGGATTTGCCTTTCAAACTCTGCAATTTTATGTTTCCATTGTCATTTGGTCTCCCCCTTCCTAAGATTCTTTTCAAGTATACATACTATATTTTCATGCCCTTCTTGTACAAAACCATGGGGTTGAAATGTATACACTTCTTCATCTAAATCACCATTCAAAAATGTAGTTTTAATGTCCAACTGATGTAGATTCCAACCATGATGGGTTGCAAGTGCACAAAAATGCTACAAATGTTGTCATTCTGCAAGTGGGAGAAAAGATCTCATCAAAATCAATGCTATTTTCTTGGGCATCACTTTTGGAAACAAGTCTAAGGTTATACTTATCAACTTTTCCATAAGGCTTATGTTTCAACTTGTATACCCATTTGGTGCCACTGACCTTTTTCCTAGGAGGCAAATCCCATAAAGACGAAGTGCCATTCTTCATAATGGCATCATCTTCTAATTGCATAACAATCATCCAAGTTTTTGAATTCTGTGCTTCATCAAAAGAAAAAGGCTCATCCTTATTACAAAGACTTGAGATAGTCAATGCATAACAATCTAATGTAAAAAAACATTATGAGAGCTTGAACAAGTTGGATATACCAAAGGTGCACCTAACTTGCTATTACTCAAAGGTTGCACTAGCCGTACATGCATATTTTTTTCCTCTTTAATGTCAACTCTCTCATCAATAAGTGAATCATGTAAATCTACATAAAAAATAGAATGATCTATATCATCATTTGGAACCTATAAAGGCTAGAAAATTGCCACATTAGGAACATCATTTGACTATCTGCATGTAAAAAGAGGGAAAAATGTGTCATACACATCCTTTGAGTTGACTAATGTCTCCTTGGTACATGAAAGTAAGGGCTGAATTGCATATTCCACATAAGCATCATCAAGAACTAACCAAAATGCATTTGCTTTATGGATGATACAAATGGTAGCCTTTGCTTTGAGAATTGTACCCCACAAGATAACATTTCACAACCTTATCATCTAGTTTTCTACATTGTTGTTCAAGCTCTAATGCATACATGAGACAACTGAAAACATGTATATGTGGAGCAAAAATCTTGCAATCATGCGAAGCCTCATGTGAAGTGATAGACTACAATGCTTTGGTGGGACACCTGTTAAGTACACATGCTGCTCGCATAATAAACTCAAGCCAAAAGGTATGTCATGAAGCCTGACTTTTGACCATACACCTTGCCATTTCCATGAGATACATGTTCTTCCTCTCAGGAAATCCATTGTATTGAGGTTTATAAGACACTATAGGTTGATGTTTTATCCCATGCTCAGCTAGAAAGGCATTAAACTGAGAAGATATATATTCTCCCCCTTGATTAGAATGGAGGGCCCTCATTTGACATTGTTAGCAACAGACAAGGGAGTCAACGAAGATCTGGCAAATAGGCCAACAATTTTCTCCAGGAAGAAGCAAGTACGAGCACTCACGCAGATCTAGCACTAAGGCAACCTTTAATTTTTCAAATGCTTTACACCCATTTAAAGTGATTCTCATCACTAAACACCATTGTAAATATCATAGCAGCAGACAAGGGAGTCAACGAAGATCTGGCAAATAGGCCAACAATTTTCTCCAGGAAGAAGCAAGTACGAGCACTCACGCAGATCTAGCACTAAGGCAACCTTTAATTTTTCAAATCCTTTACACCCATTTAAAGTGATTCTCATCACTAAACACCATTGTAAATATCATTTCATATTTTTGTAGCTCCATTTTGTGCAAGCCAAGGAGTCCTTGAGCTTGAGGAGCTTTAGAAGTATCTACCTGCCAATTTTCGTAATTTTTGGATCTCGTTTGAGCCCTCAAATAAGCCCTGGAACCTAATTTTTAACTAGGCCGGACACTAGGTCTGGACAGGGCCAAAACCTAGTCAAAAAAGAGAGCTCATTTTTGGGGTTAGATTGTAATTGAAACGAACTTGTAAGAGCATTTTGAAAGTAATTGAAGAACTCCATTGATTCTCACTCTTTGTCTTGCCGTGTGTGCTCGTGTGTGTGTATGTGTGTGCATGCTAGTGTGCTTCTCACTCACGCACTTGTGCCGCCACTTGCTCGAGGTCTTCATACCATCCTCACGTCTTCCCGGATTGACATTAAAGGAGGTGCTACTCATCATTGAGCTACACCAAATTTTGGCGCCGTTGCCAAGGATCGAGCTTTGAGGACGAGCGTGTGATGGTAAGACGTAGAGTTGACACGTTGGAGTCGTAGGTATTTTCTTCACTCTCATCGATTTTCTTTTACTTTCTTCTCCATCATCATTTCCATCATCATCATCACCATCTTCCACCTCCATCTCCATCATCGCGAACATTTCCTTTTTTTGATCATATCACCTTCCTCACCTCATTTCCCTCATTTCACTTGTGAGAGAGAGCGAGAGAGCGATATTGCATGTGTGTTTTCTTGCATGTTTCTTGAGCTTTTTGCAGGAACTTGCTGTATCATCATCCCCAGCTTCCTGCGGAGGTACGAAATTTGAAGAAACTGTCTCGCGGTCGCAGGCTCCTGTCGATCGCGACTGACAGAAATTTTTGGCTTTTCACAAAATTGAGTGCACCACTAGAACAAGCACAAGGAGCACATCCTAAAACACTAAAAACAGTAGAAAAATTCCGAGGTTTTCTGTCAATCGCGACCGACAGCCTCTGTCAATCGCGACCGACAGACTCTGTCAATCGCGACCGACAGACTCTGTCAATCGCGATCGACAGACCTCCACGATCGACTGACTGCCACGTAGGACCCTGTCAATCGCGATTGATACCGTCGATCGCGATCGACAGCCACGACCGACACCTCTGTCAGTCGCGATTGACACCGTTGATCGCGATTGACTGAAAGTCCACGATTGATTGACTTTTGCGCGTTGCCACGTGTCCATCGCGACTGATAGGCCCCCGATTGATTGAAATTTCGGCGAAAAAACCGGAAACCGTGTCGATCGCGATTGATACTGTCGATCGCGATTGACAGCCACGATCGACTCTGTCGATCGCGATTGACACTGTCGATCGCGACTGACAGCCCCGACGGACACCTCTGTCAATCGCGATTGACAGACCTGTCGATCGCGATTGACAGGCTTTTCGGCCAAAAAAATTAGGGATTTTTATTTCAAGTTTTGGGAAAAATTTTGTGGCATATTGGTCAATCCATTAGCATTATTGAGGTGCCTACACTTGAGTTTTGGGAGAAATTCCTAGGATCTGTCAGCCAGTTTGAAGCCTGTCTCAACCCCCTAAACCCTGAACAGTCATAACTTCTTCATACGAAATCAATTTTTTGAGCTCTAGGGCTTGTTGGAAAGCTCGTGGCATGTACTACACGCCCTCAACTATTTTTTATAAAGATAATGCATTGAATTTCAGATAGGGTATTTTGAAGTTGACCATACCCAGGGGGATCAAAGTCAGGGGCTTTTAGGATTGTTTTCTTAAAAATCATGATGCAAGTTTGTGTTTGTGCTACAGGAATGAAAATACTTGGTTCTGTCATTGGAATTTAAATCTCAAAGCTAACTGTGGAACTCTTACAGATCTATTGAGAGCATCGAAAGGCGTTCGAAGCAAGTGTAAGTGCAAGCTTGGGAACATACTTCCTGGGTACTCAAGGGCAACCAAGCAGGAAACAAAAGGTTGGAAACCTTTAACCGTCAATTCATAGTTTAGGCTAAGAACGACGAGAGGTAGGAGTAAGTCAGGGCGACGATAGGCAGTTATCAAGTTGAAGACTACCTAAAAACTCAAGTTCAAGCTAAAAATCTAACCTCTGTACTGTCGATAACATAAAGGGAAAGAACCTAACGTGGAACGATCAACCTGAAAGCACGAAGAACATTCAAGTATTCCTGACGACGTAATATCAGACGAGACCTTAAACACGATAAATAACTAAAAAGAGTCAAGTGACTGATACCAATTGATCAGCAACGAGGTTGTGCTCTGGGCAAAGAATTGGGCTACTTAGATAGGCATATGAACCTTAGATCAGGACGACATCTGGTAAGGGAGAGACAAAGCCTTAGGTCTTCAGAGGCTAGTGTTAACCACACTGCTAGGTCTTGGGCCCAGCAGTTGAGCCACCACTCGTACTACCCTAGCTCTGAGACCAGTGAGTCAGAGATGTCTCAAGGCATGGACAGACCTACGGGAAGTTCAGGAGTGCCTTACTTGTACAGGGTAGAAGGCCCTTACAAAACACAGCTGGAGTACCTTAGGACCAACCGATTAGGTGCCAGCATCTATGAGGACGGCTTAGGAAGATCTGTGATACAGATTAAGAATCCTGATCAATCCATTGGACTAGAGCACCCAGCAGTCAAGTTTGAAAACGGTGCATACTTGGACAAAGAAGGAACCATATACGTAGTCACCAGTCACCCAGACAGGACAGATGAATTTGGGAATGTAATCTCAGAGGCGGACTTAGGTGACTTGGAACAAGGAAACATGGGTGCGGAACCTAGAACCCCCCGAGGCAAATCTGTTCTCACTAGGATTATCACGCCTGAGTGGGTTCCCCAAGACAACAAGAGCATAGAGTTGCTCCTCAATCGAGAAACTGACGAAGCCTTTTGGAGGTATAAATCTAATCAGCCAACTGATATAGGAACTATCATGATCTATGAGTTTAAGGATCCGGATAGCCCAGGTAGAGTGACCTACTTAGATCACACTTCGGAAAGGATCTTTGTGGTGACAGAAAATGATAGGCATGCTTACACTTGGAAGGGTGAATTCATTTTCCCCCAACCAAGATTGAATGTATCCTATGGTCACCCTGGAGCTGGAACATCCCAAGCTCATGGAACTCAAAGAGACAGAAGTAGAGATAGACCAGAAGTAAGCTTTGCCAACCTAGTGGGCAGAGAAAGAACGAGGACGGAGATGAATCGAGTAGAACCTGAGATACTTAGAGCTCACAGGAACCAAAGAAGTGTGGATGGATTTCCTCTGCCGAGACCTAGAGAGCACACAAGAACTTTGAGACCAACCCAGCTAGTTAAGTCCATGAAGAATTACTTTGATGGCACAGGAGATCCCTATGATCATGTGGCGGAGTTCAAGCAAGTCTTGAGAGCTGAACAAGTGGAGGATCTATTCACGCAGTACAATGCCTTTGGTCTAACCCTTAGGAACACAGCACTTACATGGTTTCAGCCATTGGATGAGCGACAGTTCAGGAGCATAGACCAACTCCTAGAGGCATTTATTATTGAATTCTCTAAGAGTGGCATAAGACACAATACCTCCTCGCTGATTCATAGCTTCAAGCAAACCCCTCAAGAAACCGTGAGACTTGCAGGAAGAAGATTTAGGCAATATCTTGAAAGGTGCCCTGTTTCGGAGCTACCCACACCTGCCAAACAAGTGGCCTTATTCCTTGATGGATTGCTGAGTATGAAATTGAGATCCTATGTGTATCTGAAGGACCCTAGGACTATCGAGGAGTGTGTACGCATGTGCATTGACATTGAAGATAACCTAGGGGAAGAACTAGAGCTTTCCAAAATCTACAAAGATTCAGATAGTGCATCTAGTCACTCTTCCACGCAATCCACATCAATTGAGGAACTCGCAGAGAAAGTGGCCCAAAAACTAGGCATCTCTAGCAAACAAATTCCGAGGTTTACCCCAACGAAGAGGTGCTATACATGCGGTGGTGACCATATGGCAAACGTGTGTCCCATTATGGCTCAGCCCCAAGTAAATCCTAGTAGCCAGTACTGCACCATAGAACGGAGGTACACCAATCACACCGCACAAGATTGCCCCTACAATAAGCAAACAGTTAGGCAAACTTACCCTCAACCCTATCCACCGCAGGGAAGATACCAGAACCAGTACCCTCCACAGCCATATGGAAGGCCACAACAACCCTATCAGCAACCATACCAAAACCAACAAAGACCTCAGCCTGTGTTAGCACAACAACCCCTAGCTCCAGCCAATGTGATTCCGGTAAAGTATGCTGTTGCAGAAGAAAACCTGAATAGAGCTATAGTCCCTGTAACACCACTGCTTTCTGAAAGTGATCCCAGTGACCATAGCTTTGATTCTACACATGTCGATAGTCCCCAGGCTTACTACATGCAGTCTCCAGAACATGGTGAGTCCTATTACAGCGAAGAGCCAAATGAACCTAGTTGGGAGTCAGATTATACAAACGTCATGTATACAAACCCCAACCCTAGACCCCAACCTAGGCAGGTACGACCACCAATTCCTAGAGGACCATGCTACCGATGTCAGGGAGATCACTTCATTCGTGATTGTCCCTTACCTCCACCTACACAAACTCAGTCCGTGACGATCCAAGGCTTTTGCCAAGGCTGTGGAAAAGAGCATCTCTTACGAGATTGCCCTAAGAATCCTAATAATATGCCAAAAATCACGCCTATCAACGTTATTGGGTTAGTGGTAGATTCCACAGGAAGTGTCACTTCCACAGCACCAGTGCAGGTAGTCACTAGAGCTCAGGCATTGCAGCAAAACCAAGAGGCAAGCCAGGAAAAGAGCCCAACAGCTAGTGAAACTGAGAGCATAACCAAGAAAAGGACTAGAGCTTGGAGAGATAGCCGTGAACGTATGAAAAGGCAATGGGCAAAGAAGATGAGTGAACTTGAGGAAAGTCTACGCGAAACCAAGGCTAAAATCATAGAGATCACATCCCAACCGCACTCTCACACAATCCCACCGCTACCATCCCCATCACCCTCCATCCCTCCACCCTCTAATACACCCCACGTAACCCACCCACCACCCCAAGCAGGATCAGTATTAGCTGATCCCACTCCCGAGGACCTAAACATGATGCTTAAAGCATATCAGGCCAGAATCCAAGAAGGGCCAACCATAACCGATCATGAAAAATGCTACCCTAGAGCCGAGCTAGAGCTTGAACGAACTAAAATTTGTGCCAAAATGGTGGAATTGGCTCAGACCATGTTTGAGGCCAGCCGCCTATTTAACATTTCTAGTTCAGCTAAGACGCAGTTACACTTTGATGGACTGCTAGAAAGAATAGAGAGGCTAATTGCACAATCAGAAAAAGAACCTGTCCCTCAAAGAAAGGACAGGGCAAGAGAACGGATAAGCCAGCCTCTTCAAGAAGCCCATGTGCCTCCTCAAGAAGCTTATCTTTCCCCCCAAAAGGCAGATGAGCCTCCCTTGAAAGCTTACGTACCTCCACAGGTTGCCTACATTCCTTCTCAGGGCGTGTATGAGCCTGCTCGGAAGAGTAATGGAATAAGTAATCCTCCCCAGGAAGCTTGTGCTCCAGCCATCTATAAGAACAAGGAGAGAGTCAACGATAGAATAAGCCCTCCTTCCCAGGTTGCTTATGTGCCTAATTCTACGGAGCCGGACACTTCTTCTTCTATGAATCGGTTTGCACCAGACTTCCTACGAGAGATTCAAGAAGACAAATGGGATAACGAAAGTGAAGTCGCCCCTCCTTTTGAACTTGTGGATGATGCACACGATCAATTCCCACAAGACATCCCATCTATTTACGGGGAACATGAGAGTACTCAGTCTCACGAGAGATTGGACTTTGAGTCTAATTCCATACAAGAGCTACCCCACTTCACAGGCCCATGGGAAGCAAAGTCCACGTGTATGAGAGCACCCACAGTCATGGTAAGGAACGACGACTCAGTCATATCAAGGAACACGGAGGTAGTAAAGAACACCAAGGTGCAGCGCGATCTCACTTTGGAAGAACTGCCTAAGAATAGACCAAAAGCGCGGAAATGTGTAGCCAGTCAAGTGACTGAAGTTGCAGAACCACGTTCCCGAGTAGGATCCCATAGGACAGTGCCAGAAATTCCCTTGGACAAGATAGGAGATATGTGTGAAGGTGAAGAAGGGAACACCTATCTTCCCATCACCTACCAGGAGTACACCACCAAGGCAATTTTGGACTCAGGTGCAGGAGTTGCTATCGCTACCACCTCCCTATGGAAGCGTTGGGGCAAGCCAGCACTCAGACCAACGAGAATGAAATTGCAGATGGCCGATGGTCACATAGAGAGGCCCCTAGGATTGCTAGAAGGCATAACTCTCACCACTTGTGGTGTTGAGTTTGAGCATAGCTTTGCTATATGTGACTTCAGCAAAAATCATGCCTATGAGATGATTTTGGGAAGACCCTTCATGCGACAGTTGCAAGTGGTACAGGATTGGGGAACTAATTCCTTGTACCTGCAACACTTAGGTGTTACGACCAAAGTAAATCTCAAAGATTACTCTCATAGAGATGTACCTCCTATCCAGTGGAATCCCATCCATAGAGCCAAAGACGATACGGAATCTGTGCATTCCACAGGGTCAGGATCCTCATGGATGCATGAAGACACTCACTTATGGATGTGCAAAGTAGCAGTGGAGGAAGAGAAGAGAGAAAAGGCCAGAGAAACAGGTGCAAACGAAACTCGTAGACCCATTCAAGACCCAGCCTATGCACCTGTAGTCTTCCCTGACGAGGAATTTGAACCCCATGGCTGGGCAGAAATTTTGGCAACCATGGACGTAGCCATCAATGAAGAACAATGGACCCCTCACTGTGATGAGGATGGCTATGATATTTCAATCTTCTCCATAGAGCCAATCATGGGAGAGGCAGTTCTAGAAGAATGCGAACCTAGCCCTGATGCATTTGAGGATGCAAGTGACTCCGATCTCGAGTCAATCATTATGGACCCACCATTTGCATCAGATGAAGAATACTTCCATGAAGTAGAATTTCAACCCCAGAGGCATGGAGAGCTTACAAACGATGTAAGATTAGCGACGCATGTAACCCCGAAGGAAGAAGGGAAGAAACGAAAGAAGAGAGAAGTCTCACCAGAAGAGGAAGAATCTTTGTTTGAGGTCCCGGAAAATTTTAAGAAATATGAGATAGACGACAGGAGAGTCATGATAAGAATGCCTAAACGAGAGGCACAAGTAGGAGAGGCCTATGATAACAAAGAAACCACCAAGAAAATAGTAGTGGCCCTAGAAGAAGGAGAGGAGAGATGCACGTACATAGGCCATGACCTAACAGAGGAAGAAGAGCATGCGTTAATTGCCTTGCTAAGAGAATACAGAGATGTATTCGCTTGGAGTTACAAGGACTTGAAAGGTGTTGACCCTGACATATGCTCACACACTATCCCCATGACTTCAGATGCTAAACCCTCTAAGCAAAAGCCTTATACATATAACGGTAATTACGCTCCTAAGATCAAAGAAGACATAGATAGACTGGTCGAAGCTGGATTTATCTATGAAATTGAGCACACTGAGTGGGTATCACCGATCGTAGTGGTGCCCAAGAAGAATGGCAAACTGCGCGTGTGCATTAACTTGAAGAAGGTTAATGCAGCCACTATTCTAGATAACTATCCGCTTCCCATCACAGAACATCTCTTAGAAAGAGTGGCAGGCAAGGAAGTGTACAGCTTCCTTGATGGATTTTCGGGCTACAATCAAGTAGCCATAGCTCCAAAGGATCAGCATAAGACAGCCTTTGCCACGGTATGGGGCATTTTTGCTTTTAGAGTAATGCCATTTGGGCTTACCAATGCACCAGCTACCTTCCAGAGGTTGATGTGCCATGTGTTTAAGAAGTTGCTGAGGAAGAGTTTAGAAGTCTACGTTGATGATCTTTGTGCTCATTCCAACATTAGACAAACCCATATCCCTGAACTCAGACAAATCTTTGACAAATGTAGAGAATATCAAGTCTGCCTGAACCCAGAAAAGTGCGTTTTTATGGTAAGGCAAGGCAAGATTCTAGGACACATAGTGTCAAAGAATGGCATATCTACCGACGAAGAAAAAGTGAGAGCCATAGCAGAGCTACCTAGGCCAAAGAATGTCAAGGAAGTACAAGCTTTCATGGGGCATTGTGGTTATTACCGACCATTTATACACATGTATGCTGTCATTGCAAAGCCCATGTACGGACTTCTAACAAACTTTGAGTGGACGGATGAATGTGAGAATTCCTTCCAGGAGCTTAAACGAAGATTATGTTCAGCACCAATCTTGACCACACCAGATTGGAATAAGCCTTTCCATGTCCATGTGGATGCATCCAATTATGCTATTGGATGTGTGCTTGCACAACCTACTGGTGAAGGTAATATGGATCTTCCAATTGCCTATGCCAGTAGACAATTGAATGCGGCTGAACGGAATTACACCACTACAGAGCGAGAAGGATTAGGCATGGTATATGCAGTTAAGAAATTTAGACACTATTTGCTTGCAAATAAGTTTAAATTTTTTACTGATCATCAGGCATTGTTATATCTTGTAAACAAGCCATGCAATACAGGAAGATTAGTAAGATGGTTTCTCTTGCTAATGGAATATGATTTTGAGGTTGTGGTAAGAAAAGGGAGGACCCATTTGAGAGCTGATCATCTTTCTAGGCTCACATCGGGAGAAGCCCCACAAAGAGTATCAGATGACCTTCCTGATGCTTACTTGTTTAATTTGGAAGTGGTGCCGCAGTGGGCTAAGCCATTGGTACCAGTATTGACATACGGGCCTAACCATCCAGTGGTAAACACACGAAATAGAGAGGTTGTTAAAGCCCAAAAGTACCACATCATGGCAGGAAGCATGTACAAGCACACAGTTGCGTAGAAGAGGATGAGTACTCTAAATGGTTGCAATTAGCACATGTAGGTGCACTAGAGCAACACCATTCAAAGCAACGAACTTTACAGACCCTAAAGAGACTCGGAGTACATTGGCCAACTATGGAAGCTGATGTCCAAAAGTTGTGCATGGAATGCCCAATCTGCTGCACTAAACCACCTGTGGAACACGCTACTCTTTATCAAGTATCCATAGTGCCAGATTGGAGCGAACCTCTAGTATCCTTCCTGAGGACAAACACATTCCCTCCAGACATGACTCTGGCTAGGAAAAGGAGTTTAGAACAAGAAGCCCTGGATTACTCACTCATTGGTGATAATCTATATAAGCGTGGTAAAGATGGTTACCTGAGGCTATGTGTCCATGAAAGTGAATATCTTAAGATCTTAGAAACTGCTCACCAAGGTGTAGCAGGAGGACACTTTGGACCGGATCGGGTGATCAAGGCAATACTATTTGCGGGCTTCTGGTGGCCTACCCTTCACATGGATGCACATACCTATGTGAAACGGTGTAATGTCTGTCAGAGAACTCAGTATCCTATACGAAAAGATGAGATGCCACTGAAACCTATGATGGGTGGACGTGCATTCTCTAAGTGGGGAATAGACTTCGTAGGTCCTATTAATCCCCCAGCTAAGGGTTCCCATGCGGAATATATCATTATTGCAACAGATTATCTCACCAAGTGGGTAGAGGTAAAGGCTACGACAAAGAACGATGCTCAAAAAACTGCCAAATTCTTGTTTGAGAATGTATTCACAAGATACGGGCTACCTATAGAGCTTGTAAGTGATAGAGGCACTCATTTCTTGAATGAAGTGATTGAAAATCTACTCCAAGAATTCTTGGTAATACACAAGAAGTCTGCCCCCTATCACCCTCAAGCTAATGGACAAGCTGAGAGCACTAATAAGATCTTATGCAATGTACTGACGAAATTAGTGAACACTAAACGCTCTGATTGGGACAAACAGCTACACCATGCTGTTTGGGCATACCGAGTTGCCTACAAAACGGTACTCCAAGCCACCCCCTTTCAGATGGTATTCGGCCAAAACGCTGTGCTACCCTTGGAATTCCTGATTCCTACATTGAGAGTAGCACAAGAGCACGAATGGGCAGGTCATGAGCTCTCCTCTAGGATCTTTGACCTTGAACGATTAGGAGAAACAAGACTGAGAGCAGCTGCAGGAATCTATGCAGCCAAGAAGAGACAGAAGGCATACTTTGATGCCCACGTGAAGGATAAAGGCTTGAAAGCAGGAGATCTAGTTTTAGTCTATACACTGAAACAACACGCAAGGAAGCTAGAAAAGAGAGGCTACGGACCCATGATTATCAATAGGATCTCCACGAGTGGAGTAGTACAATTAGCCACGTTAGAAGGTGATGTTCTCCCAAACTATATTAGCGGTTGCAGAGTCAAGTTGTATCAGGAACCCCTCACGGAGGAAATGCTCAGCCGACTCAACACTGCTAAGAAACGCAAAGAGGAAGAAAAGCGAATTAGAGAAGAAGCTCAAGCAAAAGCTTTAGAACGCATCAGAAGGATGAAATTACGAAGGCAAGGTAGAGAGCAGCCTAGAAAAAATGACTATGCAGATCAAGGATATCATATGGCAATGTGTGAAGTCGCAGGAACAAGCTCACATAGGATAACTGATCGACGTCCTTTCGTAACCTTAGATATAGGACAAGGAAAGAGTGCAAGGACCGTAAGAGCCTTGATTGACTCAGGTGCAGCCACTAGTGCTGTTAGAGTGTCTTACTGTCAAGAGTTACAGTTAACTGTCAATCCTGTGGAAGCATATCTCATAGGATTGGGAGGCGTGGAAACCCCTTGCATGGGCGAGGTGGAACTTCCCCTCTACATTCATGATGAGGAAATGGCTGTTAAAGTACTGGTGTGTCAAGATGAGGATCTCACTGAACCTCTAGTCTTGGGTCAAGATTGGATCTATGACTAAGCAATTAATTTAAACCTAAGAAGTGGACTTCTCCAGGTTTGGGTCAATCATAGTCGAGTTACAGTAGAATTAGACAATGGAGCACTCAAGGAACTAGGAAAGGCACAGACTCCTGGTCCTTCCAGGGGTACACATGAAGATGACCATGCTGTTCTTGTTCAAAACCATGTGTTGAAGAGGAATGATATTCGCAACAAAGGAGTCAGGGATGCAACGGAACTCCCTTCTTTTCCAAAGGCCAGAAAGAGGGAGCAACCAAAGGTGGATCAAAGGCAGAAGAAGCAGAGTACTACCTATGTCCGAGATCAAAACTACCTGCGCAGCAGAATGTCCCAGAAAGTAAACCAAGTGTGGGTGCGGAAAGGCGAACACCCGGTTGCACTCATGACAACCACACGGGCAAAGCCTCTTACTAGTAACCAACAACGTGACACCAATAAGAAGTCTGTCAGAAATTCTTCTGCTAAAGTGAAATCTATTTGGGTGCCCAAAAAGTCGATGAAGGCTAGCCCACAATCAAGACAAATTTGGGTGCCTAAGGCTTGCTTGAGGGCACAAGTAGCTACGCCAAGGCCACAACCTATGCAGCATAACCCAACTACGCGTACAGCCAGTATTCACTCGTTCTCAACACTCAGGAACACACCAAGAACCAAGAGCACGCATGTAATCACTTGTAAATGGGTCCCCAAAAGGCCTCATTTTCAAACCGCGACACCGAGAGAGCTCTCTAGAGTCTCTACGAAACCGAAAGCAAAGCCCATCCACTACATTTGGCAGCCTAAGACCTGTAATAAACCCCCCGACCCCAACTTGTAAATTCATCCCCACTTACTAACTTCACTAGTCTCCTAGGACTACCCAAGCATTAACTACACACACTTGCACAGAACACTTACTAACCCATTATTCGCTCCGGACCCTCAAGTTAATATTGTGTTGGGAACAGCAACGATCCCCCCTTGTCCTGTACAATATTAACACATGTTTGTATATTCTCACAGAGACAGACAGCAAGAAGTAAAATGGCAGATACAGTAGGAACTAGCTCCCAGGCAGGCACCAGCCCCCAAGTGGTGGACATCGAAAGCCTTCCGGTCGAGGAGGAATTAAAGGAAAGACCAGCGGCATTACGGGCATTACATGCCATACCAATCCAGAATCCTCCACAGGGTCATACCATGCCGGTGGGCAAAACCTCACACTGGTTCAGTGACGTTGCTGGACCTCTGGGTGAAGGCACATACATGTGGGAGTCCGAGGTAGAGTTCAATGGACGTTGGGGCAGATACCATTTTTTTACAAGGGAGTTTGAAAAGCTACAGAATAACGAAGGACTGAAGCCGATATGGAAGAAGGCTGGGCTTTATGACTACTTCAAGTTCCAACTACCAAAGCCAGATTTCCTAAGATGCTCATATCTAATTAGTACCCTCACCCCCAGCAAAGACAAGAAAGGATACAGCTCCTTTGTGCTCCCATCACTCACAAGGGGCAACGAGCTGAAGCGTTTCCGCCTGACTATCAACCTGGTAAGAGAAGCACTCGACATGACAGGTATGCACATTCCAACAGAGAAAGAGACTATGGTTCCAGACAATATGAAGAACAGGAATCTGACGAAGTTGAAGGACATGGTTGCAATGACACCCACGATCGCCATTCACTTACGCATGGTCATGCAACATTTCGCCTTCCCCGCGCAGGAGAGGTTCACAATGCCTCCCAAAAAGATCTGGTTTAGCCTCTACCTGGCGGATGCTTTTGAGTTGACCATCAATATGCCCCACTGGATTATCGACCAGATTCATATGGCTCATCAGAGATGGTATAAGAAGCAAAAATCTGTGTTGTATGGTTGCTGTGCACTCACAAGAATTGTATACAGATGTCTTGCATATGATGTACCGGTACAGAGGGCTCTGATCTGGTCCAGAGCACAGGAATTTCAACGCAGATTGTCAGCTGTAGGGCCTCCCTCAAGGAAGATGAGAGGCGCTGTCCAGATGCCTTGTGCACAAGCTCGCGGTGCAACCCTAACGCCTGAGACAACCCCAAGACTTCCCCGACGAGTGCAACCATTTACTATCAGGTTACCCAGGCACAACACAGATGGCCCTAATCTTGTGTTTCCACCAGTACCGACTGATCTGGAATTCCCGCATGGATTCACTCTGGAGGATCTAACGGACGAAGAAGTTGCAAGAATCATAGATGCTGTAAATGCGGAAGTTGAAGAAGAGCAAGCCGGTGGACAACAAACTGCCCCAGACCAAGCCCAGCCCAGCCAACCGGACGTAATCAATGTGGATGATGAAGAAGAAGCACATGAGGAGGCACAGGGTGGACAATCAGAAGCAGAAGAACAAGAGTATGATCAGGAAGCCCTACAAGTACTGGAAGGTGCCCCCGCCTATACTAGCGCATTAAAGAAGCTCTACGATACGATGAACCGAGTTCAAGAGCAACACAGGCTCTCATTAGCTGCAGGTAAAGCCCTCATGAACCAGATTCTGGAGGAGGAAGGTGTGGACGAGCAATACCGTGCCACCCTGGAAATGATATCAGATGCTTTGGGAGTACCTGAAACGGTGCATACCGCACTAGCGCAATCACGAAGGACAGAGAGAAGATATGGACGACGCCCCCCACGAACGGGAAAACAAATGAATGTATTAGGATCAGGACCACAAGGCACCCCCACAACCACTGGCACAGCACATACAGTTCACGACACCGAGGAAGCCCACACATCGAGTGCACCCCCATCACCTCCCTTGCCACCTTCTCCCCCACATCCGTCCCACTCACCTCCCTCCACCACTGTGACCTCTACTGTCACCACCTCCGAAACCACTACACACACCAACGCACAAACCATCAGCCAACCCACACACTCTACTTCCACTGAAAACATAAGTCTAACTACAGCCACGGTACACCTCCCTACCCCGAGCACACTTTCTGGGAGTTCACAATTACACACACCTCTATACACATTCACAACCCCCACCGCTACCACAATCCCCATGTTCACAGTCACTCCCACCACGGCCCCCACTTTCATGGAGGTGTCACCCACCTCTGCACCTCTCCCACCCCCCATTTACCCACAATCTCCCATTCCCCCACCTCCCCCCTCACCCGTCCCCAGTACTGCATCCACAATTCCCTTTCCCTTTCCCTTCCCCTCTGCATTCAACACCATTCCTCTTAGTAACTTATTTAATAATATGCATCAATGCATGGCCCAACTTCAGCAACACTACCAACACCTGGACAACCAACATACACGGCTTTTCCGAAGCCACGAAGATCTCCAAGCACGATGTAGGGATCTTGAAGAGCAGAAGCAGCTACTACAACAGCAGCACGCGACCTTACAGGAACAATATGCACAACTAGTAGCCAACCCACCCCAAGCAGATGACGAAGAACGACGACACATGGACAAGCTGTTACATTCTCAGATCACGGAAAACCTGAAGCTTCGACGGAACTTGGGTCTCCTACGCAAGCATATGTCTACAGCGCTAGAGGAGAATAAAAGATTACAGAAACAGAACGAAGAAAATCTGGAGGCGGCCATGGAGGGTTCCCCACAGGAAATTGACCCAGAGCGATTCAAGGCAATTCCCTCTGAGAATATGCAGGTGGTGTTAGAAACTCATGCAGATCTAATGGAGGCCCATGCCGCTCTAGAAAAAGAGAGAGATGAGTTACGAAGACAGTTGGCCACCCGACAGACAGAACCCAGCCAGAGCACAACCGTAGAAGATCAGCTGAAGAGGTCACTAAACTCCGGGCAGAACTTGAGGAATTACGTAGCAAGGTCCTGCAATATGAGCGTCAACCCTCCCCTCTGGTAGAGCCCGAGCCTGACGATCTGGTGCCAATTGAAGTAGAAGAAACATTCGAGGATCCCTATGTCCCAATGCCAACACCCGGAGGTAAGCAAACAGAACAGGGCATGGACACAATTGAGATTGAGGCACCGGAATGGATGCAAAAGTTAGAGAAAGTAGCCACGACGCATGATGACAGGGTGGCAGTCCAAATCGCATTGATGTCAAAATTGGAAGAGGTTGTAATAAAATCCGATTATTTTCAGAATCTCTCACATCATAGGTGGATCGGCCCATCGGACGATCTGTATGTTCCTTTTTGCGTGCTAATGGCGGATTATAATGCGGAGATCAAGCGCCACACCTCAAGGGAACCCACCTCTGCCACCCAATTGGCACCTGATGACATCCCAGAAAGTGCCAAGCAGGGACATATTCGCCAACCAACGTGGAGAATTCGGCTACTTGAAACCTACCCAGAAATGGTAAGAACATGGAACAACATGCCACTGTACATCAAATATAACCCATGTTATTGCCCTGTGTTTCGAAGGAGATCATGGCCGGAGTACACACAAACAGTGCTGACGATTAAAGGATGTGAGAAGTGGCTCAATTATGTGTACTTCGCACCCCCTAAGGGAGCACCTACAATTGGATATATGATTTCAACGATTCGACATTGGGGGGTCCGTTTCAAGAATGTACCTGATATCATGACTCAGATGTGCCTGAAGATTTTCGAACTTATGTTGGTCACCTTCAGGACCTTCAAAAACGTCAAGGAACCGCATCTCTCAGCACTAGGATTCAATGAAGGTAATCAGGACCTTGTATACGACATGAGCACAACCCCATCGATTAATGTTGTGTATGCATGGCACGCTCGCATCAAATATCTACCGGCCTGCTTCAAACAAACGTTTGAAGAGATGTTTGTCACGGGATTCTGGGAATATCACTCCGAGATATTCATTCCCAGACCATCCCATCTCTTGCAGTTGTTTGCAGTGGAACAAGCTCTCCATTCTGAAAAGCTACGTATTCCACATCCAGAGGTTCCCGGGCCAGTAGACTGGGATGCTCTACTCACAGATCTGGCCAAAGGATTGAGAATCGCCGAACACCACTTAGCGCAGGATGTCGTCGAGTACTACATTCAGAAACCCACACAACAAGGGTCTGTCAGGGACGACAGACGCGAGAGAGGGGGGGGTGTTAGCAGCAGACAAGGGAGTCAACGAAGATCTGGCAAATAGGCCAACAATTTTCTCCAGGAAGAAGCAAGTACGAGCACTCACGCAGATCTAGCACTAAGGCAACCTTTAATTTTTCAAATCCTTTACACCCATTTAAAGTGATTCTCATCACTAAACACCATTGTAAATATCATAGCAGCAGACAAGGGAGTCAACGAAGATCTGGCAAATAGGCCAACAATTTTCTCCAGGAAGAAGCAAGTACGAGCACTCACGCAGATCTAGCACTAAGGCAACCTTTAATTTTTCAAATTGTTTACACCCATTTAAAGTGATTCTCATCACTAAACACCATTGTAAATATCATTTCATATTTTTGTAGCTCCATTGTGTGCAAGCCAAGGAGTCCTTGAGCTTGAGGAGCTTTAGAAGTATCTACCTGCCAATTTTCGTAATTTTTGGATCTCGTTTGAGCCCTCAAATAAGCCCTGGAACCTAATTTTTAACTAGGCCGGACACTAGGTCTGGACAGGGCCAAAACCTAGTCAAAAACTATAAGAAGAGCTAGAGAGCTCATTTTTGGGGTTAGATTGTAATTGAAACGAACTTGTAAGAGCATTTTGAAAGTAATTGAAGAACTCCATTGATTCTCACTCTTTGTCTTGCCGTGTGTGCTCGTGTGTGTGTATGTGTGTGCATGCTAGTGTGCTTCTCACTCACGCACTTGTGCCGCCACTTGCTCGAGGTCTTCATACCATCCTCACGTCTTCCCGGATTGACATTAAAGGAGGTGCTACTCATCATTGAGCTACAGACATTGTAGCTCAATGATGAGTAGCACCTCCTTTAATGTCAATCCGGGAAGACGTGAGGATGGTATGAAGACCTCGAGCAAGTGGTGGCATAAGTGTGTGAGTGAGAAGCACACTAGCATGCACACACATACACACACACACGCGCACACACAGTAAGACAAAGAGGGAGAATCAATGGAGTTCTTTAGATTACTTTCAAAATGCTCTTACAAGTTTGTTTCAATTACAATCCAACCTCAAAAATGAGCTCTCTAGCTCCTTTTATAGTTTTTGACTAGCTTTGGCCCTGTTCAGACCTAGTGTCCGGCCTAGTTAAAAATTAGGTTCCAGGGCTTATTTGAGGGCTCAAACGAGATCCAAAAATTACGAAAATTGGCAGGTAGATACTTCTAAAGCTCCTCAAGCTCAAGGACTCCTTGGCTTGCACAAAATGGAGCTACAAAAATATGAAATGGTATTTACAATGGTGTTAAGTGATGAAAATCACTTTTAATCGGTGTAAAGGTTTTTGAAAAGTTAAAAGGTTGCCTAAGTGCTAGATTTGCGTGAATGCTCATACTTGCTTCTTCATAAGGAAAATTATTGGCCTATTTGCCAGATCTTCTTTGACTGCCGTGTCTGCTTGTGCTGTCCCTTCGCTCTGACTCTCTTCGGCTTGTAGCTCCTTCTGTTCCCTGACTGCTGCCAACACCCCCCCCCACTCTCGCGTCTGTCGCCCCTGACAGACCCTTGTCTAGAGGATTTTTGAACATAGTATTGGACGACATCGGAGGCTAGGTGGTGTTCTTCGAGTCGCAATCCGCGTGCTAGGTCCGTGAGCAAATCATCCCAATTCACAGGACCAGGAACATCTGGATGAGGCACCCTCAATTGTTCTGAGTAAATAGTTCTCTCCACAGCAAATAATTGGAGGAGATGGGATGGTCTGGGTATAAAGATTTCGGAGTGATATTCCCAGAATCCGGTGATGAACATCTCCTCAAAGGTCTGTTTAAAGCAGGCTGGGAGGTATTTGATTCTGGCGTGCCAAGCATATATTACTTCAATGGACGGGGTGGTACTCATATCATACACTAGATCTTGGTTTCCTGTCATAAAGCCTGCACCTGAGAAGTGAGGGTCCTTAATGTTTTTAAACGTCTTGAAAGTGATTAGCATTAATTCAAATATTTTCATGCACATCTGGGCCATCATATCAGGATTATTGCGTAGCCTAGTACTCCAGTGACGGATTGTAGAAATCATGTAATTGACTGTGGGAGGTCCTCGTGGAGGCGCTAGATAAACATAATTCAACCATTTTGCACAGGCTTTGATATCTCTGACAGCTATAGTGAATTCAGGCCAGGTGCGTCGTCGCAGAACTGGAATGTAACAAGGGTTGTACTTAATAAACAACGGCATATTATTCCAGGTTCGAACCATTTCTGGATACGTTTCCAAAAGCCTGATTCTCCAGGTGGGTTGATGGATGGACCCACGCTGAGCACTTTCCGGCAGATCATCTGGACCAAATTGTGTAGCAAAGGTGGGAGGTTTGCCACATTGTCGTTGAATCTCCGCGTTGTAATCGGCCAAAAGTATACAGAATGGCACATACTGGTCATTATTGGTGCCGATCCATTTCTGGTGAGACATGCTTCTGAAGTATTCAGACTTTATGACGGTCTCTTCTAAATTCGCTAGTGATTGGATCTGAATTGCCACCCGTTCTTCGTGAGTGTTCGCTGTCCTTTCCAGTGTCTGAAGCCACTCGGGTGCTTCCACTTCCAATGTGTCTAGTCCCTCTGAGGTTCGTCGCCCGCCTGGCATTGGCATAGGAACATACGGTTCCTCGTAAGAATCATCTACCTCAATAGGGACAAGCTCTTCTTGCTCTGGTTCTACCATAGGGGATGGCTGCCCCTCGTATGTCAGTAACCTCTTTTGTAATTCTGCTACCTGCTCGGTTAAGGCCTTTACTTCTTCTGAGGTGGAGGTTGATGGGACACTCTTTGGTTGTTCTTCCTGTTCCTTCAACCTGCTCTGAAGTGTGTCACGCTCTCTTTCCAAGTCATCATGGGCTTCCAAGAGATCTGCATAGCTTTCCAAAATAGTTTTCATCGTCTCCGTTGGAACTGCTTTGAACTGCTCTGGATCTATCTCGTGAGGGGAGCCTTCCATTGCTGCTTCCAGATTCTCTTCGTTTTGTTTTTGCAGTCTTTTGTTCTCCTCCAGTGCTGTGGCCATATGTTTCCGTAGTAGCGCCAAGTTGCGTCTGACTCGCAGGTTATCGGTCTGGTATACTTCGAGCAAAGCTTCTAGTTGTTTGACACCTGATTCTGTCGATGGTTGGGTGCCGCCAATAATGTTTGGTGAGCCTGCTCAAGCGTTGTGTAGCATTGATTCACTTCTGCATTTTCTGTTTGTAGAATGTGAAATTGCCTTTGCAAGTTCTGATGGTGTGTTGTCAGTTGTTGATACCGGCCGTCCAGAGCTCTGTACTCATTCTGGAGCTGATATACACATTGATTTAATGCTAAAAATATGCTATTTACATTAAATAATGCTGGGAGGGGTGAAGATGCAGGGGGAATGGGGGCGGGAATGGGAGATGTGAATGATGTGGATGCAAGTGGAGATGTGGGTGGAGGGGGTATGGGAGATGAAGGTGGCATGGGGGGAGGGAGCGGTGCTGTGGCAGGAGACGTTTCCATAGTGTCGATTGTTTGAGTGACAGTGTAGATGGGGATTGTGGGTGGAGTGGATGTGATGTCAGTGAACAGAGTGGTGAAAGTGGGCATGGTGACTCCCCCGAATTGGATTCCCGGAGAGAGTGGGATGCCCATGACAATGGTAGTGGTAGTGGACGTGGTAGTGCTAGTGTCATGTGGTGGAGTGAAGTGTGTAGTGTGAGGTGGGGATGGTGGTGACAGTGGTGCTTCCTGATATTCTTCTGCTTGCGTTGTCTCTCCTGGTGCTGATACATTGGTATGAATTTGTTTCCCGGACCTCTTGGGACGAACGGGAACCCTCTTCTCAAATCTGTGAATGTAGGCCATTGCCTCATGGATGGCCTCATCCAATCCTACTGCGTCGGCATGAAGGTTTATGGACTCAATGAACAACTCGTCCACACCTTCCTCAGCTAGCAACTGGTTCATGAGTTTCTTGCTCGATTCCAGTGACATCTTATGCTGTTCTTGAACCAGTTGTATGGTTCGATATAGTCTCTTGATTTGTGCCGAATACGCAGAGGCACTTGCCAGCTCGGAGAGCTCGTCATATTCTTGTTCCTCGTAGGTTTCTTCTTCTTGTTCGGCCTCTTGTTCCTCGGCGTCGACTTCTACCTCCTCTGGTCGGGTGGGGGCTGCTGTTGTTGTCTGGGGTTGTGGTTCCTGAGCTTCCGTTTCGAGATTAGAGTCATAGATCAGTCTAGCCACTTCTTCATCCGTGAGATCGTTGAGAGTAAAACCTTGTGGGAATTCCAGATCTGAAGGGACGGGTGGAAATACCAGATTAGGCCCCTCTGTGCTTGGTCTTGGTAGTCGGATTGTGAATGGCCTAACGCGTCGTGTCTGGGGAGGGGTAATTTCTGGTGTAGTGGTGGCCCCCCTTGGTTGAGCACAGGGTAATTGTACTCCCCCCCTCATCTTCTTTGATGGGGGACTTGCTGCTGATAGTCTTCTTTGGAATTCCTGGGCGCGGGGCCATATGAGTGCCCTCTGAATAGGCACGTCATAAGCCAGACATCGGTAGATTATCTTTGTTAGAGCGCAACATCCATGAAGCACATTTTTCTGCTTCTTGTTCCACCTTTGATGGGCTAGGTGGATCTGATCTATGATCCAGTGTGGCACATTGATGGGAAGGCTTTCTGTCTCTGCTAGATACAAGCTGAACCATATTTTCTTCGGGGGCATTGTGAATCGTTCCTGGGCGGGGAAAGCAAAATGTTGCATGATGGTCCGCAGGTGAAGCGCAATGGTAGGTGTCATCGCTACCATATCCTTCAACTTATTAAGATCTTTGTGTTTCATTCGACCTGGAACCATGGTTTCCTTTTCCGTGGGGATGTGCATGCCATACATGCCCAATGCTTCTCTTACCAGATTGAGGGTCAACTTGAATCTTTTAAGCTCATGACCCGGCAGTAGTGATGGCAACACAAAGGTGCTGTCGCCTCCCTTGGCCCTGCTTGGCGTGATGGTACTAATCAGATATGAACATCGTAAGAAATCCGACTTTGGTAAGTGGGCCCTGAAATAACTGTCCACACCCGCTTTGATCCAAACTCATCTCATGACTTCGGCGTTCTGATAGCTTTCAAACTCGCACGTGAAAAAGTGGTATCGACCCCATTGGCCATTAAATTCCAATTCTGCTTCCCAGAAATAGGTTCCATCGCCCAGTGGTCCAGCAACATCACTGAACCAATGCGCATGCTTACCTACTTGAGAAGTGTGCCCTTGTGGAGGATCCTGAATGGGGAGCACATGCACGGCTTGAAGTTCTTGCGGCCTTGCGATGAGATGTGGCTCGAGGAGGAGTGTTTCTATGTCCACAATCTGGGCACCAGTTCCGGCTTGAGAACTTGCACCTGCTTCTGCCATGGCCCTGTTTGCTGGTTGGTTCTGTGAGAATATAGAACCACGTGTTAACATCGTAATGGACAGAATAAATCCGTTGTTGTCCCCGTTACAACATTAACATGAGGTAAATGGTGAGTTAGTGGTTAGTAAGTGCACGAAGACAGTGTGTGTAGTTAATGCTTGGGTATTCCTAGGAGACTAATGCAGTTAGTAATTGGGGGTGAATTTACAATTTGGGGTCGAGGGGTTTATTACAGGTCTTAAGCTGCCAAATGCAGTGGATGGGTTTTTCTCTTGGTTTCGTCGAGACGCTAGAGAACATTATAGGTGTATCAGCTTGAACATGAGGCCTTTTAGGGACCCATTTACAAATGATTCTGTTCGTGCTCATGGGCCTTGGTGTGTTCGTGAGTGTTGAAAACGAGTGGATGCCGGTTGTGTGAGTGAATGGGTTACGCTGTATAGGTTGTGGCTTCCGCATAGCTATTTGTGCCCGCAAGCAAGCCTTAGGCACCCAAATTTGTCTTGATTGTGGACTAGCCTTCATCGACTTCTTGGGCACCCAAATAGATTTCACGTTAGCAGAAGAATTTCCGAAAGACTTCTTATTAGTGTCGTGTTGTCGGTTACTAATAAGGGGCTTTGCCCGTGTGGTTGGCTTGAGTGCAACCGGGTGTTCGCCTTTCTGCACCCACACTTGTTTCACTTGCTGAGATAATTTGCTGAGCAGGTACTTTTGATTTCCGGCATGGGTAGTACTCTACTTCTTCTGCTTTTGATCCTCCTTTGGTTGCTGCCTCCTTCTGGCCTTTGGAAAAGAAGGGAGTTCCGTGGCATCCCTGACTCCTTTTTTGAGAATATCGTTCCTCTGCAACACATAGTTTTGGACAAGAACAGCATGGTCAACTTCATGTGCACCCCTGGAGGGACTAGGAGTCTGTGCCTTTCCTAATTCTTTGAGTGCTCCGTTATCTAACTCTATTGTAATTCGACTATGATTGACCCATACCTGAAGAAGTCCACTTCTTAGGTTTAAGTTGACTGCTTGGTCATAGATCCAGTCTTGACCCAAGACAAGGGGTTCAGTGAGATCCTCGTCTTGACACACTAGTACTTTAACTATCATTGCCTCATCATGAATGTAGAGGGGAAGTTCCACCTCGCCCATGCAAGGGGTTTCCACGCCTCCCAATCCTATGAGATATGCTTCCACAGGATTGACAGTTAACTGCAACTCTTGACAGTAAGTCATTCTAACAGCACTAGTGGCTGCACCTGAGTCAATCAAGGCTCTTACGGTCCTTGCACTCTTTCCTTGTCCTATATCTAAGGTTACGAAAGGACGTCGATCAGTTATCCTATGTGAGCTTGTTCCTGCGACTTCACACATTGCCATATGATATCCTTGATCGGCATAGTCATTTGTTCTAGGCTGATCTCTACCTTGCCTTCGTAATTTCATCCTTCTGATGCGTTCTAATGCTTCTGCTTGAGCCTCTTCTCGAATTTGCTTTTCTTCCTCTTTGCGTTTCTTAGCAGTGTTGAGTCGGTTGAGCATTTCCTCCGTGAGGGGTTCCTGATACAACTTGACTCTGCAACCGCTAATATAGTTTGGGAGAACATCACCCTCTAACGTGGCTAGTTGTACTGCTCCACTCGTGGAGATCCTATTGATGATCATAGGTCCGTAGCCTCTCTTTTCTAACTTCCTCGCGTGTTGTTTCAGTGTGTAGACTAAAACTAGATCTCCTGCTTTCAAACCCTTATCCTTCACATGGGCATCAAAGTATGCCTTCTGTCTCTTCTTGGCTGCATATATTCCTGCAGCGGCTCTCAGTCGTGTTTCCCCTAATCGTTCAAGGTCAAAGATCCTCGAGGAGAGCTCATGACCTGTCCATTCGTGCTCTTGTGCTACTCTCAATGTAGGAATCAAGAAGTCCAAGGGTATCACAGCGTTTTGGCCAAATACCATCTGAAAGGGGGTGGCTTGGAGTACCGTTTTGTAGGCCACTCGGTATGCCCAAACAGCATGGTGTAGCTGTTTGTCCCAATCAGAGCGTTTAGTGTTCACTAATTTTGTCAGAACATTGCATAAGATCTTATTAGTGCTCTCAGCTTGTCCATTAGCTTGAGGGTGATAGGGGGCAGACTTCTTGTGTATCACCAAGAATTCCTGGAGTAGATTTTCAATCACTTCGTTCAAGAAATGAGTGCCTCTATCACTTACAAGCTCTATAGGTAGCCCATATCTCGTGAATACATTCTCAAACAAGAATTTGGCAGTTGTTTGAGCATCGTTCTTTGTCGTAGCCTTTACCTCCACCCACTTGGTGAGATAATCTGTTGCCACAATGATGTATTCCGCATGAGAACCCTTAGCTGGGGGATTAATAGGACCTACGAAGTCTATTCCCCACTTAGAGAATGCACGTCCACCCATCATAGGTTTCAGTGGCATCTCATCTTTGCGTATAGGATACTGAGTCCTCTGACAGACATCACACCGTTTCACATAGGTGTGTGCATCCATGTGAAGGGTAGGCCACCAGAAACCCGCAAATAGTATTGCCTTGATCACCCGATCCGGTCCAAAGTGTCCTCCTGCTACACCTTGGTGAGCAGTTTCTAAGATCTTAAGATATTCACTTTCATGGACACATAGCCTCAGGTAACCATCTTTACCACGCTTGTATAGATTATCACCAATGAGTGAGTAATCCAGGGCTTCTTGTTCTAAACTCCTTTTCCTAGCCAGAGTCATGTCTGGCGGGAATGTGTTTGTCCTCAGGAAGGATACTAGAGGTTCGCTCCAATCTGGCACAATGGATACTTGATAAAGAGTGGCGTGTTCCACTGGTGGTTTAGTGCAACAGATTGGGCATTCCTTGCACAACTTTTGGACATCAGCTTCCATAGTTGGCCAATGTACTCCGAGTCTCTTTAGGGTATGTAAAGTTCGTTGCTTTGAATGGTGTTGCTCTAACGCACCTACATGTGCTAATTGCAACCATTTAGCGTACTCATCCTCTTCTACGCAACAAGCCAAGATCCCTTGATCTGTGTGCTTGTACATACTTCCTGCCATGATGTGGTACTTTTGGGCTTTTACAACCTCTCTATTCCGTGTGTTTACCACTGGATGGTTAGGCCCGTATGTCAATACTGGTACCAATGGCTTAGCCCACTGCGGTACAACTTCCAAATTAAACAAGTAAGCATCAGGAAGGTCGTCTGACACTCCTTGTGGGGCTTCTCCCGATGTGAGCCTAGAGAGGTGATCTGCTCTCAAGTGAGTCCTCCCTTTTCTTACCACAACCTCAAAATCATATTCCATTAACAAGAGAAACCATCTCACTAATCTTCCTGTATTGCAAGGCTTGTTTACGAGATATAACAATGCTTGATGATCAGTAAAAAATTTAAACTTATTTGCAAGCAAATAGTGTCTAAATTTCTTAACTGCATATACCATACCTAAACCTTCTCTCTCCGTAGTGGTGTAATTTCGTTCAGCCGCATTCAACTGTCTACTGGCATAGGCAATTGGAAGATCCATATTACCTTCACCAGTAGGTTGTGCAAGTACACATCCAATAGCATAATTGGATGCATCCACGTGAACATGGAATGGCTTATTCCAATCTGGTGTGGTCAAGATTGGTGCTGAACATAATCTTTGTTTAAGCTCCTGGAAGGAATTCTCACATTCGTCCGTCCACTCAAAGTTAGTCAGAAGCCCGTACATGGGCTTTGCAATGACAGCATACATGTGTATAAATCGTCGGTAATAACCACAATGCCCCATGAAAGCTTGTACTTCCTTGACATTCTTTGGCCTAGGTAGCTCTGCTATGGCTCTCACTTTCTCTTCGTCAGTAGATATGCCATTCTTTGACACTATGTGTCCTAGAATCTTGCCTTGCCTGACCATAAAAACGCACTTTTCTGGGTTCAGGCAGACTTGATATTCTCTACATTTGTCAAAGATTTGTCTGAGTTCAGGGATATGGGTTTGTCTAATGTTGGAATGAGCGCAAAGATCATCAACGTAGACTTCTAAACTCTTCCTCAGGAACTCCTTAAACACATGGCACATCAGCCTCTGGAAGGTAGCTGGTGCATTGGTAAGCCCAAATGGCATTACTCTAAAAGCAAAAATGCCCCATTCTGTGGCAAAGGCTGTCTTATGCTGATCCTCTGGAGCTATGGCTACTTGATTGTAGCCCGAAAATCCATCAAGGAAGCTGTACACTTCCTTGCCTGCCACTCTTTCTAAGAGATGTTCTGTGATGGAAAGCGGATAGTTATCTCGAATTGTGGCTGCATTAACCTTTTTCAAGTTAATGCACACATGCAGCTTGCCATTCTTCTTGGGCACCACTACGATGGGGGATACCCATTCAGTGTGCTCAATTTCATAGATAAATCCAGCTTCGACCAGTCTATCTATCTCTTCCTTGATCTTAGCAGCATAATTATCGTTATAAGTATAGGGCTTTTGCTTAGAGGGTTTGGCATCTGAAGTCATGGGGATGGTGTGTGAGCATATGTCCGGGTCAACACCTTTCAAATCCTTGTAACTCCAAGCGAATACATCTCTGTATTCTCTTAGCAAGGCAATCAATTCGTGCTCTTCTTCTTCTGTCAGGTCATGGCCTATATACGTGCATCTCTCCTCTCCTTCTTCTAGGGCCACTACTATTTTCTTGGTGGTCTCTTTGTTATCATAGGCCTCTCCTGATTGTGCCTCTCGTTTAGGCATTCTTATCATGACTCTCCTGTCATCTATCTCATACTTCTTAAAATTTTCTAGGACCTCAAACAAAGATTCTTCCTCTTCTGGTGAGGCTTCTCTCTTCTTTCGTTTCTTTCCTTCTTCCTTCGGGGTCACATGTGTTGCTAATCTTACGTCATTTGTAACCTCTCCATGCCTCTGGGGTTGAAATTCTACTTCATGGAAGTATTCTTCATCTGATGCAAATGGTGGCTCCATAATGATTGACTCTAGATCGGAGTCACTTGCATCCTCAAATGCATCAGGGCTAGGTTCGCATTCTTCTAGAACTGCCTCTCCCATGATTGGCTCTATGGAGAAGACCGAAATGTCATAGCCATCCTCATCACAGTGGGGTGTCCATTGTTCCTCATTGATGGCCACTTCGTTACAACATCAAGCGTGACTACTCGTCTAGCTCAGTTACTAATCAACATCAATACTTGGTTCTTAGATTCCTACGTCCAAAATTCTCCAGATCAGTTTACTCGAAGAACAGAACAATTGTCCCTTCTACAGATTCATGAACATATAATATATCAAACAGAGTGAATCAGACAGATTCACTCACCACAATACTTCCCGAGACATTCAATTAAAAGTTACATTTACCAAAAGCAATAATCTGTATCAAATCAACTTATGCAGTACTACATTCACTTATACTAACTCAGGGTACTTCAACGGTCGAAGAGCACACAATCTTACGATACGAAAACAGTACTCAACCACATAACCTGACATTTAACATTCACTACGGTGAACTTCAGTATGAGCAGGCGATGCAGACAGAACAGAAATCAACACAAACAATACTCAGAGCTTCACCATAGTGTAAGTAAACTCTGAAAATCTCAGAAAGGGCATCCCTCTCTCTCTCTAAAACCATATACACAAGCGTCTCTCTCGCCATTCTCTTTACATTGCTTTATATATCTTTTTTCAAGATGCGCATACCAACTTTTTTGCACGGGGTAATTCCGGTATATCAGGCGGTCATTACGTCTGTCCCACTCCGGCGGTCGTCTAACACTGGCACGCACGGTGGACTCGAACCCGCAAGTTCCACAAAAATTTTTTCAGAGTTATGTTCAGACTCATTAATGATGTTGGGAGCACCCTGTAGATTATGTAAACTAACAGTATTTTCTTCGCCACTTTGGTGCGTCTGATTGTTTATGCCCCGATTACCTGTGTCTGCACCTGTAACAGTTCTCTTTGCAATTCTTGAATCGTCTGTTTGTATTCTTCAAGCTGATTTTCTTGTCGTTTAATGACTGTCATGAGATCGTTTTCATGGTTGGACAAAAAACAGGACCGCCTTTGATCAATTTGGGGAACAAGTATACTCAGCCATCTTCTACGAAAAAGTTTCCAAGTGTCGTGTACATGATTATACAATTGTTGTTTCAGTGACTCTATATCTTTCTTTGTCATCAACGTGGCATCCAATTCAACGCCTTCATTATTTAATAACTGGGTTTCCATTTCCTGTAAAACTTGTATTCTGGAACGCAGAACTACATGTTTTGCCTGCATTGTAGCATTCATCATGGAAAAATTTATCATCTCTTCTTGGATTTGTTTCTGCACTGCTACCTGCCATGGTTCAAAATCTTGAATAGACCTTGTGGTCTCGATCAAAGCTAGCACTAGTTGTTTGTGGTCATTCTGCATTTTATTCCGTAGATCGATGCTTGACTTAGCAAGTCTTTTACATGTGCGAAAAAGTATCATGAAACAAAACCTTGATATCATACTCAATTCGAACTCATCATTACATTGCGAAATCGCATGACCGAATTTTACTATTCTTCTATGAGACTTCGAGGTACATATTCTTGGCTAATCTAAATGTACGAGCTATTTTTTTCTTAAGGGTTTCTAATAATTGCTTCAGAGTGTCGGGTTCTAAAATCTGCGCATCTATTCTGACGGAACTAAGTGCAATTGCTTCGGTGAGCAAAATTTCGGCCTGTGTTTGCAAAAAGGCCTCCTATAAATAAAAATCGTTTGATAATGCCGCATCTCTTGCTGTCTTCATGTCCGTTATTTGTTTCTGCATCTCATTGATTCTGTCTTTCTGGTTGCGTACCTGATTATCTAATCTTCCAAACTGTTGGGTCTGGAATTCTATGGTTTGGTAGTAAGCATCCCGTTCTCTGCGGACATTTGCTAAGTCCTTCTGATATTTAGATTCTCTGTTTAGTTGGTGTTTCAGCATGTTGTTGACATCATCTAAGGATTCTTTTGTTCTTTGTAACTCTTCTACTGCCTGCTTTGCTTCTCTCTGCTGCTCTTGGTATTTTTGTACGGTGTCCTGTAACTGGAGTCTTGTTTCTTCCAGTAGATTTCCTAGTGCTATTCTTGTATCGTCTGTATCTTTGATTGTTTGCTTTAACTTTAGTATTTCGGTGTCAGCAGCTGTCAGTAGTTCGTCTTTTTTAGCCAGTGCCTTATCTCTCTGGTTTGAGTGTTCTTCCTGTGCTTGGAGCGAAGCCTGTAGTTGCTTGATCTGCTCACATAGTGCATGATTTTCTGCTCTTGCTGCTTGTAAATCTTCTTGAAGAGGGGTGATATCCGCCTCCATTAATTCCAATTGCCTTTGGAATTCTTCTCGTGCATCGTCTGTGACTTGTTTCAGGTGTTGGGGCAGTTGTTGAGATAGGTTTATCAGTAGTCTACCCATAGCTTCTAATTCTGAAAAAACTGGAACGGGGTGGGGTGGCAGAGGAGGGCGAGGTTGCGAGGAGGTTCCGGTGAGGAGTTGTTGTGAATTTGGAGGTGAATAGTTGAGGGAGGATGTGGAGGCTTCAGAAGTTCCGGTGTGGTGACTGGGCTTGATGGGACTGTGGGGTGGTTCAGGTTGGGAAATGGGGTTAACAGGTGGTGTTTTGGGGAGGGTAGAATCAGTAGTTTGTACCTTGTTTGTTTCTGCATTGTTTGCTTCTGTGGATTCCACTGCCTTCAGTAGATTGTCTAGTGCATCTTGATGAGATTGCTGTTCATCTACCTGTTGCTCTGATTCTTTTTCGGTCGAAATTATTTCTGTTTCTGCTTGATGTTGTTGTTCGTGTTGCTCAGTCGATGATTCGTTATGCATTGAAGTAGCTGTATCATGGAATGTCTCTTCTTCGTTCTTTTCTTCTTCTTTATCGTCCTCTCTGTCCTTTCCGGTTGAGCCTTGTGCTTCGCTTTCGGAGGAACTAATCCTGATTCGTTTCCGACGAAACAACTGATTGAGCTCTTCTTCATCTTCTTCTTCCTCATCTTCTAGTAGCTGAACTAACTCTTCCGACCTGAAAACTGGTCCTCGTGGTGGTGGTTGAGCGGTGAGTATGGTTGGGAAGAGGAAAGAAAGGATGTGGGGAAGTCTGGATCGAGGGGTGGTTCCTTTGTTGACTTGTTTCATGATGGCGACGCACTCCTTATGGATTCGGTGAAAGAAAAATGAGGCGAAATTAACGGCTTCTCGTGCGGCAAGATTGATGGCAGAATAGAATGGGCGGGAGATACCGTATGTGCGTTTTTGGAGGTTAAGAATGACAACTAAGAACTATAATGCGGTTTTTTCAGGTTCGGGGCGACAGAGAATGGCGTATTCATTTGATGAATGGCAGGGGAAAAGTTCGGTCATGCGGCCTACGGGGATACTTGGGCCATTTTCGTGGCCTTGTGGAGTGAGGCGGAAGGCTTCGGCGAAGGCCTGGAAGGTTATTACGGTTCTAGATGGTAGGGAGGGGAAGAGCCATTGTCGGTCAGCGATGGGGGATTGGGCGATGGCAGAGATGATTTGTGCGAAGAAGGGATGGGCTTCCACTGAGTGCCATGGCAGCTCAGCGAAGTTGGCCAACCCTCGGATACGCAGGTACTCTCCTACCTCAGTAGGGATACCATCACAAAAGGCTGTGTAGTTCGCCAATGCTTCCATTGGGCACGCGAACACGAATACACAGAGCACAGAGCGCGAGTACACAGAACATAGAAAACACAATCACAAGCACAAAAACACCATAGCGTTTTTTTTTGGCGCAACCGAAGAGCTTAAGTACAGATATTACGGTGGGGATAGGAAGTGAGGGTTATCATTGTGCGGTGCTCGAATGATACTGCTTCCAATTTGGCGTGCATGCTTGAGTAAAGGAGGGTGGCTTATGACAAAACGCGGCTATTAAAAAAGAAAGAACTGCAGGAAAAATAAAGAAAAAAAAACAAAAAAGATGCGGTCCACCGCCGAATGTTTTAATGCGGGCTAGCGGCATGTTGATACGGCCGCAGCTTCGAGCCATTGATTGCTTTTGGAAGTGAATTTCTAGTCAACGTAGTCAACCGAAAAGTGGCTGGACCGATTTGTTCTGAGATTTTGTAAGGGCCGAACCACCGTAATTTGAATTTGCCTGCGGATCTATTTGACTTTGCATTATAGAAAAGTACAAGCTGTCCTACCGAAAATACTGGAGTTTTCAGGTTTCGATCGTGTGTCCTTGCCTGTCTTAGTTGAACTTCATGCATTGTTAAGAAACTGAGCCATCTGTGTTCGTCTAATTCTCTGAGCGTGTCCAACCGAAATGACAGTGAGTCTTCCGGTAGCAGTTTCTGGGTAATGGCTACTCGTAAACTTGGTATAACTATCTCCATTGGTGCTATTGCTTCTAAGCCGTAAGCTAATTTGAAAGGTGTCAATCCTGTTGTTACCTTGTAGGTAGTTCGGTATGCCCATAACACTGCAGGTAGTAGTTGATCCCATCGTTCTGGTGCTTCCATGATCAGTTTTCGGAGGATATTCAATAGTGATTTGTTTGTACTTTCAGCCAAACCATTGGCACGAGGGTAATACGGAGAGTTGAGTTTGTGTGTCACCTGGAAGGATTGGGTGAGTGCTTTCATTAATTGATTTACAAAGTGAGTACCTTGATCTGTCACCAATTCGAGTGGTAAGCCAAATCGTGGGAAAACATCATTTAACAGACAATTTGCAACTGCAACCGTTGTAGCAGTCCGTAAAGCCCAAGCTTCTGCCCATCTTGTTGCATAATCTGTACAGGTTAGTATGTA
The DNA here is from genome assembly GCA_020310875.1 of Ceratopteris richardii. Classification (NCBI taxonomy): domain Eukaryota; kingdom Viridiplantae; phylum Streptophyta; class Polypodiopsida; order Polypodiales; family Pteridaceae; genus Ceratopteris; species Ceratopteris richardii. The sequence continues at coordinate 205,683,220 of CM035410.1, forward strand.
TCTGTTGTTGCTGAAGACTGCTGGAGGTGTGATCGGACCGATAAAATCTAATCCCCATTTTTGAAATGGTTCAAGTGGCATAATAGGCTGCAAGGGGAAGAAGTGTCGTTGCAGTGGTTGTCCAGACCTTTGACAAGTATCGCAGTGTTTGACAAATTGGGCCACATCTCTGTACATAGTTGGCCACCAGAGACCTCCTTGCAGAATTTTCCGGTGAGTCAAATCTGTGGCAAAGTGACCACCAGTAGGGGTCGAGTGAGCCATCGTGATGACTGAGTTAATTTCATGCGGAGGGACACAGCGGAGTAGGATTCCGGTGTGATCTACATAATATAGTTCTCCAGCAACTAACCGGAATCGACGACTAAAGACTGCAATTTTCCTTCGTACTGCCTTAGCGGTCTCGGATGGAAAGCATCCTTCGGTGAGAAAAGTTAGAATCTGATCATAATATGTAGGTGGTACTTGTGATTCGGCAGTCTTATCAGTCAGTGGCTCAGAACTATAGATCGCTGGAGTTGTGTCATCTATGCCTATCGGAGCTTCACCGGAATCTAGACGAGATAGGAAATCTACTAAGGCATGTGCATTTCCGTGTCGCTGAATAACTTCATAATCGAATTCCTGCAAGAGTAGCACCCATCATGCTAAGCGTCCGCCTAAATGTTGTTGTCTTACTAGATAGACGAGGGGAGCATGATCCACATGGAATGTGAATTTCCGGCCTAGTAGATAATGTCTGAATTTTTTGATGGAGTAAATTAATCCTAGACATTCTCTTTCGGTGGTAGAATAATTCCTTTCTGCAGGTGCAAGCCTTCTGCTGGCATAATAAACAGGGCGAAACCACTTATGTGTTTGCTGCATCAGAATACTACCGATCGCAATATCTGAAGCGTCGACAAAAACATGGAACGGATTGTCCCAGTCCGGTGGTTGTAAGATTGGGGCCTGCGTCAATAGATACTTGAGTCGATCAAATGTAGTTTGGCATTCTTGAGTCCATTCGAACTGGCGGGGAGTTTTTGTGATTAGCCTGTTCAGTGGTATAGCCAGATGAGCAAGCCATCGTAAGTGTCTGCCATGCCACCGCACTTGACCCATGAAGCGCATAACTTCTTTTGGTGTAGTGGGCACCGGAGCTTCTAATACTGTCGAAATTTTATCTGGATCTACTTGGATACCTTGTGCAGATACAATGTGGCCAAGTAACTTTCCACATGAAACCGCAAACACAGATTTGTTTGGGTTTAAGCAGAGTCTATACTCTCGGCATTTCTGAAAGCAGCACCGTAAATGGAACAAATGTGCTATCCACTTACCGAAAATTGAAAAATCATCGAGATATACTTGCATAAATGAAGTCAGATAAGGAGAAAATATTTCTTGCATACATCTTTGAGATGTGCTTGGTGCGTTTCTCAATCCAAACCACATTACCGTACAAGCAAAGACACCCCAATTGGTAATGAAGGCAGTTTTTGGTATATCCTCTTCAGCCATTCTAACCTGATTGTAACCACTGTATCCATCTAAGAATGAATACATTTCATGTCTTGCTACCCTATCAAGCATGGTATCCAGAAAGGGGATCGGGAAAGGATCCGGTACTGTTGCTGCGTTTAATTTTCGGTAGTCTACACAGATTCGCAGTTGCTTATTTTTCTTTGGCACGATCACAATTGGTGAAATCCATTCAGCATGTTCTACAGGTACAATGAATCCAACTTTTAATAATCTATCTAGTTCAGCCTTTACCTGAGATGCATAATGGGGATTCATCCGGTAGCTGGTTTGTTTTATCGGCCTTGCTTCTGGCTTCAGCATGACCCTATGCTGGTAGATACGGGGGTCCAATCCTTTCATGTCTTTGTAGTCCCATGCAAAGATGTCAATGAATTCTCGGAGTAACTGGATTAAGCTTGCTTGAAATGTTTCTGGTAAATTTTGTTTTATTTTTACCAGACGCGGATGATCTTCATCTCCTAAATTGTAAGTAATCAGCTGATCTTCGGGGACATAGAACTGGTGATGTTTCTCTGTGTCGTCTGTTGGTTTAAAAAGTTGCTGCAATTCATCGTCATGTGTCGAAACAGTGTCTTCCTTCTTAGCCTCTTCTGTGATGGGTATTACTGTACAAACTGAAGCGTTCCAATTATCTACAACGGACTGTAGATCAATAGTCCCTAAGGAAATTAAGCCCGCGTTACTCTTCAGAAACTCTTCTTCTTCATCATCTGACAATCCATCTAGTATATGGACTAGTTCAGCAAAATACGGTCTAGCGTGTAGCTCGCAAGGTTGTATAGCATCTAATTTTACCACATATCTATGATTGGCATCTTTAAACGTAAGCTCTTGTGCGGACCAGTCCTGTATTACCTTTGCATGCTTCAGCCAGGGTCGGCCGAAAAGAAGGTTGTAATCCAAAGTAGATTCTGGCAGATCTAGTATAACAAAGGTCATTTTAAAGGTCGTACCTTGTAAAGTGATGGGTACATTTCGCACAAGTCCTACAGGATGGACTCTTGATTGATCTGCCATTCTGATAAAAAATTGAACTGGCTCAATTTCGGTCCATCCTAATCTTTTGCATAATGCCGCAGTCGCAATGTTAACACCAGAGCCTCCATCAATTAATACCTGCATAATCTTATGATTCTTATACCATACTGTAATCAAGGGAATTGAATGATCAACCGTAAATCATGTTCCGATTGAACTGCTGCTGTTGCCGAAATACAAGAAGGTACCGGACTGAACTGTTGTTGGAACTGTTGTCGAATTCCAGGTACTAATGCCAATAGTTGGCCCAAAGGTAGAGTGATCAATGCCTTAGATAAGATTTCCCAAGCCTGTTGAGATTGATTGACAGGCTCTACTGATGTTGAAGTTGATGCCTCTGCGGATGCGGAGGTGTCTACGGTGGGCAATGTATCTGCTGTTGATGATGTTTCTGCTGCTAACTCCCTTTGTTGTGTTCCTTCCTTTGTTAACGAGGGCTGGGCTACCGGAATAGGCTCTGGAAAGACTGGTGGTTCTGTTGTGGTCCATTGACTAGCTTTGTTATACATTCTGTGTTGTTCACGTATCCCTAGTTCAAAAATTTCTGCTGCCGGTTGCAATTGTTTACCGGAACGGGTCTGGACTGTAGCAGCCTGTGTTTCCACCGGTGTGATTTTTACCATGTTGGCCATTGGATTTTGAAGTTCCTTCTCCTTTGATCATACTCAGCTGCATCTTTGCAAAATCTCCTAATATGTCCAAATTCGCCACAAAAATGACAGCGTGGTGGTGGTAAATTGGGATTTTCCGGTGGTGGCCCGTTCTGCCAGCGATTTGGATTATAGTTGTTATTCCTCTGTCCTCGGTAATTTCGATATCCTTGCTGCTGATTGTTTCTCATTTGTGGAGGCACATAATGATTGGCTGGCTGCCCTTGTTCCTGGATAATTGCATTGACAGTCGCTATTCCCTGTACTCTAGCGTTGTATGCACAGTTTTCGGTGGTGTGTCCGGCAATATTGCAGATAGCGCAGAATGTCTGATTAAGTGCGCAATTGGTGCTGGTATGTCCTGAATTTTTGCATGTGGTGCAATATACTTGTTTGGTCATATCTTCGGCAACATGTCTGTTTGTTTTTACCCATTCCAGGTCTTCTGTAAATCCGCCGACTTTGTTTTCCAGCTGCAGAGTCATTGCTATGACTGCATCAAGTGTCATAGCTCCGACACATCTTATGATCATGATCTGCTTAAGTTGAGGAACCAAGCCATTGATGAACCACTGAGTAATAACATCATCTGGTAAGTTAGCATGAGCCGGTGGTAGCTGCCTTAAGTGTGTTCTGAAAAGGGTAGCATATTCCTGTACAGATTGATTCACCCTCTGTCTGTTACTCTGCAGATAATCAAAAATTTCGGTTGGATTCTTTTTTAGCCTGAATCGCTGCAGAAAAGCATCTCGAACTGCTTCGTAGGTGCCAAAATGATTAATATCGTGTTCTGTGAGCCACCTGGCTGCTTCTTTGACAAGTGTAGATTGGAAGACAATGGCTTTGTAGGCCGGATCTGGTGGATGGTTGAGAACGGCGTAGCTTATCTCGAAAGTGCGTACATGAGCATCCGGATCATCTCCTGGAAATCCACCAAACTTCGTGTACGTCACTCCCGTTGGAGGTGGCCTGGGTTGACATAACTGTTGTTGTTGTTGTTGTTGTTGTCCGTTCATCGTGAATATATTATAACTTCCGTCTATATTTCTGGTCTGAATATTTGAACTACCGAAATCTATATCGTCTGATGGCACACTTTTCGGTGAAATGAGCTTGCTTATTATGCTACGAATTTCTGTTTCAAACAGCCTTCCTTCTTCCTTGATGTCCAGTGTATGAGAACTTGCTTCCAAGCACGGCAGTTGGGCTGAAGATTCAGCAGAAAATGCTAATTCGTCACCGAATAACTGAGATTCTCTTACCGAAATATCACAGGGATAAACCGAACTTGTGCCCGAATGCGGTGTCTTTTTGCCTTCGCTGATTTCTTTGCCTAGGGTGTGTCTAATCGTAAGTGAATCTAAATCTTTTTCCAAGAGTGTTAAACTAGATTCCAACTGCGTCTTGGTAGGTTCTGGAATTACTATATCTTCGACAGACTGTGCCGAAATAGTATTGGAATGTACCAGAGACGTAACACGTTCTACCGGAATATGATCGGAATCAACTTTAACGTTCTGAACTTTCTTGACAACTGGGTCAGTCCTAGTTGTACTTCTACCTTCCAGAGTTGTCTTTAGTACTCCAGACTGATGGTTCTTGGGATACGTTTCGCCAGACCGAGTCACCGGCATTTATCATTTTCCGTATTAATCGTGGGATATTACTAACGAAACAGTTTGCAACAATCTGGTTCTGTTGCTACTGACAATCAAACAATAATCTGATTCTGACAGATGACTTGTAATCTTGATGCCACTTTCCCACAGACGGCGCCAAGTGTTAAAGTGTTGAACTAGTGATGCTGTGTTACTGACAAACGCAAGTTGTTATCAAACAAAGATTAACGTAATACAGAGCTTCACCGTAAACTATGGTTAACTCTAATTATCATTACCGTAAGACATTACCAGATCGTCGTGGGTTCTTGGGAGTGGTAGGGGTTTGTTAAACAGAGGCCTTGTACTATTTTCCCAAATCTTCGTTACAACATCAAGCGTGACTACTCGTCTAGATCAGTTACTAATCAACATCAATACTTGGTTCTTAGATTCCTACGTCCGAAATTCTCCAGATCAGTTTACTCGAAGAACAGAACAATTGTCCCTTCTACAGATTCATGAACATATAATATATCAAACAGAGTGAATCAGATAGATTCACTCACCACAATACTTCCCTAGACATTCAATTAAAAGTTACATTTACCAAAAGCAATAATCTGTATCAAATCAACTTATGCAGTACTACATTCACTTATACTAACTCAGGGTACTTCAACGGTCAAAGAGCACACAATCTTACGATACGAAAACAGTACTCAACCACATAACCTGACATTTAACATTCACTACGGTGAACTTCAGTATGAGCAGGCGACGCAGACAGAACAGAAATCAACACAAACAATACTCAGAGCTTCACCATAGTGTAAGTAAACTCTGACAATCTCAGAAAGGGCATCCCTCTCTCTCTCTAAAACCATATACACAAGCGTCTCTCTCGCCATTCTCTTTACATTGCTTTATATATCTTTTTTCAAGATGCACGTACCAACTTTTTTGCACGGATTTTGATAATTCTGGTATATCAGGCGGTCATTACGTCTGTCCCACTCCGGCGGTCGTCTAACAACAGGATCCGCCACTCAAAAGATCTCATGAGTGGACCATCAACACAGACATTCATCAACAATGTTCCATCCCAAAGGCCAAGTGTACAACACGAAAAGATGAACATCAATCGACCTTCTCCATGGTAAGTATCTTTACTTTGGAAACATCATAACCATGATAGTTTAGGAAACCTCTTCGTCGGCATACCCTTGAGCACTTAGCTCAAGAACCCCAATTTTTGCACCATACTTCTTCCGATGCATTTTCCACATAAGCATGCATAGGGCTACATTACAAGGCCGTGCACAAGGCACATATTTTCCTCAACCCATGCACAAACACACTTACCCATCATCCATTATGGGTTATGAGTACTTAGCATGACTACTATGAACATCAACTTTGGAAGATCTAGAGGACATCAACGGAGACTCACAACGACATAGTCATGCTGGAATCCAACAAAGAAGTACATACCAAGGCACTACAACTTGCAAAGGCTCGCAGTGACAGATGAAGAACCGGACAACCAACCCTGCCACATCTGGAAGCCAGATGACTTTTGTTCATACAGAAGGGACACCCCCTCTCAAAGCACTACTTGGAACAACCACTACAACAAGGGTCTATCGGGGACGATAGACTCGAGAGGGGGGGGAGTGTTGGAACTCAAGGTCAAGCACAAGCATGGAAGCACATCAGAAACGTGGACACACACAAGAAGAAGGAGCAAGTAGGGAGCTCCAGGAAGTACATGTCAAATTTTTAGAAGAATCCCCTACAAAAATAGTGATTTTCATCACTAAAACCATTGTAAATACCATTTTCTACTTTTCTAACTCCATTTTGTTCAACCAAGGAGTTCTCGAGCTTGAGGAGTATTAGAAGTATCATCCTACCAATTTTCATAATTTTTAGACTTCATTTGAGCCCTCAAATAAGCCCTGAAACCTAATTTTTAACTAGGCCGGACACTAGGTCTGGATAGGGCCAAAACTAGTCAAAAAAAACTATAAAAAGATCTAGAGAGATCATTTTTGGAGTTAGCTTGTAAAAGAATAGAGCTTTTGTAAGAGAACGCTTTTGCAATCAAAGATTTCCATTGTTCCTCTCTTTGATCTTACCTTGTGCGCGTGTGTGTATGTGTGTGCATGTTTGTATGCTTTCACTCACACACTTGGGCCTTCACTTGCTCGTGATCTTCATATCGGTCCTCACGTCTCCGCGGATTGACAAGTAAAGGAGGTGGTGCTTACGCTTGAGCTACACACATGAAACAGTGTCATATCTGCTCAGATTTTTGGTTGTAGCTCTCCGGAACGGAGAGCACATTAGGTGGTGGGCAACTGTTGAGCCCATAAAAGTCATATTGGTCAAAGTTAGTCAAAGTCAACCACAATCAAAGTCAACATGGTCAAGGTCAAAGTCAATAGGGGCAAAGTCAATGTGTTCAAAGTGCAGGTGTCAAGGTGCACAGGTAGTGCACAGGTAATTGTCCACAAAGGGTAAATTGGAGAAAGTGGGTTGCAGGTTGCAGAGGTATTTCTCTAATTTCCCTAAGGTCCAAAGTGTTTTTAAAGTGTTTTGGAAGGTTCAGGTGAACCCTCTCTTAAGTACAAAAGTGAAGAGTTAAAAGGAAAATGTGAAGGTATGTGAAGCGGCAGCATACGCAGAAGTGAAAGTATGGCCCCCCAATTAAAATTTTGTTTATAGCCTAAAGTCACTACAGGACAAAAGAGGGATTCCTTGGCTGCCACTTGTGAAGACAATCTTGGGACATCAAAGTGAGCACCAAGATACACTTGCAGTTAGGAGCGTACGTGAATCGACACCCAAATCAAGGCAAGGACTATTCTTGGACCATTCAAAGTGTTGGCGAAAACTTCAGCTCTAATACCACTGGTGCGGAAATACTTTCGCCCTGAAGGTGGGTTTCGCGACAAAGCTTGAACTCTGTCAGGCCTGCGAAAATTGCCGCGCCACCGTAATAGGATGCTAAACTAGAGTGATTTAGAACACCTCTGTAATCAACAGTAGCTCAGCCTAATTAACGTCGCCTTAACTGTGTTATCCTGCGACACAAGTTCCACCGGAACTTCACCAGACTGTCACTGGACTGACACCGTAGTCGTATCGGAACTTTACCGAAATGAACTTCTATTCTGGTTATAATTTCTTCAAGTGAACATACAAGAAGTAAGAAAGTGATTCGTGACCTTTCTCCACTTAATGAACTCTTCTGAAGTTTAGGGAAAAACTTCACAGTTCTGAAGTGCTACTTTCCGGTTAGATTTTGTACTGCATGCACATCTCCTTTTCACCGGAAACTGTGACCAGCTTAAAGTAGAGACGTCTAGCTACAAGATGAGCTATCTCTCATACAAAACTTCGAACTCTGCTACGAGTTATACTTCGTTGTTCTACCGGAAAATCTTGTTTCTGAGAAACTATAACTGACCAGAAATTACTGAAATATGTTTACTGAGTAAACTGTTATTCACCGAAACATGCGTTTACAGAGAAGGTACTGAAGCACGTTTAGTAACGAGTCGTGACAGTTAACGATAAACGAAGCTTCCTACCGTAACACGAAATAACTTCAGATTCTTCACAAGTAAAGATTGCGCGCAGACATCCACATGAACATGTGTTTTCGATTAGAGAAGATGTGTACAAGTAAGCTTGGCCTCTTCTTGCTCAAGCTACAAAAACTCTCCTATAGTGAGTAGTTTCTTATTACCATCTCTCTTCAGATGAAAAGACCCGACACTTCAGGCTTGTGTTATTCATCTGTACATACGCGATCTATGGCGTCTTCTGAGAACTTCTAAATCTCTCTTCACTCATACGCGCATCTCGCACGCATCATCTCTCTCCCTCTCTTCTCGCCTTCTCCGTGCGTGTCTCTTCTTTGTGCGAGTTCTTCAAATCTTGTTGTATATATATATACACTTTCTTTTGGCGCTCCTCTGCGCTGTTACTCTTCAATTTACGTTATGCGCGCCTTACGCGCCCGCCGCGGTTAATTGCTCTGTTATGCGCACACCATGCCCTGACAGCGTATATTGTACAATTGTGATTCTGATTAGACGGACTGATTCCGCGCGCTGATTTCGTTTCCTTTTCTTTTCTTTATGTTTGTTTGTCAAATTTGTGAGTGTTTCCTCAACAACTCCCCCTCAATCACTAATTTGACATCTTCCGGTCTTTCATATATCTTCCTTTCTTTTATTCCTGCCATCTCTTTGAATCTGTTTGTCTTTGTTCCATCCAAGCTCTTGGTCAGATTGTCTGCAATCTGATCTTTCGTAGGAGTGTAGACTATTTCTATCTCTTTCTCCATTACTTTTTCCCTTAGGAAATGATACTGAATCTCTATGTGTTTTGTTCTTGCGTGAAACACAGGATTCGCTGCAAGATACAGCAAGCTCATATTATCCCCATGTAAGATCGGTATACTTTGATCTATACCCATGCTTTTAAGTAAAGTCTGCATCCATATTACTTCTTTCGCTGCTTCTACCAGTCCTTTGTATTCTACTTCTGTTGACGATAAAGCTACTGTGTGTTGCTTCTTCGAACACCAGCTTACCAGCTTATTTCCTAGGTATATCATATACCCGTGCGTTGATCTTCGGTCATCTTGACTTCCTGCCCAATCTGAGTCACTATATGCTCTTAGCTTTATATCTGACGTAAAAGGATAATATAATCCTTCTTTTATAGTTCTTTTGATATATCTGAGAACTCTTTGTCCTGCAACCCAGTGTTGCTCTGTCGGACAATGCATAAATTGTGAGAGAACTCCCACCGGAAAACTGAGATCCAGTCTTGTTAGCGTAGCATATATTAGGCTTCCTACTAACGATTGATACTTCTTCATATCTTTAAACTCTGTTCCATCATATTTACTAAGTTTATGGTTTACTTCAAGCGGTGTTGAAGCTTCTCTGCAATTTTCCATATTGAACTTCTTCAGTAAGTTCAGGAGATACCTTTCTTGTGTGACATATACACCATGATCTGTATATGTGATTTCCATACCTAGAAAGTATGATAACTTTCCCAGGTCACTGATCTTGAATTCCTTTTCTAGCAGTTTCTTTACCTCTGTGATTCCTGCATCTGAGGTACCTGTAATTATTATGTCATCTACATAGATACAAATGTAGATCATTCCTTCTTCTGTCCTTTTGATGAGTAGACTTGCATCTGCCTTCGAACTTTGGTATCCAAGTTCATTGAGATATTTCACAAGTCTGTAGTTCCAAGCTCTTGGGGCTTGCTTTAGTCCATAAAGTGCTTTTCTTAACCTGCAAACAAAGTTTGGGTATCTGGAGCTTATAAATCCTTCCTGTTGTTCCATATAGACTTCATCTGATATATATCCATTCAGGAATGCATTCTTTATATCTAGCTGACTTAGCTTCCATCCTTTTGATGCTGCTATAGCAATCACTGTTCTTATGGTTGACATTTTTGCCACCGGACTGATCGTCTCGTCATAGTCTATGCCATGCGTCTGAGCATAGCCCTTGATAACCAGTCTCGCTTTATGTCTGGCTATCCTTCCATCTGCAAGTTTCTTTATTTTGAACACCCATTTATTTCCAATTACTTTCTTACCGTTCGGTTTAGGAACAAGCTCCCATGTCTTGTTCTCTTCCAGTGCGGTGAGTTCTTCTTCCATTGCTTCTTGCCATTGCTTCTTGCCTTTGGCTTCGTCATAGCTCTGAGGCTCATCCTCTTCTTTAACCATATATGCATAATCTTGTTGAGTTATATACGATGTATCATACGAGTATCTTTCCGGTTGTCTTCTTACTCTGTTTGACCTTCTTAGTTCATATTCTTTGTGTGTGTCTGAGTACCCATCTTCATCTTCGTTCCTTATACCTGTTCTGGTCCTGGACGTACTTGCCTCGTCTTCGTTGTTGACCTGTACGATTGTTTTACCTTTCTCTTTTCTTTTTATCTCTTCTTCAAATTCTTCAGTTGTATGACTCTGATCTGCAAACCAGCTTTTCTGTTCATCAAATGTTACATCCCTGGAAACAGTAAAATGTTTGGTTAGAGGGCTCCATAACCTGTAACCCATCTGTTTCTCATCATATCCGACGAATACATATTTCTCTGCTTTGGGTTCAAGCTTATGTCTGAGTTGAGACGGTACATAAGCATACGCTACTGATCCAAACACCTTGCAGTGATCAAGTGTTGGCTTCTTTCCCCACCAAGCTTCATAAGGGGTCATTCCTTCTAAGGCTGTACATGGTAATCTGTTTACCAAGTATGTAGCTGTATTTACGGCTTCAGCCCAAAGATAATCTGGGCAATTCTTTTCTTTTAGCATAGCTCGTGCAAACTCGACTAGAGTTCGGTTTCTCCTTTCTGCTACACCGTTTTGTTGTGGTGTATATCTGCAGGTTATTTCTCTCTTAATACCTGCATTCCAAAGATAGTCATTGAATTCACGGGAGAAGTATTCTCCCCCTCCATCAGACCTCAGTCTTTTAAGTTTTCGTCCGGTGAGTCTTTCAGCATATGCATGAAAATGCCTGAAAGCTCCGAATACTTCTGATTTCTCTTTCAGAACATAAAGAGTTATCCACCTTGTGGCATCATCAATGAATAGAACATAGTACCTTGATCCGCTGATTGATCCTTCTTTCGTTGGTCCCCATACATCTGTATGTATGAGTTCTAGCACACTGTCATGTTTGAATCCTTTCTTCTGGAAAGGTAACCTGTGGGCTTTTCCCATCTGACAGGCTTCTTCACTTCTCTGTCAGGTACCCGACTTTTTCACTCATCTTGTCAGAGCCATTTCTCAGTGGTTACTTATCCAAATTCAGTGATTTAAATCTTGTTGGATTCAGCTTACTGTCTAGTATAACCATACAAATTTTCATAATCATTGGATTTCTATATTTTGAGTTATGTTGATTTTTCTGCTCACTGGTCTATTTCTGTAGCAGCCCGTGAAAATCGGGATGATGTCATCACTTGTTAAAACTCATCCTCAGTGTGTGGTTCATTATTTTTGATGAGATTACTCTTGAAAGTTAGCTCTTTAAGTTGCCTAGACTTCCCCAATAGGAATTGAGCTAATTGCTGTTGTGCTATTTGTGAATCATATGTTGGTTCTATACGTTCGGTAATCCCAGTACAGACTGATTCGCTATCATAGCTTTGATTCCTTTTTCGTGAAAATGACCTAATCTCTTGTGCCAGAGATCAAGTTCTGTAATTACCTTTTCATCATGTGTGAGCAGCGCTTGGCCAATGTTCCCTTGTACTCTTAAAGTAAAGAGTGTTCATTCTTTCTTACTAGAGACGATCTGATAATATCCGTTCTTGGGATCTTCTACAAATACGCCTTTGTTTGTAAATCTGACCTGAAAACCTTTTTCGACTATCTGTCCCACACTGATCAGATTTTTCGGTATTGTTGGAACATACAAAACATTGGTTAGCAAATTTGCTCCACTTTTGCATTTCACTTTTCCGATTGATTGCACTTTGTGTCTTGTATTGTCACCTATTTGAACAGTGTGACTAGAACTACCTTTCTCTAGTTCTGACATTAGTTCTATATTTCCTGACAAGTGATTAGAACATCCAGAGTCAATGTAAAATACCTTTAGGTCTTCATTTTCTGATGTGCTGATTGAGTTCATCATCAATGATGTATGACTTTCATTCTGTGTGTCATTTGCGTAGTTGTTGTAGGTGGTGTTGTAGGATTGGCTCTGTCCCCAACTTCTTACTCCACCTCTACCATAGCCTCCTCTTTGGTTTTGTCTTCCTCTTTGAGCATTACTCTGATTTCTTCCGCTACTGCCTCTGCTATTGTTGTTCTGGTTTTGATTTGATCCTTGTTGATTGTGCCAACAGTCATGCGCCAGATGGTTACTTAGTCCACAAATCCAGCAAGCTTTCTTGATGGTATTCTGGCGGCTTCTTCCTCTTGCTCTTCCTCTGCCAGTGCCTTTACCTCTTGCGTAATAGGCTTGAGAGCTCGACTCTTCTTCATCTTTTGACTTGCCTTTGTCTTTCTTCTTGTTCTTCATGTACATTGCAGAGCTATGTCCTTTGTCTGCGTCTCCTTTCAGGTCTTGCTCATATGTGAGCATCAAACCAAGCAGCTGATTTAAATCTGGTACAAAATGATTTAAGGAGAGTTCAGTTGATAGTACGAAAGGTTTCCACCTTTCATCTCCTCTCAACCATGTGAGCACTTGCGCTATCAATCTATGATCTTCGACTTCTTCATTTATGGATCCTAGACTATCTGCTAGATCCTTCATTTTAGTCACGTAGTCACTGATGCCTTGACTCGACTTCTTTTTGAATGTCGTAAATTCGGACCATAAGCTAGCCTTCCTGGCTTTTGTAGTATTTTGGAAATGATCTTCTAATGCACTCCATATGTCCTCTGCTTTCTCCAGACCTCTAATGTGCGGTAGCAGATGATCTGAAACAGTGTTGTAGATGTAGGCTCTTGCTGTTGCATCTTTCTTTTGCCACAGCTTCAAAGCTTCTATCTCTTCCTTTTCTGGTTGGCTATCATCTTCAAAGGTCGGCTTCTTTTCTTCTCCGGTCACATACATCATTAAGTCCTTACTCATAAGTAAGGCTTCCATGCGCATTACCCATGCGGGATAATTATCTCTGTCTAGTTTATCAATTTGGACGTGATCTGCCATGATAGATAATATTCTGGGCTCTTGTACCAATTCTTGGGAAACTAACCTACTCTGATACCAATTGTTGGCGAAAACTTCAGCTCTAATACCACTGGTGCGGAAATACTTTCGCCCTGAAGGTGGGTTTCGCGACAAAGCTTGAACTCTGTCAGGCCTGCGGAAATTGCCGTGCCACCGTAATAGGATGCTAAACTAGAGTGATTTAGAACGCCTCTGTAATCAACAGTAGCTCAGCCTAATTAACGTCGCCTTAACTGTGTTATCCTGCGACACAAGTTCCACCGGAACTTCACCAGACTGTCACTGGACTGACACCGTAGTCGTATCGGAACTTCACCGAAATGAACTTCTATTCTGGTTATAATTTCTTCAAGTGAACATACAAGAAGTAAGAAAGTGATTTGTGACCTTTCTCCACTTAATGAACTCTTCTGAAGTTTAGGGAAAAACTTCACAGTTCTGAAGTGCTACTTTCCGGTTAGATTTTGTACTGCATGCACATCTCCTTTTCACCGGAAACTGTGACCAGCTTAAAGTAGAGACGTCTAGCTACAAGATGAGCTATCTCTCATACAAAACTTCGAACTCTGCTACGAGTTATACTTCGTTGTTCTACCGGAAAATCTTGTTTCTGAGAAACTGTAACTGACCAAAAATTACTGAAATATGTTTACTGAGTAAACTGTTATTCACCGAAACATGCGTTTACAGAGAAGGTACTGAAGCACGTTTAGTAACGAGTCGTGACAGTTAACGATAAACGAAGCTTCCTACCGTACCACGAAATAACTTCAGATTCTTCACAAGTAAAGATTGCGCGCAGACATCCACATGAACATGTGTTTTCGATTAGAGAAGATGTGTACAAGTAAGCTTGGCCTCTTCTTGCTCAAGCTACAGAAACTCTCCTACAGTGAGTAGTTTCTTATTACCATCTCTCTTCAGATGAAAAGACCCGACACTTCAGGCTTGTGTTATTCATCTGTACATACGCGATCTATGGCATCTTCTAAGAACTTCTAAATCTCTCTTCACTTATACGCGCATCTCGCACGCATCATCTCTCTCCCTCTCTTCTCGCCTTCTCCGTGCATGTCTCTTCTCTGTGCGAGTTCTTCAAATCTTGTTGTATATATATATATACACTTTCTTTTGGCGCTCCTCTGCGCTGTTACTCTTCAATTTACGTTATGCGCGCCTTACGCGCCCGCCGCGGTTAATTGCTCTGTTATGCGCACACCGCGCCCTGACAGCGTATATTGTACAATTGTGATTCTGATTAGACGGACTGATTCCGCGCGCTGATTTCGTTTCCTTTTCTTTTCTTTATGTTTGTTTGTCAAATTTGTGAGTGTTTCCTCAACACAAAGTGTAAGCAAGAGTAAGCATAGTCTAAGCAAGGCAAGAGGGGGAAGTGCAAGAGTCTTCAGTGTGCGACGCAGAGAAGTGAAGTGCAAGGTGTGCATGAAGAGTGACCAAGGAAGTGTGCAGAGAAGTGCTAAGCTAGTCCCCCAAGGATCCCAAGGTCTTATTGAAGTGTGCGCATGCCGACAGAAGGTACCCATTCCTCCCCTTTAGTGGAAGCTTGGTGCAAGGTGTGCACAAGTGTAGGCTTGGAGAAGGTGGAGGTTTGGTGCAGAGGAGTCCGGCAGCAACAAGTCCCTTGGGTATTTGGTATTTTGTGATTGAGTAGTCTGTGGGATTTTGCACAGAAGCATTGGATTGTATTTTGCTTCAACATTGTATTTGTCTTATTATAATCAATCAACAGAGACTTCCAGTGTGTATTCTTCTTCGTGTCTTCCCTTTTCTCCTACAAACACTCAAATCCCTTCTTGTCCAAGAATCCCTAACAACAAATATCTCGCTAGAGAAGAAACCATGTGAACCACCTCTCACATACAAGGATACAAGTACCAACTAAGATCCAATCAATCTCTCATAAAATATGTGAAATTGGCAAGCTAACAAGTGGCATAAACAAATTAGAGACCACAATGCCACTATACATCCACTGACAATGCTATGATCAAACTCATGGTGGAATGAACCTCAAAAAGGTATACCATAATGCCATTTCACATGCCAAACATGTGACAAGTTCATGCTCTACTCTCATATGTAGGAGCTACCACACTGATCATACATGGATAATGCCCTCAAGCTTTAGAAATTAAGAGCCCACACACTAAAAAATCTCTCTTGAAGAACTTCCAAAGCAAATTGAACCTCCAAAAGCAACTAGGGTTCTTACTGTGAAAATATGGTGCTCTATGTTTCACTATTTCAGAGATGATAACCTTTGAATTTGAACTTTTGCTCTTCAAAAAACTTCAAGAACTCTTTCTTAGCTACGTAATGATATATAGAACACCTCAGTTAGAGGTGTATAGATCAAGATATACATAAAACACACATATGTTGTCAATTTCACCTTCACCTACAATACTATTGCTTTGTATTTTGTAATTTGGGTAACCTAGCACTCAAAATTTGGACATATCTTCTTCTAGAAAGTTGTAGACTCTTTTTACACTATGCATAACAAGTTGAATCATGTGAATCCAACTTGTAAACTCAAATTATGGCCCAAAAATTGACCTGCTATCCAAGTGATTGTAGATTCATCTTCTACATTAGTCTATGTTTTTTGAATTTTTGATGATTACACACTCTAAACGAGGTTCTGCCCTATGAAGTTGTAGCCCTTTGTCTCAGCTGGGCACAAAACTTTAAAACATGCCTATCGGAGCTTCTTAGCTCAAGTTATGCCCAAAACACCAAACAACTATCAAGAAGTGCCAACCTGCACATTCACCTCTTGTGACCTAAGCTTCCATTGAAGCTTCTTGCACACCAGCCTTCAGCAAGATCTGATACCAATGTATAGCTTTGGTGTGCAGAAAAAGAGGAGTAAGGAGGATATGGAGGGAGAGAGAAGAGAAGAGAGACGTGCACAGATGCATGGGAGCCTCAAAACCCACATAATGATCTCTATTGAGGCAATGCACTATATATGATATATATATATATATATATATATATATATATATATATATATATATATATATATATATATATATATATATATATATATATATATATATATATATATGTGTGTGTGTGTGTGTGTGTGTGCGTGTGTGTCCGTCTGTATGTGTGTGCATATATATTTATTTATTTATTTATTTATTTATGAATATAGGGTAAGGGCTTTGGTGTGCAGAACAAGTGGAACAAGGAGGAGATGGAAGGAGAGAGAAGAGAAGAGAGATGTGCACATATGTGTGGGAGCCTTGAAACCCACATAATGATCTCTGTTGAGGCAATGCTCTATAAATGATGTATATATATATATATGAATATGGGGTTAAGGTCACATGACCCTTATAACCCCAACACATTTTACCAAGGATTCCACAAGTCTTTGGTTCCAAGCCCTTGGGGATTGCTTGATTCCATAAAGAATCTTCTTAAGCCTGCATACATGATGTGGAAACCTCTCATCTTCAAATCCTTGGGGTTGCTCCATGAAGACTACCTCTTCAAGCTCTCCATTTGGGAAAGCATTCTTCACATCCAACTAGTATATCTTCCAACCTTTGAAGGTTCAAATTGCAATCAAACTCCTTATGGTACACATCTTAGCTATTGGACTGAATGTTTCCTCAAAGTCTATGCCATATTTTTGAGAAAAACTTTTGGCAACCAACCTCGCTTTACATCTAGAGATGCTCCCATCTACATGCCCCTTTACCTTATACACCCATTTGTTCTTTCATGTCCTTTGTTCTTGGACCTAGGATCATTTTCTTCAAGTGCCTTGAATTCCTCCTCCATGGCTTCAATCCATTCCCTATTTTTATTTGCCTCTTCAAAAAACTTAGGTTCTTCACAAGTTATAACTTAACACATGTAGGCATAGTGTCTTGCAATGAATGAATCACAAGGTAAACTTTGAACAAGGTATTTTAACTTACTTGATGACCTTACCTCACCATTAGGTGGTAGATATCTCCTTCCCCTTGGTTTAGATCCTTTAAATCCTAGAGTTTCTAATTTCTCCGCATCTTCATCACTTGAGAGTCCATGTCTACCCATCGTTGGTCTTCATTATTTGCCTTTTCCTTTCCTTTGCTACGTCCTTCACTTGAATGAGCTTCATTCATTTTCCTTCCTTGCCAAGCTCATGTAGTACTCTCTTTTAATGGTGTGCTTGAAGTGGTTTTACCACACATCTCCATGCTATGTTCTTTCTCTTTGAACTTCTTCTCGGCTTCATATGCATTGTAAACCTCTAACACATCTTTGATACCATAGCAAAGCAGCAACTCATCAAATATTACATCCCTAGACACATTAAGCTCTTTGATGCTAGGGTTCTAACATCTAATACCCTTTTTCAAGTAGAATATCCAAGAAATATACACTTATCTTCCTTTGGGTCTAACTTATGTCTCAATTCTTGAGGTAAATGAACATAACACACATAACCAAACATTTTGAGATGTGAAAGCTTAGTTTCTTACCACAACAAGCTTCATAAGGTGTAAATCCATGTACGCCTGATCATGGACACCTATTCATAATTTATACGGTTGTATTTTCTACATCAACCCAATAAGAACTAGGAACATTCTAGCTCTAGCCATTTGTGCTTTATATTTGTTCGTCCTCTCTACCACCCTATTTCGTTGAGATGTATACCTACAAGTGAATTGCTTTTTGATGCCATGTTCATGTAGAAAATATGAAAATTCATTTGAAAATTGCCACCCCCTCCCTCTGATCTGAGAGTCTTTATATCCTTCCCTAGATCCTTCTCCACTAGGTTTCCAAACCTCTTGAAGTGGTAAAACACCTTTGATTTCATGCAATACATCCAACAAACTTTGAATGATCATCTCTAAATATGAAAAACTATCTATTACCTCCAATTTGTGATCCATTATAGGTCCCCATACATCTATGTGTATGAGATTCAACACTTCATTGCTCACATGTGCTCCCTTCTTGAATGGCAATCTACTTTGTTTCCCTAATTGACAAGCATGGACAAATGTTGCATATTTTGAGATGTAAGATCAATTAGAACACTCAGAAAGCCCTTCCTTTTCATGTCCATCAGCCTTTTTAAATTTATGTAGCCAATTATTTTATGCCACAAGTTGATCTCAACAAGATGTTTATTTCAATTGACAAGTAGACAATGTGAGGGTTGATGGCTTTATCTCCATGGTGAAGAGTCTTTCTTGCTTCTTTCCTTTTGCTATGTGCTTGTGGTCACACATAGGGTCTTCAACAAAACATCCTTGATCATTAAACTCACTTCATAACCTCTTCCAACCATTTGACCTACTAAAACCAAGTTCTTGGTGATGGTTGGCACATGCAACACATCTTTCAACACCTTGGAGCTTTGAGATCCATTCAATGCAACATCTCCCACATTTGTAATCTTGTGCTCAGTGTCATCCCCTGTCTCTACATTTACTTGATTGATGGGTGATTCTAAATTAAAGAAAACATCTTTATTTCAACTCATATGGCTCTTACTACCACTATCTATGTATAATGTAAAATCTAAATTGACTCTTTCACTTGAACCATACATCATAAGCAAGTTATCATTTTCTAAATTTGTTGAAGTACTAGCAGAATTAACTTGGTTCCTTTTGTATCCTTGATTTCCACCTCCTTTGGACCAACAATCTCTTGCATAATGGCCCAATTTTCCACAATTGTAGTATTCTCCATTGGATGCATCTCTTCCATGTGATGTTCCTCCTCTTCCTCTGCTCCTTCCTCTTTATCCATAGTTTTGGTTGGAGCCTTCTAGGTTTCTTGAGCTTGATTTTGACCTTCCTCTCCCTCTACATTGGGATTTTTGTCACCTCTTTTGCCTTTGACTCTACTTGCATAGAAAACTTGGGCTTGGCCACCCTTTGATTGTGAACCTCCTTGGGTCATCTCCTCAGCCAACATCAATGTGACTCAAATTTTGGTAGGGAATCTCTCACATATACTCATGTGATAATTCTTTCCACCTTTCATCCTCTCT
This sequence comes from Ceratopteris richardii, assembly GCA_020310875.1. NCBI lineage: Eukaryota > Viridiplantae > Streptophyta > Polypodiopsida > Polypodiales > Pteridaceae > Ceratopteris > Ceratopteris richardii. The sequence goes on from CM035410.1 coordinate 205,702,820, forward strand.
CAGGCCATTGAGAGTGTGAGTGACAAGATCATCATCTTAGATTGGGCTACCAATTGAGCCTAGGCACTAGAGACTAGCATGTTCAAGAGAAGAAGCGGACTCAAGAGAAGGAGAAGGAGTGTACGACATTCAAGAATCACGAATAGGTATCCACTAGAAGAGGCCATAAAGCACCAAAGAGTCTTGAAGAGAATGTCAACACAAGCCATGGGAAGGATAAGAGTAATGACAATAGTAGAAGTATAGAATGATGCTTATCAAGATGCCCAACATGAACTCAAGGACGATACAAGTAGGGCACCAATGGTTCTCTCCAAACCTCTCCTAAGTGCAAGAAGTTCTAAGAAACACCTACACAAAGCAAGTCTCTACAATATTATATGGTTTGATACTCAATTTAGAGGAGACATGTTAAAGTTGATGTATAAACCTTCATCAATGGCGAGCAAGGTACTTGTTTTGTGGCACAAGCTCTACTCACTGGTTATCATAGTCATTGGATAATTGTTAGCATTTTGTGACACAAGCTCTCAAGAGTTTTCATTGATGGAGGGTTTGGGATCAACCTAATGCCGGAGGCCATCATATTGCAACTAGGGCTCCAACCTTCCAAAGAAACGGATTCATAGTCACTATGAAAGATAAGAGTAAGGTAAGACCAGTGAAAGTGGTGGAAAGGTAGCATTGGAATGTCCAAGTGTCCATTTCCATGTTATATTTTCTAGTACTATGGCTCACACATGCATTGGGAAGCTTTTCCTTACTTATTGGAAGGCTCTGGCTTTGGCATGCCAAAATTATCCATGATTGGGGGCGAGGCTCAATGTGGATACAAGAGGACCAGGCCATGAGCCAGATGCACATGAATGATGAACCAGACCATAAAACACTATGAGAAAATTCCCTATTAAGGGAAGAAGAAGTGGAATGAGACTTCTTAGGGTTGAATAGCAAGGATCATGAGGATGAGCTATTGGAATGGATGAATCTAGCTTTACACTATTTCATCTACTACGAACAAACCCAAAGAGAAAATGGAAGTAATCGGGCTGGGAGAACTCATAACAAATCACGACATTGGTAAGAAGTCCAAGCTGCATGAAGATAATAATGAAGAATGAAAGGAATTGTTCAAAGAGGATCCCTTAGATAGGTTTTCTCTGGAAGAGATAACCCACAATTTGATACAAGGAAAGATATGCACTACTGAAGTTGAGGGGACACTGGTATGCCTAGAGGATCATAATACTATCAACGAGAAGGCATTCAATTTGCTAAGGATGAGAATTTGTTCGATGATGTTGACTAACACACCCCACAAGTTCTTGCATAATGGATCTTGCAAGTCCCAATACTCTTGGGAAGATCATGTGGCTACATAAGGCTTTTCTCGAATATCCCTCAAAGGCAAGTGAAGAATTAGCTATGAACCTTAAATACAAGGTCAATGAGGAGGGTGTCCATTATTACCCTCATGGATAAGCAAAACCCTTGCTTGTTAGCAAAACACATGTTGTATAGTTGTTTTTTCAAATTTTCATCAATTATCAGTATTCTCATTTTTTCTAGAAAGGATTCAAAATCCTCCATGAGCTTCTCATTTTTATTTTAATAGTATCCCAACTTCATTTTGACCCCCCAAGCTTGGGAAATTGTTCCATAGTGATAGGTAATTCAACTCCTTTGCACTAATTGAGTGTCTCTTCTCCCATAATTGCACCATGCTTTACCATTTGATCATTTTGATTGCATGACTACGATTGGAACATATCAAAACCCCAAGATTGACTCCTTGATCATCTCAATCTGACATCAAAAACTCCAATTATGCAAATTCCAAAGAAAGAAGCTCTCATTGAAGATCTTGTAGAAGAACCCTCCTTTGTGTAATTGTCATTACACCATGCTAACCATGATTACATAGGATTACACCATAGTACACCGGATTACATCACCTTACACCATAGTAAACATGATTACACTAGATTACACCATAGTAAACATGATTACACTAGATTACACCATATTACATGGGATTATACCACATTACACCACACTAAACATGATTACATCGGATTACACCATATTACATTGTATTACACTACATTACAACAGATTACACAAAATTACTCCACACCTTGATTACACCAAGATTACATCAAATTACACCATATTACACCAAAAGACTACATCATAATACACCATATTACACCACGTTACACTTCCATTACACAACACATTAAAATAAAAAATTGTAAAGAAGAACAAATAAATAAATAAAAATATTAGAACTCAAACATAAAACACATTAAAAATGAAAACAATAAAAACTTTAACACATCAAAATTCAAAATATTATACAATATTAAAACTTATAAAATTAAAACTCAATGTAATACAACATAAAACGTTGAAAACATTTAGACTTAACAATTGTCATATTGAGAGTAAAACATCAATAGTAATCATCTCTCTCTCTCTCTCTCTCTCTCTCTCTCTCACACACACACACACACACACACACACACCCAAGCTTGCTATAACACCTTGCACCACTCTTGGCCTCTTTCCTGTATCCCCTCTATTGCCCCCATCCCCCTTCCTTCCTTGGCCCCTACCCTGAACCTCCCTCATGCTTTCCCCTCCCCCATCCCCTACCTCTCGACCACCTTGCACTACCCCCTGTTGCCACCCATTCTTGAGCCCCTTGTTGAGTGGCCCATCCCTCTCTCTCTCTCTCTCTCTCTCTCTCTCTCTCTCTTGATGAGATTCGTTGGCGATGCACCACCGTGCATTCTCTCTCCTTCTCGAGAGCTCCACGACAATATGCTCAAAGTAGAAAAAACGAGCTCCTGACGCCGCAAGCAGTACTCCGCATAGAGGCTGTAGAATACGCAGAAAAACACAGTACACAGGGAGCACGAAGACAGACTTCTTAGGTCTTACAAATGCGGTCGAACTTACAGTATGTGACTAACCAGGCCACTATATGTTTTATTAAAGAACATATACAAAGAAGTGTCTGGTGGCCATTTGGCCTTTCACATGGACACTAATGGTAACAATCTCCCACTAAAGGCCAATATGGCCAGAGTAACTATGGGAGAAAAATAAAGAATGATAAAGGATACCTGAGTGGAAGTATACAAACTATACCTCCCACCTGATGGGCATGTTACACAGTATACAAGTGACTGTGTAAGATCAAGAATCAAGTAACCCCCATCAAATGACAACAGTGTCGAAAGCTGTCCTGTGGTAGAGCTTTAGTCAAAGCATCTACAGCATTATCTCGAGTGTGAACCTTCTCAAGAATAATGCTCTCAGTGGATAAGCAATCTCTAATGAAGTGATACCTCACCTCAATGTGCTTTGTCTTTGCATGATAGACCGGATTCTTAGCCAAAGCAATGGCACTCTGACTATCACTAAGCAAGTGAGGTACATGCTGAGGTAAACCCATATCACAAGCAAGACGAGAAAGCCACAATGCTTCCTTACATGCCTCACTTGCTGCAACATACTCTGCTTCTGTGGTGGAAACAGCTGTACATTCTTGAAGACAAGATCTCCAAGAGATAGCACCTCCAGCAAAATGAAAAATGTACCCTGATGTAGACTTACGATTGTCTACACAACCAGCATAGCCAGAATCTGTGTAACCAATAATGGATGCTTTTCCTCTACCTAAGCATAGACACTTGTCCTTAGTGCCACTCAGATATCTCAAAATCATTTTGACCGCTTCCCAATGTTTCTTGCCAGGATTAGACATATATCTGCTCACAACTCCCACTGCAAATGCAATGTCTGGTCTCGTAGCTACCATAGCATACATGAGACTACCAACAGCAGACTGATAGGGAATTTTGGTCATGAAATCCTTTTCCTCATCTGATTTGGGGCAGTCATCCTTGCTCAATTTCACATATGTGGGTAAAGGTGTACTCAATGCCTTTCCACCCTGCATATTGAATCGGTGAAGTACTTTGGATATGTACTCACTTTGAGACAAGTATATGCATCTTTTACTCCTATCACGAGTAATGCGCATGCCAAGAATGTGTTTGGCATCCCCGAAATCCTTCATATCAAATGTCTGACTCAACTTCTTTTTGAGAATTGACAAATCATAAGAGGACTTCCCAGCAATCAACATATCATCGACGTAAAGTATCAAGCATATCAAGCTGCCATCAGAACATCTGTTTGTGTAGAGACAATGATCCTCATTGCTCCGAGAATAGCCTTGGGACTTCATAAAAGCATCAAACTTTTGGTACCATTGTCTAGGAGACTGTTTAAGTCCACACAAGCTCTTCTTGAGCTTTCAAACTAGACTTTCCTTGCCAGGAACTACATAACCCTCAGGTTGTTCCATATAGATCTCATCTGTAAGATCTCCATGCAAGAAAGCTGTTTTCACATCCATTTGGACTAGCTCTAAGTCCTCCATTGCAACAAATCCAAGCAACATGCACAAAGTAGTCATCTTGACCACTGGAGAGAAGATTTCCTCAAAATCAACACCATGTTGTTGCTTAAAACCCTTCGCAACAAGTCGTGCTTTATATTTTGGAGAAGCACTATCTAATGTGAATTTCAGTTTATATACCCATTTACATGGTAAAGCTTTCCTGCCCTTTGGCAAAGGTACTAAGTCCCAAGTACCATTCTTGTGAATAGAATCCAACTCACTCTTCATGGCACGCTCCCACTTGACATGATGCTCTGTCTGCATAGCCTCTTTGTAGCAAGAAGGCTCACCGGCATCTGTTAGCATAACAAAATCTAAACCTGGAACATATCTATCAGGTGGATATGAGACGCGTGCAGAACGTCTCAATGGTTGCTGAACAGGAACATGTGCAGACTGATCTGAATGGACATTCTCTTGAACATCCCTATGTGCAGCATTTTTATGCATGCTAACCGGAGGACTAGTATCCTCAAACACCACTCTTCTCACTTCAACCTCCTTAATGGGCTGTTTATGCATCTTAGACTCATTAAAAATGACATCACTACTTCTGATCACTGACCGTGTTTCACGATCCCATAAGCGATATCCAAATTGTCCTTCTCGACCATATCCAAGAAAAATGCATTTCTTTGACTTATGGTCCAACTTTTGTCTAAGATTCTTGGGTATATGAACATATGCTTCACACCCAAAAACTCGAAGATGATCATAATATGGTGGTTTCCGTGTCCATAACTCTTGTGCCACTTTCAGACCTTTGGCAGTACTAGGTGAAAGGTTAATGACATGAACTGCAGTTAATACTGCTTCTGCCCAAAAACCTTGTGAGAGGTTTGCATGATGCAACATAGAGACTACTCTATCTTGAATAGTTCTATTCATCCTCTCAGCTACACCATTCTGTACTGGCGTATAAGGAGCTGTAAACTCTCTACGAATCCCTCTAGACTGACAAAAAAGGCTGAATTCATGTCAGGTATACTCACCCCCATTATCTGAACGTAAAGCCTTAAGCTTAGTTCCTTTTTCAGTCTCAACTGAAGCAAGCCATTTTTTGAAAGTAGGGAATACATCATCCTTTGACTTGATAGGATATACCCAGACTTTTCTAGTAGCATCATCTATGAAAGTGACAAAGTAAAGAGAACCACCTAAGGACCTAGTGGGCATAGGACCACACACATCTGTATGAACGAGATCTAAAGGCTGAATTGAAGAATCAATGTGCGTTCTATGCACATTTCTGGTTTGCTTTCCATATTGACAATGCTCACAAAATGGAAAATCAGAGAAAGATAACACAGGTAAGTAGCGAGAACGAGAAAGATTTTCCATTCCACTACGAGATATATGGCCCAAACGACCATGCCAAATACAAGCCATAGGCTGTTCAGTAACAGCTAACAAGTGTTCTTTCTATGATACAAATAAAGGATAAAGTGAGCCAACTTTGCTTCCTTTTGCAATAACCATATTGCCCTTTGATATACGAAAGGACTGAGCATAGAAGACCACCTTGTAACCAAGGTCATCAAGTTGACCAACTGACATAAAACTGCGTGATAATTGAGGTACATGGCGTACATTATGCATAGTAAATTTTGAACCATCAATGAACTGCACAACCACATCTCCAATCCCCACAACATCACACTGGTAAGAGTCACCAAGTCTCACGGTACCAAGAGACTTTGCTGCATAATTAGAGAACCATTCTCTATGTGGTGTCACATGGAAAGAAGCACCAGAATCTAGCAGCCAGGTGTGGGAAAGAGAATCAGCCATAAGTGCCTCAGATGGCACAGTACTATCAAGTGTCAACACATCAGCATCGTCAGAAATAGCATTAATTTCTTCAATCTTCACAGTCGAAGTAGATGGTGCAGGTAACTGTTTAACATGCCCATCAACATTCTGTCCTTTACCTTTAGCATTCTTTAATGCATAACAGTCTTTCTTCATGTGTCCTTTCTTATGACAATAATGGCATTCAATATCCCTCTTCCTTGATTTACTTCTGCTCTTATTCCGTTGACCATTCTTTTCCTTGTTCTTGCTCCTGCCACGTTGTTGATTCTTTCCTTGGTAAGAATCACGAACATTATATGCATCTCCACTCTGAGTGCCAACCATAGATTTTCTACGAATCTCCTCACTCAAGGGTGCTCCACATATGTCATCATAGACGAGTTTACCACCTGGTGCACTATTGCTAATAGCTGTGCAAAATGTATCCCATGATGATGGCAGGGTGCATAACAACAATACTGCTTTCATTTCATTGTCCATATCCATTTTCTGAGCCTGTAACTGGGAGAATATGGCATCAAACTCATTTAGATGAGCAGCAACACTATCTGTGTCCTTCATACGAAGGTCGTATAATTTTCTCATCAGATATACTTTATTTGATGCCGTCTCTTTTTCATATGTATTGCATGTTGGTGCATTTTGCCCAAGCCTACATGCTTGATATGCTTGATATTATCCTCATTTGTAAGTCACATGAGTAGTCATGTGAACACCTCTTGTAAAAGAGTACATTTTATCTCTTGTAAATGGAAAAAGAAAAAAGGAAAAGGATGGCTTACCTCATCCATGATGTAAAAGCAAATTCGTGGCTCCAACTACCAAAATCACGAATTTTTGAGCTGAGGGAATCTCTCCTAACTTTGGGGATCACTTTTAGGTGGAGCCATTCGAATTCGAATTCAAAACTCCCTCCAAGAATAGCTATAAAAGGAGCAAGAAGGAAGAGGCGATTAGCAAGCCTTGTACGTGACCACTTCATGTCATTTTGTAGAGATTGAAGAGCTTACTCCATAGCTCTATCATTCTACTCCCATTGTGCAAAGATTCATTGCCAATGTGGTTGTAATCATATGTGAATCTATACATTTATTATCATCTACCTCTCTGTTTTGTTCTCTGCTATACTCACTCAGAGCAGTAACTTCAGAAGGTCCTATCTCGAGTTTTACTGAACCTTTTTCCGTGTTTTAAAGTGCGTTGGATAGCTCTTACTGTCTAGTTTCTACCTATAAATTTTCAAGGTCATTGGATTTATACTTTTGGAGATATCTGCATTTTATTGCTTACTGGTCTATCTCTGCAGAGCCCCGAGAATTGTGGGAATGTTCCAGAACTTGATGAAACTTGTTCTCAGTGCTCAGTCCATCATTTGAAGTGTTTTAACTTGGAATAGGAAGCTTGCTAAGTCTATTTGCTATGCCCAAAAGGAATTTTTCTAATTCCTTCCAGGTTGAGAGCACTGTTCATTTTTTCCAGCAGGTGTATGTCCAAAAATAGCAAGTTTTGGGAGCTAGTCATTTCGCAACTAGCCTGTCTTGACTTAAACTTTTGGGATACATGTTCCAAAGTACTTGGCTGATATTTTGGTGGATTTAGGAAGCTCAAAGGGTCTACTAATCAACTCTGAAGTCTCAGTTGGCTGGTGTGAAGCTGGTTGTAGCGGCACCTACTCATCTTTGGATTGCATCCACCATCTCTCTTCACAGTGGTATCAGAGCATAGTCAAGCAACATGGGAGATGGATTTCCATCAACAATTGACAAATTGGATCGAAACAACTATCCGGCATGGTCTCTAAGGATGGAGGCTTACCTTCAAGGGAGGAATCTATATGGATTCATATCCGGAGATGAAGCAATGCCAACCATGAGGAACAAAGGGCAACCATCACATGAAGAAGTGGAAGGACTTTCGAATTGGTGTTCGAAGGATGCACTTGCAAGGTCCTATATTCTAAACTCAATCTCTGATTTTCTTTTACCTCATGTCAAGGGATGCAAGACATCAAGAGAAACCTGGAATGCACTTGCTTCTTTCTTCTCTTCCAACACTCGAGCAAGGAAGAACCAATTGTGGATGGAGTTCACAACAATGAAGAAAAGCCCGAAGCAAAATGTGACTGATTATGTCACAAAGATGAAGGAGATTTCCGACCAACTTGGAAGCATTGGAGAGGTAATTGAAGAGGAGCAAATCATAAGACAAATCATGAATGGAATCAAAGCAGACGACAAGTGGGAGTCATTCACAACAGCCATGGATTTATACATGGATATGCATGTACCTGACCTCAACACACTCATGGGCCAACTCTTCACTCATGAAGCAAAGATTAGCAAAGGTGGTGAGTCCTCAAGAGGTAATCAAACTTCAGCCTTATATTCTGATAAAGCTAAGGTCAAGGACAAGTCAAAGAATAGAAAGAATGAAGATGAAGGAAGCTCTTTCCAAGCAAACTTTGCAGGTAGAGGACGAGCTAGAGGAAGAGGCAGAAGTGGAAAGCAAGGCAGGGGGAGATTCCAATCATCTCAACCTTGCAACATATGTGGCTTATCTAACCATACTACTGAAGAATGTTTCAGGAACCCGAGGAACTCAAGAGGAAGAGGATTCAATAGAGGTGGCTATGGATCAAATAGAGGCAGGTACAATGGAGGCTACAACAACAACTACTACAACAACAATTACAACAACAACAACAACTATCAAAGTGGCCATAGAGGAAGAAGAGATTACAATAACTATGCAGAGGACCAAAGTCAAGAAGATTAATTATTGATTATGAATCTATCAACGAAGAAGGGTAAGGATGATGATCACATATTTTACATTGATTCGGGATGCTCGAATCATGTAGCAGGAAATGTGGCTTTACTTTCTGATTTGGAAGATCCTCATAACAAGCATGAAGTGCAGACAGGAGATGACACAAAGCACTCAGTGGAGAAGATAGGTAATGTGAAGACATCAGATGGGAATATGAACCTCTTAAGCAAAGTCTTGTATGTCCCTACAATTACCAAAAATTTAATAAGTGTTGGACAGATTGTTGAAAAAGGATTGCAGGTTAGATTCAATCGATTTGGAGCATATGTTGAAGACCCAAGGCAAGGCTTTCGAAGGATTGCCAAAGGAGAAAAGACAGGAAGGCTTTTCACTTTTGAAGTGGAAGATACAAAGAACATAGCTTTGTTTAGCTATGGATCTCAAACTCTAACAGAGTTGGAGATATGGCACAAAAGGCTTGCTCACATTGGTGAGAGGACACTCAAACAGATTTGCAGGGACCAAAGTGTACTTGGTTTGCCTAATATCACAAGGCAACACATGATTTATAAGTGTGAAGCTTGTCAACTCGGCAAGGCTCATAGACAACCTTTCAATAAGAAAGGATATATGTATCAAAATCCTTTGGATCTAGTGCACACGGATGTGTGGGGTCCAAGTAAGGAGCCATCTATATCAGGCTCAAGATATTATGTGTCTTTCATAGATGATTGTAGCAGGTGGACCATTCTGTTTTTCATGAAGCACAAGGATGAAGTGTTTAATTGCTTTAAGAAGTATATTGCTCTTGTTGAAAATCAAACAGGTAGGACTTTGAAAAGACTCAGATCAGATGGTGGAGGAGAATACTTCTCTTCTGAATTTGATGCCTTCTTGCATGAAAGAGGCATTAAAAGGGAAGTCACTACAAGGTATACACCTGAACTCAATGGTGTAGCAGAGAGGAGGAATAGAGCTATCGTCGAAACTGCAAGGTCCATGCTCAACGAAAAGGGATTGCCGAACTACCTATGGGCAGAGGCTGTGTCGACAGCCACATATCTCATAAATAGACTTCCATCTAAGTCACTAGATGGAACCACTCCATATGAAGTGTGGAATGGAAGAAGACCTAGTCTAGAGCATTGTAAAATCTTTGGATGCTTAGCCTATGCTCACATTCCTTCTCAAGTAAGAGGGAAATTGGATCCCAAGGCAGAGAAGTGTGTATTCATTGGTTATGATCAAAACCAAAAAGGATATAGATTGTACAATCCAACCAATAAAGGATTTTCTGTGAGTAGAGATGTAATTTTTGATGAAAACAAATCATGGTTTGATGATGACAGGAAAGTGAAGCTTCCATATGACTTGGATGAAGATTTTCCATCACTTCAACCAAAGGAGCCAAAGCAGATTGAAGAAAGTGATTCGGAGATTGACCTAGAAGACTTGGAAAGACTAAAGCTATGGAAGAACAAAGGTAAAGCAAAGATGCAGGATGCTACATATGGACCCGAGAGCTCACATCAACCACTTAGAAGGTCTTCGAGGGAGAAGAAGAAACCAGAGAGGTTTGGTTATGATACTTCTTTGGTCACCAAGCACTCAATCTACATTGCAAAGGATTCAACCAATGAAGAACCTACCACATTCGAAGAAGCACAAAGCAAGAAAGCTTGGAGAGATGCAATGGATGAAGAAATGGAAGCCTTGAAGGAGAATGACACTTGGGAGCTTGTACCTAACAAGCCATCTATGAAGATAATCGGATCTCGATGGATATACAAAATCAAGAAGAATCCAGATGGAAGTATAAATAGACACAAAGCAAGGTTAGTTGCTAAAGGGTTTGCTCAAACCCATGGTATTGATTATGAGGAGACTTTCTCTCCTGTTGCAAAAATGCCTACAATTAGGGTTCTCATTAGTCTTGCTGCATCTAGAAATTGGAATCTTTATCAACTTGATGTAAAGAATGCTTTCTTGAATGGATGGATTTCTGAGGAAGTGTATATGGCACAACCTCCTGGATATGAGGATGCACATCATCCTAACTATGTATGCAAACTAAAGAAAGCTTTGTATGGATTGAAGCAAGCTCCAAGAGCTTGGAATTTCAGATTGGTTACTTATTTGCAGGACCAAGGATTCAAAGCTAGCAAGGCGGATACCTCTTTGTTCATAAAGAGGAATGGATCTGAAGTGATCTATTTATGTGTGTATGTTGATGATATTATTATCACAGGCAATGATCTTGAAGGAATCAAACAGGTAAAGAGTCAAATGAAGGAGGAGTTCAAAATAAGTGACCTCAGACCACTCACTTATTTTCTTGGATTGGAGTTGATCTACACAGATTCAGGTATATACATCACACAAAGGAAGTATGTCCATGACATGCTCGTCAAGTTCAAGATGGAAAATACCAAGTGTGCAGGTACACCTATGGAGCAAAATCATAAGCTTAGTGCTTATGAAGGAGAGCCAATTGAAGACATCACAAGCTATCAAAGCTTGGTTGGAAGTTTGAACTATGCAACACTCACAAGGGTGGATATATGCTATAGTGTTAGCATATTGAGTCAGTTTATGCATAAGCCGAGAAGACCACATATGGAAGCGGCCAAGCGAGTCCTCAAGTACCTAAAGGGGACCATGAATGAAGGTTTGTTCTATTCATATACTTCAGATATTGAGCTAAAGGTCTACTCAGATGCAGATTGGGCCGGATCTAAAGATGATAGAAGAAGCACATCAGGGTATATATCATTTGCAGGTTCAAAAATCATTTCTTGGTCATCGAAGAAGCAACCAACCGTGGCATTATCTTCTACTGAAGCTGAATATAGAGGTTTGGCTAATGCAACTCAAGAAATCATGTGGTTAAAATCTTTGTACACAGATCTTGGACTTCATTCTTCAACACCTCACATTTTTGGTGACAACACAAGCTCACTACATCTAGCAGCTAATCCGGTATACCATGCTAGAACCAAGCATATTGAAGTCCACTACCATTATGTAAGGGAGAAGCTATTGAGCAAGGATATTCAACTATCCTATGTCTCTACAGATATGCAATGTGCAGACATGTTGACGAAAGCTCTTGATGGTACGAAGTTAAGTAGATTCAAGTTGATGATTGGCTTGCAGGAAATCAAGGACAATTGAAGACTTATTTGGAGGCCAAGCATGTTAGGCTTGAGGGGGAGCTGTTGGTGCATTTTGCCCAAGCCTACATGCTTGATATGCTTGATATTATCCTCATTTGTAAGTCACATGAGTAGTCATGTGAACACCTCTTGTAAAAGAGTACATTTTATCTCTTGTAAATGGAAAAAGAAAAACGGAAAAGGATGGCTTACCTCATCCATGATGTAAAAGCAAATTCGTGGCTCCAACTACCAAAATCACGAATTTTTGAGCTGAGGGAATCTCTCCTAACTTTGGGGATCACTTTTAGGTGGAGCCATTCGAATTCGAATTCAAAACTCCCTCCAAGAATAGCTATAAAAGGAGCAAGAAGGAAGAGGCGATTAGCAAGCCTTGTACGTGACCACTTCATGTCATTTTGTAGAGATTGAAGAGCTTACTCCATAGCTCTATCATTCTACTCCCATTGTGCAAAGATTCATTGCCAATGTGGTTGTAATCATATGTGAATCTATACATTTATTATCATCTACCTCTCTGTTTTGTTCTCTGCTATACTCACTCAGAGCAGTAACTTCAGAAGGTCATATCTCGAGTTTTACTGAACCTTTTTCCGTGTTTTAAAGTGCGTTGGATAGTTCTCACTGTCTAGTTTCTACCTATAAATTTTCAAGGTCATTGGATTTATACGTTTGGAGATATCTGCATTTTACTGCTTACTGGTCTATCTCTGCAGAGCCCCGAGAATTGTGGGAATGTTCCAGAACTTGATGAACCTTGTTCTCAGTGCTCAGTCCATCATTTGAAGTGTTTTAACTTGGAATAGGAAGCTTGCTAAGTCTATTTGCTATGCCCAAAAGGAATTTTTCTAATTCCTTCCAGGTTGAGAGCACTGTTCATTTTTTCCAGCAGGTGTATGTCCAAAAATAGCAAGTTTTGGGAGCTAGTCATTTCGCAATTAGCCTGTCTTGACTTAAACTTTTGGGATACATGTTCCAAAGTACTTGGCTGATATTTTGGTGGATTTAGGAAGCTCAAAGGGTCTACTAATCAACTCTGAAGTCTCAGTTGGCTGGTGTGAAGCTGGTTGTAGCGGCACCTACTCATCTTTGGATTGCATCCACCATCTCTCTTCACAGTGGTATCAGAGCATAGTCAAGCAACATGGGAGATGGATTTCCATCAACAATTGACAAATTGGATCGAAACAACTATCCGGCATGGTCTCTAAGGATGGAGGCTTACCTTCAAGGGAGGAATCTATATGGATTCATATCCGGAGATGAAGCAATGCCAACCATGAGGAACAAAGGGCAACCATCACATGAAGAAGTGGAAGGACTTTCGAATTGGTGTTCGAAGGATGCACTTGCAAGGTCCTATATTCTAAACTCAATCTCTGATTTTCTTTTACCTCATGTCAAGGGATGCAAGACATCAAGAGAAACCTGGAATGCACTTGCTTCTTTCTTCTCTTCCAACACTCGAGCAAGGAAGAACCAATTGTGGATGGAGTTCACAACAATGAAGAAAAGCCCGAAGCAAAATGTGACTGATTATGTCACAAAGATGAAGGAGATTTCCGACCAACTTGGAAGCATTGGAGAGGTAATTGAAGAGGAGCAAATCATAAGACAAATCATGAATGGAATCAAAGCAGACGACAAGTGGGAGTCATTCACAACAGCCATGGATTTATACATGGATATGCATGTACCTGACCTCAACACACTCATGGGCCAACTCTTCACTCATGAAGCAAAGATTAGCAAAGGTGGTGAGTCCTCAAGAGGTAATCAAACTTCAGCCTTATATTCTGATAAAGCTAAGGTCAAGGACAAGTCAAAGAATAGAAAGAATGAAGATGAAGGAAGCTCTTTCCAAGCAAACTTTGCAGGTAGAGGACGAGCTAGAGGAAGAGGCAGAAGTGGAAAGCAAGGCAGGGGGAGATTCCAATCATCTCAACCTTGCAACATATGTGGCTTATCTAACCATACTACTGAAGAATGTTTCAGGAACCCGAGGAACTCAAGAGGAAGAGGATTCAATAGAGGTGGCTATGGATCAAATAGAGGCAGGTACAATGGAGGCTACAACAACAACTACTACAACAACAATTACAACAACAACAACAACTATCAAAGTGGCCATAGAGGAAGAAGAGATTACAATAACTATGCAGAGGACCAAAGTCAAGAAGATTAATTATTGATTATGAATCTATCAACGAAGAAGGGTAAGGATGATGATCACATATTTTACATTGATTCGGGATGCTCGAATCATGTAGCAGGAAATGTGGCTTTACTTTCTGATTTGGAAGATCCTCATAACAAGCATGAAGTGCAGACAGGAGATGACACAAAGCACTCAGTGGAGAAGATAGGTAATGTGAAGACATCAGATGGGAATATGAACCTCTTAAGCAAAGTCTTGTATGTCCCTACAATTACCAAAAATTTAATAAGTGTTGGACAGATTGTTGAAAAAGGATTGCAGGTTAGATTCAATCGATTTGGAGCATATGTTGAAGACCCAAGGCAAGGCTTTCGAAGGATTGCCAAAGGAGAAAAGACAGGAAGGCTTTTCACTTTTGAAGTGGAAGATACAAAGAACATAGCTTTGTTTAGCTATGGATCTCAAACTCTAACAGAGTTGGAGATATGGCACAAAAGGCTTGCTCACATTGGTGAGAGGACACTCAAACAGATTTGCAGGGACCAAAGTGTACTTGGTTTGCCTAATATCACAAGGCAACACATGATTTATAAGTGTGAAGCTTGTCAACTCGGCAAGGCTCATAGACAACCTTTCAATAAGAAAGGATATATGTATCAAAATCCTTTGGATCTAGTGCACACGGATGTGTGGGGTCCAAGTAAGGAGCCATCTATATCAGGCTCAAGATATTATGTGTCTTTCATAGATGATTGTAGCAGGTGGACCATTCTGTTTTTCATGAAGCACAAGGATGAAGTGTTTAATTGCTTTAAGAAGTATATTGCTCTTGTTGAAAATCAAACAGGTAGGACTTTGAAAAGACTCAGATCAGATGGTGGAGGAGAATACTTCTCTTCTGAATTTGATGCCTTCTTGCATGAAAGAGGCATTAAAAGGGAAGTCACTACAAGGTATACACCTGAACTCAATGGTGTAGCAGAGAGGAGGAATAGAGCTATCGTCGAAACTGCAAGGTCCATGCTCAACGAAAAGGGATTGCCGAACTACCTATGGGCAGAGGCTGTGTTGACAGCCACATATCTCATAAATAGACTTCCATCTAAGTCACTAGATGGAACCACTCCATATGAAGTGTGGAATGGAAGAAGACCTAGTCTAGAGCATTGTAAAATCTTTGGATGCTTAGCCTATGCTCACATTCCTTCTCAAGTAAGAGGGAAATTGGATCCCAAGGCAGAGAAGTGTGTATTCATTGGTTATGATCAAAACCAAAAAGGATATAGATTGTACAATCCAACCAATAAAGGATTTTCTGTGAGTAGAGATGTAATTTTTGATGAAAACAAATCATGGTTTGATGATGACAGGAAAGTGAAGCTGCCATATGACTTGGATGAAGATTTTCCATCACTTCAACCAAAGGAGCCAAAGCAGATTGAAGAAAGTGATTCGGAGATTGACCTAGAAGACTTGGAAAGACTAAAGCTATGGAAGAACAAAGGTAAAGCAAAGATGCAGGATGCTACATATGGACCCAAGAGCTCACATCAACCACTTAGAAGGTCTTCGAGGGAGAAGAAGAAACCAGAGAGGTTTGGTTATGATACTTCTTTGGTCACCAAGCACTCAATCTACATTGCAAAGGATTCAACCAATGAAGAACCTACCACATTCGAAGAAGCACAAAGCAAGAAAGCTTGGAGAGATGCAATGGATGAAGAAATGGAAGCCTTGAAGGAGAATGACACTTGGGAGCTTGTACCTAACAAGCCATCTATGAAGATAATCGGATCTCGATGGATATACAAAATCAAGAAGAATCCAGATGGAAGTATAAATAGACACAAAGCAAGGTTAGTTGCTAAAGGGTTTGCTCAAACCCATGGTATTGATTATGAGGAGACTTTCTCTCCTGTTGCAAAAATGCCTACAATTAGGGTTCTCATTAGTCTTGCTGCATCTAGAAATTGGAATCTTTATCAACTTGATGTAAAGAATGCTTTCTTGAATGGATGGATTTCTGAGGAAGTGTATATGGCACAACCTCCTGGATATGAGGATGCACATCATCCTAACTATGTATGCAAACTAAAGAAAGCTTTGTATGGATTGAAGCAAGCTCCAAGAGCTTGGAATTTTAGATTGGTTACTTATTTGCAGGACCAAGGATTCAAAGCTAGCAAGGCGGATACCTCTTTGTTCATAAAGAGGAATGGATCTGAAGTGATCTATTTATGTGTGTATGTTGATGATATTATTATCACAGGCAATGATCTTGAAGGAATCAAACAGGTAAAGAGTCAAATGAAGGAGGAGTTCAAAATAAGTGACCTCGGACCACTCACTTATTTTCTTGGATTGGAGTTGATCTACACAGATTCAGGTATATACATCACACAAAGGAAGTATGTCCATGACATGCTCGTCAAGTTCAAGATGGAAAATACCAAGTGTGCAGGTACACCTATGGAGCAAAATCATAAGCTTAGTGCTTATGAAGGAGAGCCAATTGAAGACATCACAAGCTATCAAAGCTTGGTTGGAAGTTTGAACTATGCAACACTCACAAGGGTGGATATATGCTATAGTGTTAGCATATTGAGTCAGTTTATGCATAAGCCGAGAAGACCACATATGGAAGCGGCCAAGCGAGTCCTCAAGTACCTAAAGGGGACCATGAATGAAGGTTTGTTCTATTCATATACTTCAGATATTGAGCTAAAGGTCTACTCAGATGCAGATTGGGCCGGATCTAAAGATGATAGAAGAAGCACATCAGGGTATATATCATTTGCAGGTTCAAAAATCATTTCTTGGTCATCGAAGAAGCAACCAACCGTGGCATTATCTTCTACTGAAGCTGAATATAGAGGTTTGGCTAATGCAACTCAAGAAATCATGTGGTTAAAATCTTTGTACACAGATCTTGGACTTCATTCTTCAACACCTCACATTTTTGGTGACAACACAAGCTCACTACATCTAGCAGCTAATCCGGTATACCATGCTAGAACCAAGCATATTGAAGTCCACTACCATTATGTAAGGGAGAAGCTATTGAGCAAGGATATTCAACTATCCTATGTCTCTATAGATATGCAATGTGCAGACATGTTGACGAAAGCTCTTGATGGTACGAAGTTAAGTAGATTCAAGTTGATGATTGGCTTGCAGGAAATCAAGGACAATTGAAGACTTATTTGGAGGCCAAGCATGTTAGGCTTGAGGGGGAGCTGTTGGTGCATTTTGCCCAAGCCTACATGCTTGATATGCTTGATATTATCCTCATTTGTAAGTCACATGAGTAGTCATGTGAACACCTCTTGTAAAAGAGTACATTTTATCTCTTGTAAATGGAAAAAGAAAAAAGGAAAAGGATGGCTTACCTCATCCATGATGTAAAAGCAAATTCGTGGCTCCAACTACCAAAATCATGAATTTTTGAGCTGAGGGAATCTCTCCTAACTTTGGGGATCACTTTTAGGTGGAGCCATTCGAATTCGAATTCAAAACTCCCTCCAAGAATAGCTATAAAAGGAGCAAGAAGGAAGAGGCGATTAGCAAGCCTTGTACGTGACCACTTCATGTCATTTTGTAGAGATTGAAGAGCTTACTCCATAGCTCTATCATTCTACTCCCATTGTGCAAAGATTCATTGCCAATGTGGTTGTAATCATATGTGAATCTATACATTTATTATCATCTACCTCTCTGTTTTGTTCTCTGCTATACTCACTCAGAGCAGTACCTTCAGAAGGTCATATCTCGAGTTTTACTGAACCTTTTTCAGTGTTTTAAAGTGCGTTGGATATCTCTCACTGTCTAGTTTCTACCTATAGATGTTCAAGGTCATTGTATTTATACGTTTGGCGATATCTGCATTTTACTGCTTACTGGTCTATCTCTGCAGAGCCCCGAGAATTGTGGGAATGTTCCAGAACTTGATGAAACTTGTTCTCAGTGCTCAGTCCATCATTTGAAGTGTTTTAACTTGGAATAGGAAGCTTGCTAAGTCTATTTGCTATGCCCAAAAGGAATTTTTCTAATTCCTTCCAGGTTGAGAGCACTGTTCATTTTTTCCAGCAGGTGTATGTCCAAAAATAGCAAGTTTTGGGAGCTAGTCATTTCGCAACTAGCCTGTCTTGACTTAAACTTTTGGGATACATGTTCCAAAGTACTTGGCTGATATTTTGGTGGATTTAGGAAGCTCAAAGGGTCTACTAATCAACTCTGAAGTCTCAGTTGGCTGGTGTGAAGCTGGTTGTAGCGGCACCTACTCATCTTTGGATTGCATCCACCATCTCTCTTCACAGTGGTATCAGAGCATAGTCAAGCAACATGGGAGATGGATTTCCATCAACAATTGACAAATTGGATCGAAACAACTATCCGGCATGGTCTCTAAGGATGGAGGCTTACCTTCAAGGGAGGAATCTATATGGATTCATATCCGGAGATGAAGCAATGCCAACCATGAGGAACAAAGGGCAACCATCACATGAAGAAGTGGAAGGACTTTCGAATTGGTGTTCGAAGGATGCACTTGCAAGGTCCTATATTCTAAACTCAATCTCTGATTTTCTTTTACCTCATGTCAAGGGATGCAAGACATCAAGAGAAACCTGGAATGCACTTGCTTCTTTCTTCTCTTCCAACACTCGAGCAAGGAAGAACCAATTGTGGATGGAGTTCACAACAATGAAGAAAAGCCCGAAGCAAAATGTGACTGATTATGTCACAAAGATGAAGGAGATTTCCGACCAACTTGGAAGCATTGGAGAGGTAATTGAAGAGGAGCAAATCATAAGACAAATCATGAATGGAATCAAAGCAGACGACAAGTGGGAGTCATTCACAACAGCCATGGATTTATACATGGATATGCATGTACCTGACCTCAACACACTCATGGGCCAACTCTTCACTCATGAAGCAAAGATTAGCAAAGGTGGTGAGTCCTCAAGAGGTAATCAAACTTCAGCCTTATATTCTGATAAAGCTAAGGTCAAGGACAAGTCAAAGAATAGAAAGAATGAAGATGAAGGAAGCTCTTTCCAAGCAAACTTTGCAGGTAGAGGACGAGCTAGAGGAAGAGGCAGAAGTGGAAAGCAAGGCAGGGGGAGATTCCAATCATCTCAACCTTGCAACATATGTGGCTTATCTAACCATACTACTGAAGAATGTTTCAGGAACCCGAGGAACTCAAGAGGAAGAGGATTCAATAGAGGTGGCTATGGATCAAATAGAGGCAGGTACAATGGAGGCTACAACAACAACTACTACAACAACAATTACAACAACAACAACAACTATCAAAGTGGCCATAGAGGAAGAAGAGATTACAATAACTATGCAGAGGACCAAAGTCAAGAAGATTAATTATTGATTATGAATCTATCAACGAAGAAGGGTAAGGATGATGATCACATATTTTACATTGATTCGGGATGCTCGAATCATGTAGCAGGAAATGTGGCTTTACTTTCTGATTTGGAAGATCCTCATAACAAGCATGAAGTGCAGACAGGAGATGACACAAAGCACTCAGTGGAGAAGATAGGTAATGTGAAGACATCAGATGGGAATATGAACCTCTTAAGCAAAGTCTTGTATGTCCCTACAATTACCAAAAATTTAATAAGTGTTGGACAGATTGTTGAAAAAGGATTGCAGGTTAGATTCAATCGATTTGGAGCATATGTTGAAGACCCAAGGCAAGGCTTTCGAAGGATTGCCAAAGGAGAAAAGACAGGAAGGCTTTTCACTTTTGAAGTGGAAGATACAAAGAACATAGCTTTGTTTAGCTATGGATCTCAAACTCTAACAGAGTTGGAGATATGGCACAAAAGGCTTGCTCACATTGGTGAGAGGACACTCAAACAGATTTGCAGGGACCAAAGTGTACTTGGTTTGCCTAATATCACAAGGCAACACATGATTTATAAGTGTGAAGCTTGTCAACTCGGCAAGGCTCATAGACAACCTTTCAATAAGAAAGGATATATGTATCAAAATCCTTTGGATCTAGTGCACACGGATGTGTGGGGTCCAAGTAAGGAGCCATCTATATCAGGCTCAAGATATTATGTGTCTTTCATAGATGATTGTAGCAGGTGGACCATTCTGTTTTTCATGAAGCACAAGGATGAAGTGTTTAATTGCTTTAAGAAGTATATTGCTCTTGTTGAAAATCAAACAGGTAGGACTTTGAAAAGACTCAGATCAGATGGTGGAGGAGAATACTTCTCTTCTGAATTTGATGCCTTCTTGCATGAAAGAGGCATTAAAAGGGAAGTCACTACAAGGTATACACCTGAACTCAATGGTGTAGCAGAGAGGAGGAATAGAGCTATCGTCGAAACTGCAAGGTCCATGCTCAACGAAAAGGGATTGCCGAACTACCTATGGGCAGAGGCTGTGTCGACAGCCACATATCTCATAAATAGACTTCCATCTAAGTCACTAGATGGAACCACTCCATATGAAGTGTGGAATGGAAGAAGACCTAGTCTAGAGCATTGTAAAATCTTTGGATGCTTAGCCTATGCTCACATTCCTTCTCAAGTAAGAGGGAAATTGGATCCCAAGGCAGAGAAGTGTGTATTCATTGGTTATGATCAAAACCAAAAAGGATATAGATTGTACAATCCAACCAATAAAGGATTTTCTGTGAGTAGAGATGTAATTTTTGATGAAAACAAATCATGGTTTGATGATGACAGGAAAGTGAAGCTGCCATATGACTTGGATGAAGATTTTCCATCACTTCAACCAAAGGAGCCAAAGCAGATTGAAGAAAGTGATTCGGAGATTGACCTAGAAGACTTGGAAAGACTAAAGCTATGGAAGAACAAAGGTAAAGCAAAGATGCAGGATGCTACATATGGACCCGAGAGCTCACATCAACCACTTAGAAGGTCTTCGAGGGAGAAGAAGAAACCAGAGAGGTTTGGTTATGATACTTCTTTGGTCACCAAGCACTCAATCTACATTGCAAAGGATTCAACCAATGAAGAACCTACCACATTCGAAGAAGCACAAAGCAAGAAAGCTTGGAGAGATGCAATGGATGAAGAAATGGAAGCCTTGAAGGAGAATGACACTTGGGAGCTTGTACCTAACAAGCCATCTATGAAGATAATCGGATCTCGATGGATATACAAAATCAAGAAGAATCTAGATGGAAGTATAAATAGACACAAAGCAAGGTTAGTTGCTAAAGGGTTTGCTCAAACCCATGGTATTGATTATGAGGAGACTTTCTCTCCTGTTGCAAAAATGCCTACAATTAGGGTTCTCATTAGTCTTGCTGCATCTAGAAATTGGAATCTTTATCAACTTGATGTAAAGAATGCTTTCTTGAATGGATGGATTTCTGAGGAAGTGTATATGGCACAACCTCCTGGATATGAGGATGCACATCATCCTAACTATGTATGCAAACTAAAGAAAGCTTTGTATGGATTGAAGCAAGCTCCAAGAGCTTGGAATTTTAGATTGGTTACTTATTTGCAGGACCAAGGATTCAAAGCTAGCAAGGCGGATACCTCTTTGTTCATAAAGAGGAATGGATCTGAAGTGATCTATTTATGTGTGTATGTTGATGATATTATTATCACAGGCAATGATCTTGAAGGAATCAAACAGGTAAAGAGTCAAATGAAGGAGGAGTTCAAAATAAGTGACCTCGGACCACTCACTTATTTTCTTGGATTGGAGTTGATCTACACAGATTCAGGTATATACATCACACAAAGGAAGTATGTCCATGACATGCTCGTCAAGTTCAAGATGGAAAATACCAAGTGTGCAGGTACACCTATGGAGAAAAATCATAAGCTTAGTGCTTATGAAGAAGAGCCAATTGAAGACATCACAAGCTATCAAAGCTTGGTTGGAAGTTTGAACTATGCAACACTCACAAGGGTGGATATATGCTATAGTGTTAGCATATTGAGTCAGTTTATGCATAAGCCGAGAAGACCACATATGGAAGCGGCCAAGCGAGTCCTCAAGTACCTAAAGGGGACCATGAATGAAGGTTTGTTCTATTCATATACTTCAGATATTGAGCTAAAGGTCTACTCAGATGCAGATTGGGCCGGATCTAAAGATGATAGAAGAAGCACATCAGGGTATATATCATTTGCAGGTTCAAAAATCATTTCTTGGTCATCGAAGAAGCAACCAACCGTGGCATTATCTTCTACTGAAGCTGAATATAGAGGTTTGGCTAATGCAACTCAAGAAATCATGTGGTTAAAATCTTTGTACACAGATCTTGGACTTCATTCTTCAACACCTCACATTTTTGGTGACAACACAAGCTCACTACATCTAGCAGCTAATCCGGTATACCATGCTAGAACCAAGCATATTGAAGTCCACTACCATTATGTAAGGGAGAAGCTATTGAGCAAGGATATTCAACTATCCTATGTCTCTACAGATATGCAATGTGCAGACATGTTGACGAAAGCTCTTGATGGTACGAAGTTAAGTAGATTCAAGTTGATGATTGGCTTGCAGGAAATCAAGGACAATTGAAGACTTATTTGGAGGCCAAGCATGTTAGGCTTGAGGGGGAGCTGTTGGTGCATTTTGCCCAAGCCTACATGCTTGATATGCTTGATATTATCCTCATTTGTAAGTCACATGAGTAGTCATGTGAACACCTCTTGTAAAAGAGTACATTTTATCTCTTGTAAATGGAAAAAGAAAAAAGGAAAAGGATGGCTTACCTCATCCATGATGTAAAAGCAAATTTGTGGCTCCAACTACCAAAATCACGAATTTTTGAGCTGAGGGAATCTCTCCTAACTTTGGGGATCACTTTTAGGTGGAGCCATTCGAATTCGAATTCAAAACTCCCTCCAAGAATAGCTATAAAAGGAGCAAGAAGGAAGAGGCGATTAGCAAGCCTTGTACGTGACCACTTCATGTCATTTTGTAGAGATTGAAGAGCTTACTCCATAGCTCTATCATTCTACTCCCATTGTGCAAAGATTCATTGCCAATGTGGTTGTAATCATATGTGAATCTATACATTTATTATCATCTACCTCTCTGTTTTGTTCTCTGCTATACTCACTCAGAGCAGTAACTTCAGAAGGTCATATCTCGAGTTTTACTGAACCTTTTTCAGTGTTTTAAAGTGCGTTGGATAGCGCTCACTATCTAGTTTCTACCTATAAATTTTCAAGGTCATTGGATTTATATTTTTGGCGATATCTGCATTTTACTGCTTACTGGTCTATCTCTGCAGAGCCCCGAGAATTGTGGGAATGTTCGAGAACTTGATGAAACTTGTTCTCAGTGCTCAGTCCATCATTTGAAGTGTTTTAACTTGGAATAGGAAGCTTGCTAAGTCTATTTGCTATGCCCAAAAGGAATTTTTCTAATTCCTTCCAGGTTGAGAGCACTGTTCATTTTTTCCAGCAGGTGTATGTCCAAAAATAGCAAGTTTTGGGAGCTAGTCATTTCGCAACTA
This sequence comes from Ceratopteris richardii, assembly GCA_020310875.1. Lineage (NCBI taxonomy): Eukaryota > Viridiplantae > Streptophyta > Polypodiopsida > Polypodiales > Pteridaceae > Ceratopteris > Ceratopteris richardii. The sequence goes on from CM035410.1 coordinate 205,726,708, forward strand.
GCCTGTCTTGACTTAAACTTTTGGGATACATGTTCCAAAGTACTTGGCTGATATTTTGGTGGATTTAGGAAGCTCAAAGGGTCTACTAATCAACTCTGAAGTCTCAGTTGGCTGGTGTGAAGCTGGTTGTAGCGGCACCTACTCATCTTTGGATTGCATCCACCATCTCTCTTCACATTGCATAACTTCTTCCAAAGCTCCTCTGCACTTTCACAGTCTAATACTATAAAGTAAACATTATCTGCCAGGTGCAAGCGAATGGTAGACCTGGCCATTTCATCTAACTCATCCCAATCATCTTCATCCATGTCAGTAGGCTTCTTTGAAATCCCATTTACTGGCTTCCATTGCCTTCTTTGAATCAGCACATCTTTAATCTGATTCTTCCATAGAGCAAAGTTTGTGCCATCAAAATTTCGGATCTCAAAATGGTCTTTGCCCTGCAAGTTATAGCTCCTCCTCGGAACGCTAGCACTAGACCCTGATCCACCGGATGTGCCTGAGACCTCTGATGCCATTATCGTAGAGAACTGAATAGAAGCTAGAAGAGTCCAAACACCAACAAATAAGTGTATCAAGGAGTAAATCGACCACTATATAGTTGACTAAACCAGAAATCTGGAAAAATTTTGCCAGAGTATCCTCTGCAAAATTAGCATATGACCAGTGTCAAAGTATCATAAAACTGCAAGTACTGACATGTCTACCTGCATAGTGAATCACTGACTCCACTGCATATAATCAGTTACCCAATAGAAGCCAACTAGGCTTATCGAGCACCTATGAACAACTATCATACATCTCCTATGGCGAGGCTGGGTAAGTCTTCCACCTGCATCACCGAAGAGACCCCGACATCTGGGTGTCTCCCAGTTAAGAAAACCTCACCACGACCCTCTTTATCAAACGTAAAAGGCTTTATGCAAAGAACGTAACTGCTATATCAATGCCCACATGGATGTACATAAGCGGTATCCACAGAAGCGTACATGGTGTGTATGTGCTCAATATATGCAGTAAAATGACACTAAAAGGCTGAATACACAGCCCAAAAACTAGCCAATAACACCTGCAAGTGTATGTCAACTCTGATGTTTTAGGCTTTAAAAACCTGCATAAATTTGCAGCGACTGCTCCCACCAAAACTGAAAAACCCCTCGAGAAACCTGTAGTTTTACGAGTGTGGCTGAAAATACAACCCCAAAGGTTGATATTTATTGTCTGAGAAGTACAAGGAACACTCTTCTTGATGTTCTTGGATCTGTGTGAAGAGAACTACGTGCAAAAGTACTCCGAAATGGCTCCAAAAACACCCCAAAATTGCTTCAGAAATAGGCTTTAAAAGCAAAAATGAAGCTTTGAGGGACCAAAACTTGTTCAAGGTAATGTCAACCTTAGTCTTTCCCCTTCTTCAAACACCACAAGAGTGTAACTTAGTGGCAAGAGATTGCCACGGTTAAGCGAGCTCTGGGGGGAACAGTACTGGGATGGGTGACCTCCCGGGAAGTACCGGGAACCTCTATATTCCTTGATCGTTGAGGTCCTCCCTCGTGCGCAGCCAACGGCGCCAACGGTGACTCGGATGACAAGGTATGCCAAGGTCTATGCCTTGGTCGCCGCCTTGGTCGTCGCCTTGGTCGTAAGCCTTGGAGAAAGCCTTGGGGGGGGGGTACCATTGTGCGCTCTCCTTCTCGAGAGCTCCGCGACAATATGCTCGAAGTAGAAAAAACGAGCTCCTGACGCCGCACGCAGTACTCCGCATAGAGGCTGTAGAATACGCAAAAACACACAGTACACAGGGAGCACGAAGACAGACTTCTTAGGTCTTACAAATGCGGTCAAACTTACAGTATGTGACTGACCAGGCCACTATATGTTTTATTAAAGAACATATACAAAGAAGTGTCCGGTGGCCATTTGGCCTTTCACATGGACACTAACGGTAACATCTCTCTCTCTCTCTCTCTCTCTCTCTCTATATATATATATATATATATATATATATATATATATATATATATATATATATATATATATATATATATATATATATATATATATATATATATCTCAATGGTCTCAATGGTCTTCCAAATTCTTATTAGAGTTTTGCTTCTAATCTTTGTCTGACCTTACCCCTATATTCATATATATACATCATTTATAGAGCATTGCCTCCACAAAGATCATTACATGGGTTTGAGGCTCCCACGCATGTGTGCACGTCTCTCTTCTCTTTTCTCGCCCTCCATCTCCTCCTTGCTCCTCTTGTTTTGCACACCAAATCCCTTCATTGGTATCACAGCATGTTGAAGGCTTGTATACAAAAAGCTTTAGTGGAAGCTTAGGTCACAAGAGGTGAAAGTGCACGTCAACACTTCTTGACACATGTTGAGTATTTTGGCCATAACTTGAGCTAGGAAGCTCGGATTGATGCATTTTAAAGTTCTTTGCATAGCTAAATAGAGGAATACAACTTTGCATGAGGGCATAGAATTTTATTTGGAGTTCTAAACTATTGAAAATTTGAAAAACACAGACTGATGTAGAAGATGAATCTACAATCACTTAGACAATAGGTCAGTTGTTGGGCCATAATTTGAGTTTTACAAGTCAAATTCAAACGATTCAACTTGATGTGCATAACTTGAAAAAGAGGCTACAACTTTGTAGAAGAACAAATATCCAAATTCTGAGTGTTAGGTCATTGAAATTGCAAAATATAGAGTAGTAGTGTTGCAAGTGAAGTTGAAATTGACAGCAGATGCTCTTTTTGTGTATATCTTGAGCTACACACCTATCGTTATGTAGTAAGAAAGAGTTCTTGAAGTTTGTTGAAGAACAAAACTTCAAATTCAGAGTTTATCATCTCTGAAACAACAAAACACATAGCAACATATTTTCACCATAAGAACAGTAAATGCTTTTAGAGGTTCATTTTGCTTTAGAACTTCTTTGAGAGAGAATTTTTGGTGTGTGAACTCTTATTTGTAGATCTTCAAGGCATTTTCCATGTATAATCATTGTGGTAGATCCTCCATATGAGAGTAGGTTAAACTACAAAACTTTGGCATACATACTTCTATCATATGAATTTTTCTAGTTTTCTTTGCCTTCAAATGGTGTCCTCTTTGCCCAAAATCGAGGCACCTTCTAAGCATGTTTATGAGGGCTATATTTTTGGTAAAATGCAATGTTTTTCCTCCCCTTTAGATGCCTCATTTAGATCTACACATAAATTGTAGCTTGTTTACAGTGATGTCTATGGTTCTTTGCAAACACCTTCATTTGGGAATTGCCTACAATATGTGACTTCCATTAAAAACTTTTCTAGAAATGCATGAGTTTATCCATTGAAAACAAATTCTGAAGTGTTTACGTGCTTTATAATTCCTAGTTATGGCTAAAAATCTCTTAGCATGTCTGTTGGCAGCAGTCAGGGAACAGAAGGAGCTACAAGACGAAGAGAGTCAGAGCGAAGGGACAGCACAAGCAGACACGGCAGTCAAAGAAGATCTGGCAAATAGGCCAATAATTTTCCTTATGAAGAAGCAAGTATGAGCATTCACGCAAATCTAGCACTTAGGCAACCTTTTAACTTTTCAAAAACCTTTACACCGATTAAAAGTGATTTTCATCACTTAACACCATTGTAAATACCATTTCATATTTTTGTAGCTCTATTTTGTGCAAGCCAAGGAGTCCTTGAGCTTGAGGAGCTTTAGAAGTATCTACCTGCCAATTTTCGTAATTTTTGGATCTCGTTTGAGCCCTCAAATAAGCCCTGGAAGCTAATTTTTAACTAGGCCAGACACTAGGTCTGAACAGGGCCAAAGCTAGTCAAAAACTATAAAAGGAGCTAGAGAGCTCATTTTTGAGGTTGGATTGTAATTGAAACAAACTTGTAAGAGCATTTTGAAAGTAATCTAAAGAACTCCATTGATTCTCCCTCTTTGTCTTACTGTGTGTGCGCGTGTGTGTGTATGTGTGTGCATGCTAGTGTGCTTCTCACTCACACACTTATGCCACCACTTGCTCGAGGTCTTCATACCATCCTCACTTCTTCCCGGATTGACATTAAAGGAGGTGCTACTCATCATTGAGCTACACCAAATTTTGGCGCCGTTGCCGGGGACCGAGCTTTGAGGACGAGCGTGTGATGGTAAGACGTAGAGTTGACGCGTTGGAGTTGTAGGTAATTTCTTTATTTTTCCTATTTTTCTCTTTCTTACCTCACCACCATCATCACCATCATCATCATCACCACCTTCCACCTCCATCTCCATCATCGCGGAAATTTCAGTTTTTTGACTATATCCCCATCTCCACCTCATTTCCCTCATTTCACTTGTGAGAGAGAGCGAGAGAGCGAAATTGCGTGTGCTGTTTTTGCATGTTTCTTGAGCTATCTTGCAGGTACAGGTCACATCATCGTCCCCAGCACTCTGCGTAGATACGGATTTCGAAGTAACTGTCTGTGTGTCGCCGACCTCTGTCAATCGCGACCGACAGAAAAAATGCTCAAATCATCAAACAAAGTGCAAAACCATGATCTACAGGCCTAGAGCTTCCCAAAAATGTGCTTAGAATTTTGAAACTCCTCAGATTTCTGTCAATCGTGATCGCTCTGTCAATCGCGACCGACAAACGACGACGGACAGATCTGTCAATCGCGATCGACAGCCCACGACGGCTCTGTCAATCGCGACCAACAGAGTCAACGACCCTTTGACCACGACTGACTGACCATACGCGTGACACGTGTCAATCGCGATCGAGTCATCAATCGCGATCGAGTCATCAATCGCGATCGACTCATCAATCGTGACCGACACAGTCAACGACTGTTTGACCACGATTGACAGACCCTCGCGACCGACCTGTCAGTCGCGATCGACCCATCAATCGCGACCGACAGAGTCAACGACCCTTTGACCACGACTGATTGACTTTTCGTAACCCCTGTCAATCGCGACTGACTAGTCAATCGCGACTGACAGCCACGACGGACCTGTCAATCGCGATCGACACGTCGATCGCGACTGACCTGTCAATCGCGACCGACAGACTTTGCGAACACGTTAGAAGGGCAATTTAGGTCAAATTTTTAAGGTAAAAATAGTGGTTTACATTTTGGCCAAGTGTGGGACAAACACAAGGGTGTAGCATTGCATTACGAGGACACGACCCAAGTAACTCTGGAATTCCTGTTTGCCTGATAACGTAGCTCAATCCTGTTTTAGCCCCAAACCCTGAACCGGCACAACTTTCTCATACGAAATCCGTTTGCCGTGATTTTTGTTTTGTTGAAAAGCTCACAGGGAGTACAACAAAAACATCGACTGGTTATAGTTAAATTAAGATCAGGAATATTTGCTATGGTATTTTGAAGTTGACCATACCCAGGGGGAACAAAAATTCAGGGATCTCTAGAGTTGTGTCCAAAAGGTCATAGTGTAAATTGGTGAAGGGTTGCATGAATGAAAGTGATTGGTTCTGTCTTTTGAATTTAAGTCTTGAGCTAACAGTGGGCCTTTTACAGGTCCTTTGAGAGAAGCAAAAGGTATGCAAGGCAAGAGTAAGTGCAAGCGTGGGAACACGCATCCTGGGCACATCTAGGCAACACCACAAGGAAAGGAACTCAAGGTTGGAAAATCCGCAACACTCTCTGTCAATTCTTAGTTTAGGCTAAGTGCGGATAGTGTTAGAAGTAATTCCAGGGAACGACAGGCACGAGCTAAGTCAAAGACTATCTAAGAAAATCAAGTGCAAGTTAAGAGATAACCTGTGTGTGTGCGAACGTCAATCTTAAAAGGGAAAGAACCTAACGTGAAACGACCAAACTAAAGTGCGAAACTAAACTCAAGTATTCCTGACGACGTGATATCAGACAAGAGTATAAACACGATAATCAACATAAAAAGAACTAAGTGACAGATACAAAAGGACTCAGAAACGTGGTTGTACCTGGGAAAACATTGGGTTAATCAGTTAGGCATATGAACCTTAGATCAGCACGACACCTAGCAAGAGAGAGACAAAGCCTTAGGTCTTCCGAGGCTAGTGTCAATCACACTGCAAGGTCTTGGGCCCAGCAGTTGAGCCACCACTCGTACTACCCTAGCTCGGAGACCAGTGAGTCAGAGATGTCTCAAGGCATGGACAGACCTACAGGTAGTTCAGGTGTGCCATACTTGTACAGGGTAGAAGGCCCTTACAAAACGCAATTGGAATACCTTAGGACCAACCGATTAGGTGCTAGCATCTATGAGGACGGCTTAGGAAGATCCGTGGTCCAGATTAAAAACCCTGACCAATCCATAGGACTAGAGCACCTAGCTGTCAAGTTTGAAAACGGTGCATACCTGGACAAGGAAGGAACCATATACGTAGTCACCAGTCACCCAGATAGGACAGATGAATTTGGGAATGTGATCCCAGAAGCAAACTTAGGTGACTTGGAACAAGGAAACATGGGTGTGGAACCTAGAACACCCCGAGGCAAATCTGTTCTCACTAGGATTATCACACCTGAGTGGGTTCCCCAAGACAACAAGAGCATAGAGTTGCTCCTCAATCGAGAAACTGACGAAGCCTTTTGGAGGTATAAATCTAATCAGCCAACTGATATAGGGAATATCATGATCTATGAGTTTAAGGATCCGGATAGCCCAAGTAGAGTGACCTACTTAGATCACACTTCGGAAAGGATCTTTGTGGTGACAGAAAATGATAGGCATGCTTACACTTGGAAGGGTGAATTCATCTTCCCTCAACCAAGATCGAATGCATCCTATGGTCACCCTGGAGCTGGAACATCCCAAGCTCATGGAATGCAAAGAGACAGAAGTAGAGGTAGACCAGAAGTAAGCTTTGCCAACCCAGTGGGCAGAGAAAGAACGAGGACGGAGACGAATAGGGTAGAACCTGAGATGATTAGAACTCACAGGAACCAAAGAAATGTAGATGGATTCCCTCTGCCGAGACCTAGAGAGCACACAAGAACTTTGAGACCGACCCAGCTAGTTAAGTCCATGAAGAATTACTTTGATGGCACAGGAGATCCCTATGATCATGTGGCAGAGTTCAAGCAAGTCTTGAGAGCTGAACAAGTGGAGGATCTATTCACGCAGTACAATGCCTTCGGTCTAACCCTTAGGAACACCACTTACATGGTTTCAGCCATTGGATGAGCGGCAGTTCAGGAGCATAGACCAACTCCTAGAGGCTTTCATTGTTGAATTCTCTAAGAGTGGCATAAGGCATAATACCTCCTCGTTGATTCACAGCTTCAAGCAAACCCCTCAAGAAACCGTGAGACTTGCAGGAAGAAGATTTAGGCAATACTTAGAAACGTGCCCTGTTTCGGAGCTACCCACACCCGCCAAACAAGTAGCCTTATTCCTTGATGGATTGCTAAGTACGAAATTGAGATCCTATGTGTACTTGAAAGATCCTAGGACCATAGAAGAGTGTGTACGCATGTGTATTGACATTGAGGATAACCTAGGGGAGGAGTTAGAGCTTGCTAAGATATACAAAGATTCAGATAGTGCCTCTAGCTTCTCTTCCACGCAATCCACATCAATTGAGGAGCTCGCAGAGAAGGTAGCTCAGAAATTAGGTGTAACTAGCAAACAAATCCCAAGGTTTGCCCCTGTGAAAAGGTGCTATACTTGTGGTGGTGACCACATGGCGAATGTCTGCCCCATTATGGCTCAGCCCCAAGTAAATCCTAGTAGCCAGTACTGCACCATAGAACGGAGATATACCAATCACACCACACAAGATTGCCCTTACAACAAGCAGGCAGTTAGGCAACCCCACCCTCAGCCATACCCTCAGCAGGGAAGATACCAGAACCCGTACCCTCCACAACCATATGGCAGGTCACAACAAAATTACCAACCACAATACCAAAACCAACAAAGGCCTCAGCCTGTGCTAGCACAACAACCCCCAGCCCCAGCTAATGTGATTCTGGTAAAGTATACTGCTGCAGAAGAGAACCTGAATAGAGCTATAGTCCCTGTAACATCCTTGCTTTCTGAAAGTGACCCTGGTGACCATAGCTTCGATTCTACACATGTCGATAGTCCCCAGGCGTACTACATGCAGTCTCCAGAACATGGTGAGTCCTATTACAGCGAAGAGCCAAATGAACCTAGTTGGGAGTCAGATTACACAAACATCATGTATGCAAACCCCAACCCTAGGCCTCAACCCAGGCAAGTAAGACCTCCATACCCAAGAGGACCGTGCTACAGATGCCAAGGAGATCACCTCATTCGTGATTGCCCCTTACCTCCACCTCCACAAAACCAATCAGTGACGATCCAAGGCTTTTGCCAAGATTGTGGAAAAGAGCATCTCTTACGAGACTGCCCTAAGAACCCTAATAATATGCCAAAAATCACTCCTATCAACGTTATTGGGTTAGTGGTAGATTCCACAGGAAGTGTCACTTCCACTACTCCCGTACAGGTAGTCACTAGAGCTCAAGCATTGCAGCAGAATCAAGGGGTAAACCAGGATAAGAACTCAGAGGCTAGTAAAACCGAGAGCGTAACAAAGAAAAGGACTAGAGCGTGGAAAGATAGTCGAGAAAGAATGAAAAGACAATGGGCTAAAAAGATGAGTGAACTTGAGGAAAGCATAAGAGAAACCAAAGCTAGGATAACTGAAATCACCTCTCAAGCCCCCTCTCACACTATCCCATCACCACCACTCCCATCGCCATCCGACCCGCCACCTTCCAACCCACATCATACGATTCCACCACCCCCTAGAGTAGGATCAGTATTAGCTGATCCCATTCCGGAAGACATAGACATGATGCTTAAAGCATATCAGGCCAGAATTCAAGAAGGGCCAAATGTCACAGATCATGACAAGTGTTACCCTAGAGCTGACCTAGAGATAGAAAGAACCAAGCTTTGCGCGAAAATGTTCGCATTGGCTCAGACTATGTTTGAAGCCAGTCGCCTTTTCAATTACTCAGGCTCAGCCAAGACGCAATTACACTTGGATGGACTTCTAGAGAAGTTAGAGGGCATAATTGCCAAAGCGGCCAAGGAAGAAAAAAATCAAGAAAGGGAGGAAGCAAGCAAAATCATGACCCATCCCCCATCAAAAGTTTATGTGGCTAATTCTACTGAACCAGACAACCTCCCCTCTTTAGAAAGAATAGAGAATCTAATTGCACAATCAGAAAAGGAACCTGCCCCTCTAAGAAAGGAAAGGGCAAGGGAACGGACAAGCCAGCCTCTTCAAGAAGCCCATGTGCCTCCTCAAGAAGCTTATCTTCCCCCCCAAAAAGCACATGAGCCTCCCTCGAAAGCTTGCGTACCTCCACAGGTTGCCTACACTCCTTCTCAGGGAGCGTATGAGCCTGTTCGGAAAAGTAATAGAATAAGTAACCCTCCCCAGGAAGCTTGTGCTCCAGCCATCTATGAGAACAAGGAGAGAGCCAACGATAGGATAAGCCCTCCTTCCCAGGTTGCTTATGCGCCTAATTCTACGGAGCCAGACACTTCTTCCTCTATGAATCGGTTTGCACCAGACTTCCTACGAGAGATTCAAGAAGACAAATGGGATAACGAAAGTGAAGTCGCCCCTCCCTTTGAACTTGTGGATGATGCACACGACCAATTCCCACAAGACATCCCATCTATTTACGGGGAGCATGAGAGTACTCAATCTCACGAGAGATTGGACTTTGAATCTAATTCCATACAAGAGTTACCCCACTTCACAGGACCATGGGAAGCAAAGTCCACCTGTATGAGAGCACCTACAGTCATGGTAAGAAACGAAGACTCAGTCATACCTAGGAACACAGAGGTAGTGAAGAACACTAACGTGCAGTGTAATCTCAAGTTAGAAGAGCTACTCAAGGTTAGACCTGAATTATGGAAACATGTAGCCAAACAAGTACCAGAGATAGCAAAACCTCGTTCCCAGGTAGGATCCCATAGGACAGTGCCAGAAATTCCCTTGGATAAGATAGGAGATATGTGTGAAGGTGAAGAAGGGAACACCTATCTTCCCATCACCTACCAGGAGTACACCACCAACGCAATTTTGGACTCAGGTGCAGGAGTTGCAATTGCCACTACTTCCCTATGGAAGCGTTGGGGCAAGCCGGCACTCAGGCCAACGAGAATGAAATTGCAGATGGCCGATGGTCACATAGAGAGACCCCTAGGATTGCTAGAAGGAATAACTCTCACCACTTGTGGTGTCGAGTTTGAGCATACATTTGCCATATGCGACTTCAGCAAAAATCATGCCTATGAGATGATTTTGGGAAGACCATTTATGCGACAGTTGCAAGTGGTACAGGATTGGGGAACCAATTCTTTGTACCTACAGCACTTAGGTGTTACGACCAAAGTGAATCTCAAAGATTACTCTCATAGAGATGTACCTCCTATCCAGTGGAATCCCATCCATAGAGCCAAAGATGATACAGAATCCGTGCATTCCATAGGGTCAGGATCCTCATGGATGCATGAAGACACCCACTTATGGATGTGCAAAGTAGCAGTAGACGAAGAAAAGAGAGAAAAAGCCAGAGAGGTAGGTGCAGAAGAAACCCATAGACCAATCCAAGACCCAGCCTATGCACCTGTAGTCTTTCCTGACGAGGAATTTGAACCCCATGGCTGGGCAGAAATCTTAGCAACAATGGACACTCCCAAGAACCCACGACGATTTGGTAATGTCTTACGGTAATGATAATTAGAGTTAACCATAGTTTACGGTGAAGCTCTGTATTACGTTAATCTTTGTTTGATAACGACTTGCATTTGTCAATAACACAGCATCGCTAGTTCAACACTTTAACACTATCTCCTCTTTTCAAAGCATCATTTGCCAAATACAGAGAATTGAATTTCTTTATATTCCTTGACAAACAACATTCGATAACTCCACCAAGCTTAGTTTCACATATTCTCTTTAGCTCACCATAAGCAGGAGTCTTCTCATCCAATATACATACAAAGATTTGCAGGGTACCAGAACTACCCCTTGCAGATATCTCCCTGGATGCTCTCATACATGCAGTAGTTAAGCATCACTCAAGTTGCGGACCTTCCAGCTCTTCACTCCTACCATGGTAAGAGGAAACCATAGTTGTGGATGCCATGTTCATGCCAAGTTCTTGACATCTACCAGATAAGGCAGCAATTATATCATCTGCTAGCCGAGACACACTTCTATCAAAACTGGTAACTGCCGAGTAATCAATGGTTCCATCTTCAACTAAGCATGACTCATTCACGTTCCATGAACCAAACCTGGGAAGAAACTCTCTCTCTCTCTCTCTCTCTCTCTCTCTCTCTTTCTTCTCTCTTTTTTTTTGGAACAATGTCACCAAACAAGACGACAAATGTTAGTATCAGAATAATAATTGACATATGTCAATGTGCTCTTGTGCATGGGACTCTCAAATGTGTCTATGCACAGCCATGTAATGCTGCCCTATATTAATGCATACTTTGGAAATGCATGACCTGAATGGTGCAAAAGACAGGGTTGTGCAAGGAGCACATGGTTGTCACTCATTGAGGCTTTCGAGGTTATTTGCGGATGTTGATGCCTGCTTTCTTGGAGGTATCCATTGGATCTCGAGATGACCACTGAGCCTTCGTCCTTATAGGGATCCATTTGAGAATGTTCTTCGACTGTTTAGTGATCTCCTTTGGTTGCTCCATGTTTGGATCGTTTCTTGAGGCTTTGATCCTTTGTGTTTGACTCTTTGGTTTTGTGGGGGCCTTGGGTGCTTTTGGCTTCCAAACCCATATTCTTGATAATTGTCTTCTTACCATTGTTGAAGAGGTGAGATTTGATCTTCTTTCGGTCTCTGTGCTTGGTTCTGACCCTTTTCCCTCCTTGGCTTCTTTGTTGGGACCTTTTGCATGGAGGAGAGCATAGGGCATTGTGCATGTAAGAGTTTCTTGGGTACCCACATGCATGATAACCCATGTTGAGCTGCCACAAATTTCTTAGGCACCCAAATTTTTTGGAGACCTTCTGGGTGAGCCTGTCCTTGTTCCTTGGTTCTTGTTCTGGCATGGTTGGCCTGTTTCGATGGGAACTTTCGTGGCAAGGTTGGTGGTTGCTCTCCTTTGCGTACCCAGATCTAGTTTATGCTTGGGACTACTTTACCCTTGAAGGCTCTTTACTATTTGATATACCGGTTGTCTTGCACTATTTCGCTTGCTTCTAAGGTTGAACTCTTGTGGATGCTTTACTCTTCGAAAAAGAAGGAGATTTTGCTTGCCTTTGCGACTGTCCTTCCTTGATTGAGTCCTTCTGGATCATAGAGCTTTTGGCACATAAAACATCTTGCTCAAGAAGATTAGTCTTAGAAGAACTAAGAGAGTGTGTGGTGCCATGATCTGTGAGCATGCAGTTCTCTAATTCTAATGTAATACATTTTTCATGTACCCAAACTTGAAGTATTTGACTTCTTAGGTTTAAGTTAACTGCATGGTCATAGATCCAATCTTGACCCAAGACAAGTGATCTTGACACACTAGCACTTTGACTTTCATTGGAACATCTTGAAGGTAGATGGGAAGGTCCACCTCACCCAAACAAGGGGTTTCCACACCTCCCAATCCTATGAGATAAGCTTCTATGGGATTGATTTTCAACTGCACCCTTTCCTTGTCCTATCTTGGTCACAAAGGGACGTCAGTCAATGACTTGAGAAGTAGTTATGCCCGATTTTTGGCACATATCCATGTGATATTTTGGGGCTTTTGAGTTGACATCTAGGCCTAGTCACCTTAACTTATTTCGCCTAATACACTCTCTGGCCTCTGCCTGTGCTTCTTCCCTCACCCTTAGCTCCTCTTCTTTTTGCTTCTTAGAAGTGTTGAGTCTCGTAAGCATATCCTCTGTAAGAGGTTCTTGGTATAACTTGACTCTACATCCACTAATATAGTTTGGCAAGATATCTCCTTCTAGAGTGGCCAACTGAACTGCATCGCTAGTGGAAATTCTATTAATGATCATGGGTCTGTATCCTCTTTTTTCCAACTTACAGGCATGTTGCTTTAGCGTATAAACCAGCACTAGGTCTCCCTCTTTCAATCCTTTATCCTTGATGTGTGCATCAAAGTATGCCTTTTGTCTTTTCTTTGCAGCATAGATGCCTGCCGCCGCACGTAGCCTTGTCTCACCTAAGCGTTCTAGATCAAAGATCCTAGAGGAAAATTCATGTCCATTCCACTCCTGCTCTTGTGCTACTTTTAAAGCTGGGATTAGGAAATCTAATGGTAGCACAACATTCTGTCCGAAGACCATCTGAAATGGGATGGCATTGAGTACCGTTTTGTAAGCAACTCGATAAGCCCAAACAGCATGATGAAGCTGTTTATCCCAATCAAAGCGTTTATTATTTACTAGTTTAGTCAAGACATTACATAGGATCTTATTTGTGCTCTCATCTTGTCCGTTATCTTGTGGATGATAGGGGGCAGACTTCTTATGTATCACCAAGAATTCTTGGAGAAGATTTTCAATGATTTCATTCAGGAAGTGTGTGCCTCTATCGCTCACTAACTCTATTGGTAGTCCATATCTTGTGAACACATTCTCAAATAAGAACTAAGCTATTGTTTGAGCATCATTCTTTGTTGTGGCTTTTACTTCCACCCACTTGGTAAGGTAATCTGTGGCTACAATGATATAATCTGCATGGGAGTTTCTAGCTGGGGGGTTAATAGGACCTACAAAGTCTATCCCCCACTTTGAGAATGCACGTCCTCCCATCATGGGCCTCAAAGGCATCTCGTCTTTTCTGATAGGATATTGTGCACGTTGGCATGTGTCACATTTCTTCACATAGGTATGTGCATCCATATGAAGAGTGGGCCACCAGAGCCCTAAGAATAGAATGGTCTTGATTACTCGATCAGGACCGAAGTGTCCACCTGCAACACCGCTGTGTGCAGTTTCTAAGACTTTCAAATAGTCTGATTCGTGAACGCACAATCTTAGATAACCATCCTTGCCTCTTCGATATAAGTTGTCTCCAACTAAAGCATAGTCCTGAGCCTCTTGCTCCATGCTTTGTCTTCTTGCTAGACTAGCCTCTTTGGGTAAGGTTCCCGATCTCATAAACTCTTCCAATGGAGCACTCCAATCAGGAATTAATGACACTTGATAAAGGGTGGCATGCTCCACTGGTGGTCTCTCTATGCACATTGGACAATTCTTAATCCACTCATGTATTTCTTTGTCCATGCTAGGCCAATACACTCCTAAACGTTTCAGATTTTGTAATGTGTGCTGTTTAGAATAATGATTTCCTAGCAATCCTTCATGAGGTTGTTGCAACCAACTACTATGTTCATCGTCCTCAACACACACCCTCAGTATCTTGTTTGTACATGCTTCCTGCCAATATGTGATATTTTTGTGATTTTACAATTTCTTCTTGTGATGTTTTCACATTCTTATTTGCAGGGCCGAAGGTTAGGACTGGTACCAACTTATTTTCCCATTTAGGAACAACTTCTAAATTGAACAGATAAGCATCGGGTAATTCATCAGACACTCCTTGCGGTGACTCCCCTGAAGTGATACAAGAAAGGTGATCTGCCCAAAGGTGGGTTCTACCTTTCCTGACAACAACTTCAAAGTCATATTCCATTAGTAAGAGGAACCATCTTACTAAGCGTCCAATATTGCAAGGTTTATTGACCAAATATAACAAAGCTTGATGATCAGTGAAAAACTTGAACTTGTTGGCCAATAAATAGTGTCTAAACTTCTTCACAACATATACCATGCCTAAGCCCTCTCGCTCAGTTGTGGTATAGTTTCATTCAGCTGCGGTGAGCTGTCTACTAGCATATGCTATGGGCAAATCTAAGTTTCCTTCACCTGTGGGTTGTGCTAGCACACATCGTACGGCGTGATTGGATGCATCCACACGGACATGGAATGGTTTATTCCAATCAAGAGTGGTCAGTATTGGTGCTATGCACAAACGTTTCTTCAGTTCATTGAAAGAATTCTCGCATTCGTCGTCCCACTCAAAATTAGACAACAAGGCATAAAGGGGTCTAGCTATGATCGTGTACATGTGAATAAACCTACGGTAATATCCAAAATGGCCCATAAAGGCTTGTACCTCTTTAACATTCCTTGGCCTTGGCTCCGTTATGGCTCGTACCTTATCTTCATCTGTTGAGATTCCATTCTTAGAAACAATATGACCTAAGATTTTACCTTGACGCACCATGAACACACACTTTTGTGGGTTCAGACACACTCGATATTATCTACACTTGTTGAAGATTTGTCTGAGCTCAGGGATGTGAAATGTTCTTTCTTGGGAATGAGCACATAAATCATCCACATACACTTCTAAGCTCTTTTGCAAGAACTCTTTGAAGACATGACACATGAGTCTTTGGAATGTTGAAGGTGCATTGGTGAGCCCAAATGGCATCACACGAAATGCAAAGACTCCCCACTCTGTGGCAAAAGCTATTTTGTGTTGATCTTCTGGGGCAATGGCTACTTGATTGTAACCTGAAAATCCATCAAGGAAGCTATAAACTTCCTTGCCTGCAACACGCTCCAATAGGTGTTCCGTGATTGGAAGTGGATAACTATCTCTGATTGTAGCGGCATTAACTTTTTTAAGGTTAATACACACTCGCAACTTCCCGTTCTTCTTGGGCACCACTACAATGGGGGACACCCATTCAGTATGCTCAATCTCATAGATGAATCCAACTTCAATCAGCCTATCAATTTCTTCTTTTATTTTGGCTGAATATGTATCATTATATGTGTAGGGCTTCTGATTGGTGGGCTTGGCATCAGCAGTCATGGGGATAGTATGAGAGCAAATTCTTGGATCTACCCCTTTCAAGTCTCTATAGTGCCATGTTAACACATCCCTATATTCCCTTAATAGAGCTACGAGCTCCATTTCTTCTCTTGCACTTAGGTCATCTCCTATATATGTGCATCTCTCTTCGTTCTCTTCAATGGTCACTACAATTTTCTTGGTCTTTTCTTTATTATCATATGATTCTCCTATGATGGCCTCTCTTTTAGGCATTTGTACCAAAATTTTGCAGTCGTCAACTTCATATTTCTTGAAGTTTTCTGGTACTTCAAACAATGATTCCTCCTCTTCTTGTTTCACTGCTTTTCTTTTCTTCTTCTTTTGACTGCTCACTTCCATCCTTTGAATTTACCGTTTTAATACTTGTGAGAGGTTCTTCTTCTTTCTGGGTGAACACTCCTATATCTTCTAGATAGTGTTGTTCTGAGTTAAAGCAACTATCCATCACAATGGACTCTATATCATCGTCATTCTCTTCTTCTTCTATGACATCACTAGGGTCACATTCTTCTAGCAAGGGCTGACACATGAACACTGAGATATCATAACCCTCCTCATCACAATGAGGTGTCCACTGTTCCTCATTGACAACAATGTCCATGGTGGCTAAGTTTTCTGGCTAGCCATGAGGCTCAAATTCGTCATTCGGAAAGATCATCGGTGTGTAGGCTAGGTCTCTAACTGGTCTATCTCCTGGTGAAGTTCCTTCTTCTCTCGCCTTCAAGCGTTTTTCCTCTTCCTCTGCGACTTTGCACATCCACAAATGAGTATCTTCATGCAACCAGGATGGGTCAAGAGAACTTCAAGAATGCACAGAGATTGAATCTTCCTTTGCTTTGTGGATAGGGTTCCACTGTAGGGGTGGTACATCTCTGAAGGAGTAATCCTTCAAATTGACCTTGGTGGTGACCCCTAAGTGTTGTAAGTACAAGGAGTTGGTTCCCCAATCCTGTACTATTTGCAATTGTCGTAGGAAGGGTCTTCCTAGGATCATCTCATAGACATTATTTTTCTCAAAGTCACATATAGCAAATGTGTGCTCAAACTCTACACCACAAGTGGTTAGAGTTATCCCTTCGAGCAATCCTAGAGGTCTTTCAAAATGACCGTCGGCCATTTGAAGCTTCATTCTGGTTGGTCTTAATGTGGGTTTGCCCCATTGTTTCCACAAGGAGGTGGTCACAATAGCAACACCAGCACCTGAATCTATGATTGCTTTGGTTGTGTAACCTTGGTAGGTGATTGGAAGATAAGTATTACCTTCTTCACCCTCACACATGTCCCCTATTTTGTCTAGAGGTATCTCTGGTACTTTCTGCTTAGAGCCTGCATTTTGCACATTAGAATCAAGTTCTGGAACCTGATCCTTCACATGATTCCATAGCTCAGGTTTTGCTTTGAGCAGCTCTTCTACAGTGAGATGACACTGAACCTTAGTGTTCTTCACGACATCGGCGTTCCTTGGAACCATTGAGTCTTGATTTCTTACCAATATTGTGGCTCTGATATGAAGAGACTCAGACTCCCATGGGCCTGGAAATTGAGGCAGTTCTTCTAAGGTATTAGCAAAATCTAATCTTTCGTCTTCTTGTTGTTCTGCTTCATCTCCATAAATAGATGGAATGTCTTGGGGAAATTGATCATGAAGGTCATCAATCTCACGAATAGGAGGGGAATTACCCTTCTCCTTGGCCCATTTCTCCTCTTGTATTTCCCGCAAGAACTCTTGAGAGTAATTTTGAATTGAAAGAGGTGTTTCCACATTCGTAGAATTAGGAACATAAGCTGCCATTGGTGGTGAGCTTCCTCTCTCAATAACTAGTTGAGCCTGTGGAGGTAAAGAAACTTGTCGTTTGCTTACCAACTGCTCTAATCTTTCTAGTAAGCCCTGGAAATGCAAATCCGGTTTGACAGAGTTTGTCTGATTGAACTTTTGACTAGTCTCGAGTATAGCTTGAGCTTGTTCTACCGTTTTCATGCACATTTTCATCCGTTCAATCTCTAAATCCGCTCTAGGGTAACTCTTGTCTAGCTTTGCAGCTGCTGGCCCTTCTTGAAGTCGAGCCTGGTAGGCCTGAACATCATGTCCAAGCCTTCTGGGGCTGGATCTACAAGAACTGACCCTGGTTGCGACCTATTTACAATGGGTGGTGGGGTGGGATGAAGTGGACTGGATGGAGTTTCGGCATGTGAGGAACTTTGAGATGCAATGTCTTTTATTTTTGTTTTTGCGTCTTTCAGGCTTTCTTCTAGTTCGGATAACTTTTTGTTCCACTTGCAATTGGCTTTCTCCCTGGTATCCTTCCATGTTCTTGTTTTCCTCTTACTAGGCTCTCTTGATTCACTCGACTCTGATTGCTCTACTGGTTTATCGTGTTTCAAGGCTTGTGCTCTAGTGACAGCTTGTATAGGAGCCACATTACTGCTACTTGTACTTGAATCCGCCACTAAGCCTACCACATTAATGGGTGTAATCTTCGGTGCACTGGAGGGGTTTCTTGGACAATCTCTGAGGAGATGGTCTTTGCCACATTTATGACAAAAAGCTTGTGTTGTGATAGCCTGACCTTGACTCGGAGATGGTGGGTGGGACAATCACGAATGAAATGGTCACCATGACATCTGAAACAAGGTCCTCTAGGGGCTTGTGGTCTTACTTGTCTCAATTGGGGCCTAGGGTTAGCATTTGTGTACAAGACATTGGAGTATTCAGGCTCCCAATTT
The DNA here is from genome assembly GCA_020310875.1 of Ceratopteris richardii. NCBI lineage: Eukaryota > Viridiplantae > Streptophyta > Polypodiopsida > Polypodiales > Pteridaceae > Ceratopteris > Ceratopteris richardii. The sequence continues at coordinate 205,745,315 of CM035410.1, forward strand.
TGTTCAAGAGGTGGTGCCTCATATGGATACGGGTAAATCTCACTATGTTCAGGTGACTCTGTGTAATAAGCATGTGGACTACCTTCATGGGAGTAGTCTGAAGTATGAGCATGAGAGTCATTCTCTGAGATCAGTGGGGTCACTGACACCAATGCTCTATTAAGGTTCTCTTCTGCCATTGCATACTTAACTAGAATTACATTGGCAGGCGCTGGTGGTTGGTTTCCTAGGACTGGTTGTGGCCTATATGGTGCCTGATACTGTTGTTGTGGTTGATAATATGGCTGTCGGTATTGGTTCTGATACCTACCTTGTTGGTAAGGTTGTTGATAAGTTTTTCTAACAGCTTGCCTATTGTAGGGACAATCTTGAGCCGTGTAGTTTGTGTATTTCCTCTCAATAGTGCAATATGGAGCATTAGGGTTTCTTTGGGGTTGAGCCAACATTGGGCAAACATTTGCCATGTGGTCTCCTCCGCAAGTATAACATCGATTCACTGGGGTGGCTCTTGGTATTTGTCTATTTTGAACTCCTAGCTTCTTGGCAACTTGCTCTGCTAGCTATCTCATCCAACTCAGTGGAGGCTCTGGAGGTATGTCTAGTAGAACTGTCAGAGTCTTTATAAAGTTTGGATAGTCCTAAATCCTCACCCAAGTTATCTTCTATGTCAATGCAGGTCCGCACACACTCTTCTATGCTTCTAGGCTCTTTCAAGTACACATATGATCTTAACTTTGTGCTCAGTAAGCCATCTAAGAACAAGGCCACTTGTTTGGCAGGTGTGGGCAACTCTAGAACATGGCATCTTTCTAAGTACTGTCTGAACCTTCTTCCTTCCAGTCGCACTATTTCTTGGGGTGTCTACTTGAAGCTGTGGATCAAGGATGATGTGTTATGCCTGATACCACTCTTGGAAAATTCTACAATGAATTCATTTAGCAGTTAACCTATATCGCGATAGTTGCGACTAATCAGTGGTTGAAACCAAGCTAAGGTAGTGCCCTTAAGAGTCAAACCAAATGCCTCGTACTGGGTGAACAAATCCTCAACCTGTTCAGCTCTTAACACTTGTTTGAACTCGGCCACATGATCATAAGGATCTCCTGTCCCGTCAAAATAATTCTTCATTGCCTTGATCACTTGAGTGGGTCTAAGGGTTCTTGGGTGCTCTCCGGGTCTAGGCAATGGAAAATCATGTTCATCTCTTTGTTGCCTATGTGCTTGATGTCTCTCTCCTTCAGGTCTTTCATTTTCAAATCCTGATCTATTTCTGCCCACAGTGTGTGCAAAACTTATCTCAAGTCTCTCTCTATTTCTTTCTCTCTGGGCTTCATGAGCTTGGGATGATCCTACTCCTTGGAGGCCATGGGAAACATTGGATCTTTGAAGAGTTACAGAGGGTGCATATGGGAAAATGTGCAACATATGGTGAGATGAGGTGAGAATAGACAATGTGGACCATGTGTTTAAAATAAAACATGTGATAAATGTGTCCAAAACATGTGGGTTTTGACCAAAAGTCAGAGAAAAATTGGGAATTTGGAAAAATAAAGCCAAAAATGAATCCAGGGGTGCAAAATACATGAAAATGACTCCAAGTTTGAAAAAAATGGCCATCCGAGGTGCAATCCAGAGCCAAAAGGGTTGAACCGTAAAAAATAAAAAATATATATATAAAATAATTTAATACCTTTATTATTTTTATTATATTTTTTGAGAAAATGCGTCCGCTTTTGCCAAGGCTCATCTATAATAAAAGAAACTAAATAAAATAAAATAATAAAAAATAAAATTAAAAATAAAATAAAATAAAATAAAATAAAAAAATAAGTATTAAAAATAAAAATAAAAAAGAAGTTTGGGGGGGGGGAGGGGAAGGCTATGAGTGGGTGGGGGGGGGGGGGGGCGAGGGGAAGGCTACGAGTGGGTGGGGGGGGGGGGCGAGGGGAAGGCTACGAGTGGGTGGGGGGGGGGGAGGGGGGGAGGAGGGGGGAGGGGTTTTTTGTTTTTTTTAAGTAATCCGGAAAAGCCAAGGGGGGGCTTTTTTTTTTTGGAAAATCCCCAAAATGTGAGAAAAACCCAAAAGAAATCCGAAAATTTTTTTAAAAAAATCCAAAAAAAATCTTAAAAATTTCTAAAAATTTTTCTACAGTTCTAAGGTAATTTTATCACACAAAACCACAGAGAGCTTCCTTTATTCATCCTATTTGGCAAGAAAATGACATCAGAAAAGGATAAAAAATGCTAGAAAAGTTCTAAAAAAAGCTGATAATTTCCCAAAAACTCCCAGAAAATGTACTTTTGCGGAGGTTATGAAATGCCTTCTAATTTTGCTAAAAACTCAAGGAACAAGCATGAATTGGATAAAGAAAACTACTAAAACTTAAGCAAAATAAAATGATAGGGCTATGTACAACCTGGACAAATTTTGTCAGTTCCAGGGGATCCATAATTCTGTAGTTGGCTTGATGATATGCATGGAGCCATGATCTTGATATGTTGACTCCTCCATAATCTCCAATTGTAGTGTACTTCATTTGTTTTGACTTTATTTTGGGCATATTGACGACTTGATAGGGCTCCCTTAAATCCTTCCATAAAATATTATCTCCTTCATACTACATCTTCTGTTTCCAAAGACTTGCAGGTACTCCTTCCACATCCTTGTAAAGCCCTGCACTTACTATCATAAAAATTGACATAACAGAAGATAGCCATACCAATATCCATAGAAAAGTGGCCATTGACATATGAGTTGGAATATCTTCATCATTGCTGTACTTAAGGGCTTTGCTTTTCTTCTCTTTGCTATGGCCTTTGACTGAGATTGTTTCACTCGAATCAGTATCCTGAGTGTTTTCCTCTTTTTCTTCATATGCTTCTTCTCTACTTGAGTTTGGAAAAATTCCATAACAAGAAGATGGGTCTTCTGCATGGAGCCAAGCCAACATGTTTTCATCTTCATATAAATTTGCTCCTTCAAATAGATCTGCTTCCGGGTTGTCCACCAATTCTTCTTCCATACAAATACCGATTGTCTGCATCATGCTGGTATTTCTTTGATTGTCTGGACCTTCTTCTAGAATTATCTGCTGCAACTCTTTTTCCCTCTTGCTTTACCCACATTGTGTCCTTGCCCTAGTCATGCAGCACATTGGCATGCCTTAACCAAGGTCTCCCAATTAACAGGGGGAAACTTCCATCTACCTATGGCAGCCTTAAAACAACAAAGTCCAAGTTAAAGATGGTACCTTGTATCTTGACTGGGACTCCAGGGACCACTCCCATAGGGCTTACTATGCTTTGGTCTTCCATTGTTACAATGAAGTTGGCAGGTCTCGAAGGGTATAGTCCAATCTTTTTCATGGTATATTCAGGCATCAAGTTAATGCCAGAACCACCATCCACAATAACTCCTTGAAACTCATGACCTTTAATAGAGACTGCTAGCCGAGGGCTCTTGTAATATGTGAGGGGTGCTTCCCCTACACTTTTATCTTTATGCATAACAACAGCCTTTGCCACTAAACTTGTTGTGGACATTTCATCAATTATCTGCAAGAGTTCTGACCTGAACTTCCCATCCATCTTTATTAAATAAAAAATACTAACCTCCTTTTTCATGGACTTTAGTCTGGAAGCTTCTGATTCCTTAAGAGCCTAGGCTCCATTTGACTTATCAAATTCCTCATGAGCCCTGTTGAATGCATGTCCAATGGCATCACTGGTACCTATGAAATTTTCTTTTTGCCTTGTGTCTGTACATGTGGTGGCTTTGTTTTCAGATGCACCTTTGTCTTTGTTCAATCCATTAATCATTGATTCTGGACCTATCTCCACTTGAGCCTTCCCCATGCTTCTTGTCTGCACTGTAAGAGATTCAATTTCTCCTAACTGCACCACCCTGGTAGATGGTGATGTCACCTTGGCTTGATCTACCATTTCTTCTTTGCACACAAAAATCATTTGAATGTGGGGCCTAGATGAAGATGCTTGGTTCTTAGGAAAACAATTAGTATAGTGGTCTCTAGCCTTTGGGCAGTTCCTGCAAGGAGGGACATTTTCTGGGAGAGTGCACCTACTTTGATAGTGCCCACATTCTCCACATCTGAAACAAATAATTGACCTCCTTGGCCCATTTCCAAAGTTATCCCTATGTCTAGGGTTATAATTGTTACCTTGATTGGGTGCATCTGCCATCACTGTTGCTGGTGGTAGGGGTCCTCCTTGTGTCCAATATGTTGTTGCATGCATTCCTATTGATTGGCATTCCTGGGCCTCATGGCTAACTTTCCTGCATATTTGGCAAGTCACACTTAGCAGAGGACATTCACTTATTATATGACCTTGCTTGCTGCACATGGTACACCAAAGTCCACTCTTGATGCCACCCCCTTTTAGTTCCTGCAACTCCTGTCGCAGCTGAGCCAATTCCTCTGCTTGGGCCTCCTCCTTTTGGAGCTTTAATGCTTCAATCTCCCTTCTCAACTGAGTAACAACATTCTCCTCCTCTTTGTAGGGCTTATTCCTTTTTAAAACCTCTAGCTCCTTCCTTAACTGGATTACTGGATCCTCCATTTCTATAGAATATGGTAGTTGAGAAGAAGTTGCTCCATACTGTTGCCTTATCTGCTCCAATCGTGTAGCTGTGTTGATGAATTCCTCTATGGAGGCTGTAGGAAACACTAATTCCTTGATTTTGCATTGGGTGGCCACTGGAAGTGGCTTAGCTAACCATTTCTTAACAAAAAAATCATGCGGTGGATCTGGCAATTTAGCCATTAGTGCCTTGGCCCTAGTGACAAACTCTGGGAACTTTTCACCTGGACCCAATCTCAAATTTTCTAGTTCTTCTATGATGATCTCGGTAGTATTTCCATGTTGGAATTGATTTTTGAATGCATCTTTCATTAGGTCCCAAGTTGTAAAATGGTTCTCAGCAAACTGGCTGAACCATTTATCTGCTAATCCTTCTAATGTGGCAGGGAAGAGTATCAAAAAGGCATCCTCCCTACACATTAAGCCTCTAGTTTTGCATAGTGCCCAACACCTTCTAATATGCTCGTCCGGATCTTCCTGAGCTAGGCCTTTGAAAGAAGGAAATTTTATATTTAATTTGATAGTAAGGTTTCCAAGTGTACCTGACTAGCCATGCTCCTTACTAATGAAGTTGATGAAAGTGTACTAGATGATCTTCTAACAACCTTCCTTCTTGTTTGCTTGCAGTTGACCCTCAATGTTTGGGACTGAGTTGTGGTCATGGGCTGTTCATAGTCCTCTTAGTATGAAATAATTGATAAGAATATGTACCTCTTAGTCCACTGAAGTAGTACTGTCAACACTTGAATATTGATTCTCCAACTGCAATATCTCTTCTCCTATGCTCAAATCTCCTTGGAGGTCCCACCGGGCGTGCCAAATTTTGTTGGGGGGATTCTTGGACAAGAAGGGATTTGAGTGTTTGTAGGAGAAAAGGGAAGACAAGAAGAAGAATACACACTGGAAGTCTCTGTTGATTGATTATAATAAGACAAATACAATGTTGAAGCACAATACAATCCAATGCTTATGTGCAAAATCCCACAGAGTACTCAATTACAAAATACCAAATACCCAAGGTACTTGTTGCTGCCAGCCTCCTCTGCACCAAACCTCCACCTTCTCCAAGCTTGCACTTGTGCAACCTTGCACCAAGCTTCCACTAAAGGGGAGGAATGGGCACCTTCTGTCGGCACACGCACACTTCAATAAGACCTTGGGATCCTTGGGGGACTAGCTTAGCACTTCTCTGCATAGTTTCTTGGTCACTCTTCATGCACACCTTGCACTTCACTTCGCTGCGTCGCACACTGAAGACTCTTGCACTTCCCCCTCTTGCCTTGCTTAGACTATGCTTACTCTTGCTTACACTTTGAATGGTCCAAGAATAGTCCTTGCCTTGATTTGAGTGTCGATTCATGTACGCTCCTAACTGCAAGTGTATCTTGGTGCTCACTTTGATGTCCCAAGATTGTCTTCACAAGTGGCAGCCAACGAATCCCTCTTTTGTCCTGTAGTGACTTTAGGTTAAAAATAAATTTTAATTGGGGGCCATACTTTCACGTCTGCGTACGCTGCCGCTTCACATACCTCCACATTTTCCTTTTAAGTCTTCACTTTTGTACTTAAGAGAGGGTTCACTTGAACCTTCCAAAACACTTTAAAAACACTTTGAACCTTCGGGAAATTAGAGAAATACCTCTACAACATGCAACCCACTTTCTCCAATTTACCCTTTGTGGACAATTACCTGTGCACTACCTGTGCACCTTGACACCTGCATTTCGAACACATTGACTTTGCCCCTGTTGACTTTGACCTTGACCATGTTGACTTTGATTGTGGTTGACTTTGACCAACTTTGACCAATATGACTTTTATGGGCTCAACATTTGTGATGTGAGTTATGCATATGGATATGCAAGTATGATCCTATTGATTATAGAGTATCATTTCTAGTCTCTTGGATTGCAAGCATGGTGTCTTCTCGATTTGATGGCACTGATTTTCCAAGATGGAAAGATAAGATGTGGCATACATTGGTTCATGCAAGGTTACACATGTATGTGCATAGAGATGCACAGAGGCCTCTTGACATGCCCGACCATGTATGGATAGATATGGATGCATTGGCCAGCTCCACTATCGGATTACAGCTTGTGGATTCTATATATGAATCTGTGATGTATGAGGAGACAAGTAGTGCATTATGGTAGAGACTTCATGATATGTATGCGAGTCCATTGACTCACATGAGACATATATCACATCAACAACTTTGATGTTAGCATTGTTGTTGTGAGGGCCATATTCGATGATTTGCTTCAGGTGGATGCAACGATGACATCAGAGATATGCACGTGATGCAGGTCAAGTAGTGGTTTCAGGAGAGTCTCTGGAAATTCATTATGCCAATGATGGTAATATAACTTTCTCTCATGGTTCATCTCAGGATTCCTCTTATTCATGGGATATCACACATATGGATTGGTTGATTGATGCATTAACCGGTTTTCATGTTACTCCACATCATGAGTGGTTTTGTCGATTCGCAGATGAGAGTCATGGATGTGTGCACATGCTTGATGTTATGAAATATGAGATTGAGGATGCAGGAGATGTATGCCTTATGCTACCTAGTGGAGCATCATTTATGCTCAGACATGTATATTATGCACCTTCATTCCCTATGAGCTTAATTTCAGCTAGTTAGTTATAAGAGAGGAGATGTTATGCATCCATTGGTGAGCATAATTTTTAGTTTCAATTGTGAGAATCATCATGTCTCATTTTTTTTCTACCTATAGATAGGTTTATTGACATTCATGATGCACATTTATGGCAGGATTCAGATGCTCATATGGATGCACATGTAGAGCATGTTTTGGATGCTCATGCTGCTTATGTAGAGCATGGTTTTATTGATCATGTGGATGCTCTTATGGAGCACACTTTGGATGATCATTTGGATGTTTTAGAGCATGATGTGGATGCTCATGTAGAGCATTGTGATGATACTCAGTTAGAATTCAGTCATCAGTTTGATCTTGATGTTGATGTTGTGCAGTTAGCTCATGTGGAGCATGATGATACACTTGGTGTGGTAGATCAGGATAGCTCTTATGATACATAGTGTATTATAGAGAATATTACTCTCAAGATGCACAACTATATATATCCTTGGTTGATAGGATGGATGATTTGGATGTGGAGGAGTCATAAGTTATGCACTCATTCTAGGATTCACTCATGCCAGATGTTGACATAGATATGTCAAGACATGGTCTTGATAATGGTGATTTGGATGCCTTGGATACAGACATGGTTGACATACTTAGGTTGGCCAAGATAGCACATGCTTCTTCAACATTCGGGAGTCTGATGTACAAGTTGTTATGCTTAAGAGTAGATGTTGCTGTTGCTATTGGAGCATTTGCACTTGGAGTTATCAGTCATTTGATGATTGACACAAGCATAGAGCGAGTGGGAACTTTGCAAGAACTTCATCAGTTCTTGCATCAGACAGATCTGAGCTCGACTCTTATCAATATGAGTCTAGAGCAGTTTGAGGTGCATGGATACACCTTGTTCGAGGCAGTTGGTGTAGGCTGATCTGTATGGGTTGAGATCCGGACTCTTCTTGTACATTAGTGTATAGTCCTACATCATTCTTTTTATATTTTTCCACATGGTCACATTGAACCTTAAGTGGAAGATTTTTGGGGATATAAGGGTCATGTGACCTTACCCCTATATTCATATATATACATCATTTATAGAGCATTGCCTCAACAGAGATCATTATGTGGGTTTAGAGGCTCCCATGCATATGCATGTCTCTCTTCTCTTCTTGCTCCCTCCATATCCTCCTTGCTCCTCTTGTTCTGCATAGCAAAGCTCTTCAAAATCTAGATATAGTCGAAGGCATGCAGACCCATCACTCTTTGTGAAGAAGGAAGGTAGAAAAACTATTTTCGTTTGTATATATGTTGATGATTTGATCATTAAGGGGGATGATGAATCCAACATCAAGAACATAAAGAGGAAGCTTGGATGTGAGTTTGAAGTCTTTGATTTATGGATTTAAGGTATTTCCTTGGGATTGAAGTACTATATAAAGAAGAAGGTACATACTTGGGTTTGTATATTCTAGATCTTTTGAAGATGTTTGTCTTGTGTGATTGCAAGCCCCTTTCAATTACATTAGAAGTAAATTTTAAAATAAGTGCTCATGAAGGTGAAGAAGTGAAGGATGTGGTCATGTATAGGTCAATAATTGATTCTCTCTGCTATGCTACTATGACAAGACCAAATATTGCACATGTTGTCGGAGTGTTATCTCAATTTTTGGACGCATTAAGAGTACCTCATCTTGTTGCCAAAAAAAAATGTTATTTAGGTACCTCAAAAGATCACTTAATGAAGGGCTATAGTATCCATTTGATGATGGATTACATGTTCAAGCTTTGTGATGTTGATTCAGAAGGTTTGAAAGATGATAGGAGGAGCATTAGTGGATACATTATCATGCTAGGGAAGAAGAACATCTCATGGATATCAAAGAAGCAACCAACAATGGCTCTATCCTTGATTAAAGGTGAGTATAGAGGCTTCACATAAGTCTCATATGAGCTTATGTGGGTCAAAAGTTATTTGCTGATCTTGATTTGTAGGTTAAGTAGGTTAAGCAAGGACCTATTTTTTGTGAAAACATAAGTAGCATATGCTTGGCTCAAAATTTGGTGTTCCATGTAAGGCAAAAACATATAGAAGTGCATTACCACTTTATTAGAGACAAGATCATGTCAAATAATGTAAAGGTGGAGCATGTCAATACAAAGGACTAATATGTAGATATGTTTACCAAAGCTTTAGATGGAGTAAAGCTACAACACTTCAAGGAATGCATTGGAATCAAGGACGTAGCCATTGAGACTTGAGGGGGAGTGTCGAAAATCAAGTTTGAGCCATGCAAAAGGACACATCCAAGAGTTTTTCAAGTGGATCCATAGTCATGGAATCAAGTTAAGAGCTCCACCAAGACAAATTCAAATCTCATCGATCACCCACCAAAAAGTGCACCTACATTGATTGGTGGGTGGTTAGCTAGATTGTAATAAAAGTGAAAGTTCTATATAAGCACCATTTTGTCTTTTTTTCTTGAGCTATATGCATTCCAAGATTTTCCCACTTAGTTTAGTGAATTCCTAAACTCCAGCAAGTAGCCCCCTTTCTTTCTTATCTCATTTTCACATGATTTTTCTCCTTTCTATATAGAGCTATAGTTAGGCTTTTACAATTTTGATTGTACCAGATTGCAGAGCATTGTTTTCTCTCTGATTATACTCCTTTAAATTGATTTCAAGCTTCATTTGGTCTCTCATATAGTTCCCCAAAGTGTGCCAAAGTTTTAATTCCTTTTACTAAGTGAGTTGTGAGAAGTTCTCAAGTTTATGAAGCTGTGTCTTTGCACATAGGAAGAGAGTGTTGCAAATAGATAGATTGGATTGTAGTGGATGGTCCTCCCAGTTGGAATATCCATTTGGCATGATTCAAAGCCTTTTAGATAGCTTGCAACATCTACTTTAAGTTTGTAAAGTTTCATTATATGTCTGCTTATAAATATAGAGAAAATTCCATAACAGTAAACATATATCACTCTTTCTGGACCTAGTGGAGTGCAGCCATCTTTCATTGTTGCATTGGGGTGTTAGAGTCATCCCCCATTAGTTGGTATTGGCAATATGCGGAATGTTGAAATTTTTCGCACAGAAATAGATGTAGTAGATGTGTTGGATGTGAAATGAAAATCTCTGAGTGATACTTCCAAAAGCTTGTCGTAAACGTTTCTTCAAAAGTTTGTTTATAGTAGGGAGGAAGGAACTTCACTCGATGGTGCCATGCATAGCATGATTTGATCAATGGCATTTTACTTAGGTCAGCTCTAGGTTACCATGCTCAAAACCAGGTGTGGAGACATGGGAGGCTTTAACTTTCTAGAAAACTTTAAAGTTGATCCACATGAAGTGAAAGATCTTGATATGCATTCTTGTCATGACATCCATCATTCTATTTAATCGTGGTAACCAATGATGAATAGTAGCCATCATTATGCTATGGTAGGTGGTCATTGTAGTGGTGCAAGGTAAGGGTAGTTGACCCAATCTTGGCATTTTTAATCATTTTGTACCTTCATGGAGAATGCAGACCATGTTCTCCTTCAAGGGACGTGTTTGTAGCATGGATTGTATAAGATATGAAGGGGTGCCTTTGTCCAGATCTTCATCATTTCAGTGTACTCTTGCAACAATTGCACTTTCCAATTAGGTTGAAAGATTGTACCATGGAATGCCTATGAAGGTAGTTCTTCAAGCTAAAATTGCATTGTGTGGGTAGGGAGCTTCTCAGTGATGCATTGGATTTCTGCATTGTATTAAGCAAAAATCATAAAATATGGCATGTATTGGAGATCTTGGTGGAGACCTAGCATCAAAGTGTTAAAAATAAGTGGACTTTAACATTGATTCTTCAAAAAAAGCCATGGCCTATAATTGCACTTCGATGTGTGTGGAATGAGTGTGGTTGAGTTCTTCCACATGCTTCATCATGCCACAATTGGTAGTTCAAACATATCATGGCCTTCATTAGTGACTCTACCTCCAATTACCATTTGAGGCTCATAGTCCTCTTCAAAAGACTTCTCTATAGGTACAATACAAGTTCCTCAAGGTCAAGGATATGTGGTGGCGATGCTAATCTTTCTAGGGAAACATGTGAAGCTAATTCATACTTCATCTTCATAACCTAGTGATGAAGATGTTATAGTTATAAAATGATCACTTTAGGAACGGTGGTTGTTGCGATTGATGGCACCTCTTGAATTGGCATGGGGAGTACTAAACTTATGAATAATGTTAAAACCGATAGTTAATGCAGTGATGAGATTGTTGGCAAAGTGAGTACCCTGATCTAAGACAATTTCCAAGGGAATGTCTAAATAAGAAACCACCATGGCCATAACATGTTTCAATGACCAAGCCTTAGCACAACGTGTAGCATAATCCATACAAGTTAGGTTATATCTACTTTGCATGGATATGACAGGGGGCATTATCGACCCAATGAAATCCAAGGCACATTTTTTGAATGGTTCAAGGGGCATGACGAAGTGTAAAGGGAAATGTTGAGAAGGCAATAGTTGGCTAGTTTCTTGATTAGGGAACACAAATAATGACATAATGGTGAGTGTCATTGTGGGTCATGAACCACCAGAGACCACTCTGCAACAACTTCTGAAGGGTGAGATCGACTAAAAAGTGACCACTAGTTGACTATGCATGTGCCAAAGCAATGGTAAAAGGGACTTCATCATGAGGCATGCATCAAAGCCAAGCTCCAAACTGATCTTGATAATACAATTATCCCACAATAATATGAAAGTGTATACTATACTAGGGTAATTTATTCTTAGGCCGTAGATAAATTTTTCATTGGAATTCTGATGCTAAGGAATTGGAAAAGGATGTCATAGTAGGACTTGGCTAGATCCCATTGAGGTAGAGGTTGGGTGGGTTTCATATTATAGATAGTAGATGTGGTATCATCTATACTGACAGGAGCTTCTCTAGAATTGAGGCACGATAAGAAATCAACAATCATATGGGAGGAGACAAGCAAATGAACAACCTCATAATCAAATTCTTCGAGTAAAAGACCATATTTGGCTAAGTGAACAAGCTTCTACAAGTCACAAGTGGTGACAATTAGTGATCAATGTGTGTGCATAAGTATCAGGAGGATATTACAACCACTTTTGATGCGTGCATAAAGGGTCATTGGGCCTAAGAGGGATTCCTAGAGTATTTCAAAGACAAAGACTCTATTAGTTGATGTGAATTCTCCATAGGAAGGAGGGTTACTATGGGATCTACTCTATTCCAGAGCATCTAGTATTCTAAACATCTAGAACACTCTGATATTTCTTAGAGTAATAATATGTTTGGACTCCATACTTTTAGTTTTTGTAACTCCTTCTATATCATTGATCACAATGAATCTCTATAAGGGGGATAGAGTGTTATACTTATATGATGTATGTGTCTTGAGGAACAAGGGCAAGCTTCAAGAGTTCCGATCTCATGTTAGTATATTTTGATAGTGATATGTGCCAATAGACTTAGGACCAAAATGGAACTTTTTTCCCTTTTTAAAAGATTTTTTTCTCCATGGATGTTATATATTCCTATAGCCATAATAAGATACACATCTTTTGTACATTCACTTAGTAATACACTCAGTGTTATGATCTTAGCTACTTCTTCTTCCCCCTCATGCTGTTTTCATGCTTCCTTAGTCCTTGAACTCCAAGAATTGGTATCAAAGAACTTCATTGCTTTCTATAGGCATCATCCCCATCCTTTCTAGAACTATCTTAGAACCACATGAAATTTGGTGACCATGCTCTAGGTAGGAATTACTTCAAAATGAATTTAGTTCGCAAGTTAAAAAAGTTGAATTGAGCTTGAATCTGCCTCCAAATACAGTGTGGTAACTGCTATGCAAAAAACTTTATCCTTATCTCTCCCCCCCCCCCCCCCACACACACACACACACACACACACACACACACACACACATATATATATATATATATATATATATATATATATATATATATATATATATATATATATATATATATATATATATATATATATATATATATATATATATATAGAGAGAGAGAGAGAGAGAGAGAGAGAGAGAGAGATAGTTTTTTATTTGCTAATATAAACATCTCAATGTATTCTATAGGTCTAGCATATCTCAATTGGGTATTTTTGTTCAAAATTTTTGAGAAACAACCGATTTTTTGCATCAGGATACAATCACTCACCATGCCTAAAAGCAATGATGTATTTTGTAAGTTGGCTATTGAGGATAAGTTGGATGGTTGTAATTACCCATTCTGGGCATACATGATGTGTCATGTGTTCATAGCAAAAGGGTTGTGAAATATTTTGCAAGGTGTTGAAATACATCCTCCTACACTTGCAAAGTTTGTGACAATGTGTGATGCAGGGTGTGTTAAAGATGATGACCTTCATGTTCTTGGTGTTGTGGTTCCTATTGCACCTACCATAGAACCATTTCAATGGGATGGTATAGATGCACATGCACATTCACATGCATTGATAGCTTTATCTGTCAAATGTGCCATCATCCCTCACATTCATTAATGCAAAAGAACCAAATGTTCTTGGGATACACTTGCCATACTGTACCACACAAGAAATGAGTGTCATGTTTCTTACCCTAAAAAACCATTGGCATATGAGCATATGAAATTAGGAAAAAAGGTGAACCCTGCATGCGCCTTTTAGCTTAAGGAGTGATTAGTGATGGACCAATGAGAAGAGGGTGGTGGACACAGTCTAGTCCCTTAATCACATAGGCTAGGCATAGGCTTCCCTTGGTTTGGGTTAGTCAAAACCACATAAACATTTCAAAATTTGTGGTTTTGTCCTTCAAGTAGTTTTTGAAAAGCATGGAATTCAAACAGGACCCTTGGATACCCTTAGAAATTCAATGGCGAAGATCATTTCTTCAAAAATGAGTGGCTTTAAATTATAGCCCTTAAGTTTCCTTTAGATCTAATGGTTATTGTTGCTCCTTCAAGAGGAAAAGACACATAAAATTTGGTCCATTGGATTTGGAAAGAATCCAATGGCTTTGATTGGATCTTCACATGGATCACTAGCCATTAAATCTACACCACTGAAAGTGCATGCCATCCAACAACTACAAATCCACATGGATCCCGACGTTTTTGAACAAACTCTCATGTTTTTGTCCTTTAGTGATAGAGAGTTTGAGTAGTTTGTCTTTTAGTGCTAGAAGTTTTGCATCAATCTCAGCCATTCAACCAAATGATGATCCGATGGCTGAAAATAGGCACCGCTGCGAAATTTTCTTCTCTCTCTTCCCACTACTGAGCCTATTTTCTCTCCCATTGAGATTATTTTGTGTTTTAGTGACAGAGTGTGTGCCTTTTTTTTTTACTTTTAGTTCTCAAATTTTGTGTTTGATCGTGGCCATCCAAGCAACATATCTGAGGGCTAGAAAACCACACGAATCCCCTACTAGATTTTATTGTTTATTCTAATGTACAATACCACTAGTGGTTTTTCCCATCCTCTTAATCCACCTAATTAGCCATTTTAATTCCTTAAAATTATGAATCCTTACAAGGCCCATGCAGGGTTCACCTTTTTCCCTAATGAATGAAGGAGATTCAATGGACACTTTTCTAACAAAGAAAAAGGATGTGAAAGAGTAGTTTAGTGTTGAGCTGATTTTTTTTTTCTTTTGCACAAAAAGGTAAAGTATTCAATAATTAGACAAACGCACACCTAGATTAGGGTGGGGTCAATCTTTTTTTTCTAGTTCGCTTGTGTAGAATATTCTTAATGGTATTCCAAGTTCTTATTAAAGTTTTGATTGTACTCCTTTTTTGATGGAGAAGGGAATTCCAAATGCTTTAATTTTTGAGGATTTATCCTCTGCTTTGTTTCAAGAAGATCAACCTAAATAAAACATGTCAATTATGTGTGTCCATTAGGGGAAAAAGTGAGACCTACATGGCCTTGTAAGAATTCTTAATTTTTAGGAATTAAAATACTTAATCCTCTTGATTAAGGTGTGATACAAAACCATTGGTGGTATTCATAAATAAAATAGTATTATATATTTTTTATATTTGAATTATGAAATGTAAAGCTTAAGAGCCTTTGGATGCTTACATTCAATGGTTGAGATTAAAGAGCAATGAGCTTTAGAGAGATAATGTAAGAGATTCATGGGGATTTGGATTTATTCATGCAGGCTGAATGCACACTCTCTACAAAACTTTGGACTGTTGGATGAGGCATAAATCCTATGGGAGTCCACATTTGGGGCTGATCTACATTCGCACAAATCATTTAAGCCAGTAGATCATGAGATAATCTGATGGTGGAGGGAAAGAGGCGCCCTCATCCTTTGTTCTTTCAAAATGCACCCTTGGATGGTGGTTGGATCCAATTGTGGCCATTCAAAGCACCTATTTTTTTGGGATTCACTCTCTGTTGTCTGATGCAAGAGCTAATCCAATGGCTATTAAAAAAAGGCACCTTTTTCTAGCTCTCTTTCATCTTAGCCATTGAATCTCTTGCTAATCCAAGGGTCCAAGTGCATGGATTTCTTGAATTTTTCTTTCATCCATTGGATTTTGGAGCCAATCGAAGGGTTAGAATTCATTTGGGAGCCTTTCAAAACCATTCAAGTACCACTACTTCTAGTTGGCGTTCTCTTGTTTGACCAAACAGAAAAAAGGGAAGCCTATGACTACCTTAGGTGTTTAAGCTACTAGATTGTGGCCACCATCCTCCTATCCTTGGTCCATCACTAATCATTCCTAATCTAAAAGGCTCATGCAAGGTTCATTTTTCCCCTAATGTGCAAATTGAGATTTCTTAGCTAGTCAAAATGGCGTATGTAAATTGAGCTCACATATTACTAAGAAAAAATCTACTAAAACTACATATTCAAAGGATGAAGATTAAGATGAAAAGAAAATAAAAAAGGTGAAATCATTTTGCAAGTATTATAAGGAAAATGATCATGTTATTGAGAGTTGTCTTAAATTGGCTACAAATGAGGCAAAGAAGGAAGGGGATGATATGATTGTTGCAAAGACCTCTATTCCTAAAAATGATTACAATAATCTTGTTCAGAATAAAGAATGATCATTTACCACTCATTGTAGTTATGATCCCTCCTCTCATGAAAAGTGTATGTCATTGATAGTGGGCAACAAAGCATATTACCTCAAAGTACAATTTCTCCACTTCACTTGAGACTACTCCTACAATGAATAGTGTTACATGTGCTAACATATCCTATTATCCTATTATGGGAATTGGAAAGCTTATTCTTGATGTTGTGGATAAAACACATTTACTTTTTCAGATGCTTTATATGTAACAAGGATAAAATAGAATTCTTTTTTATGTCAACATGATCAAGGTTTAGTAGTGAAATTTGAACCTGAGAGATGAGAGTTCATGATCTCTCTGACGGTGAAAAATTCATTGCATCTAGAATTTTATGTTGTAGGTTGTATGAACTCACAAATTAAGAGGTCTCTATGAATGAATTTGCATGTGTAGTTGAAGATTCTAAGGCTATTTCAGATGCAAAACTTCAGCATGCATGTTTCACTCATCTTAAATTTGCGAGTTTTTTTCACATGCAGAAATCTAAAATAGTGTACTCTTTAACCAAACTTGAGGCACCCCCAAAGCATGTTTGTGAGGCATGTATTTTGGGTAAGATGTAGCTCAATGATATTTGCATCTTGTTTGCAATGATGTCTATGGTCCCATGGAGATGCCTTCCTTTGGGAATTACCTTTACTTCATGACTTTCATAGATGATTTGTCCAAGCATTCATGGTCATATCCATTGAAAGAAAAATTTGAACTAATTATGTGCTTCAAACACTTTCTAGTTATGGATGAAAATTTGTCTGGATGTAAAATGGGCACCCTCCATTCTGATGGGTAGTATATGACTTCTCTGTCCAATGCAGTTTTGGCTGATCAAGGGATAAAAAATTAATGTAGAGTTCCATATGCACCTCAAGTGAATGGATTTTTTGAGAGGAAAAATAGTTCTTTCATGGAAATGGAAAGGTGTATGGTGAAAAATCAGCATTTATCATATAGCTTCTAGCTTGAGGTTGTTATGTGTGCAACATATGTACTGAATAGGTGGCACACAAAAGCAGTGTAGTCTATCACTCGTTATGGGCTTGGGATGGTTCCAAGACATATTTTGATCATCTATGAGTTTTTAATTGTTTGTCACATGCATTAGTGCCAGTGCAATAAAAGAGAAAAATAGATGAGAAGGTTGTGAAATGCATTTTTGTTGGTATATTTTGGAAGTAATGGTTATCATTTCTATCATGCAATGACTAAATGGACTCTATTTATTCAAGATGTATTATTTGTGGAGGATTTAGTTCAAACCCCACTTTCATGTACGAAGGAGAACTCCATTAGCTCAAAAGATGTGTATGACACTTTGTTGCCTTTGTTCACAAGTGGGCAATCAAGTGCATCTTCCAATGAGGTGATTTCAAAACCTATGCATGCTTCCAATCATCATACATATCATTCCATTTATGATGCCCATATACATGATACACTTGCTAAAAAGAATATGATATTGAAGAGGCAAACACTATCTATGAGACTCTTCTCACAAAGAGACTTGAAAAATGGTGTGTGTGCTACTCTCCTCCCATCCTATTTATCCTCTTGCTCCAAGATTAGAAAGCTTCTAGAGTTTTCTAGTGTGACATGCGGCCATCATGCACACTCACTCTAGTTTCTAAGGTGGAACCTTAGGATAACCCCCAGGCTAGGAACCTTAGCAACACATGATCTTGTTCCAACACACACTGATAAATGATCTGACTTGGATCTATGTCTAACATTCTCTCCCCCTTCTAAAGATCATTGTCCTCATTTTGTGTATGAATGTATGTATGTGTAAGTATTTGTATTTATATTTAAGTGTATATATGTATGTGTAAGTGTATGTATATGTGTATGTGTATGCATGTATGTGTGTGTATGTGTAACTATGTATGTATGAGTGTAAGTATGTATGTGTAAGTGTATGTATGTGTGTCTGTTATGCATGTTTATAAGTTTGAAGTTTCTTTATATTTTGATCTTTTTTTTTTTTAATTAAAATAACAAGAGATATTGTATGTTGGAACAAAATAAGAGAAGACCTAACATACCACCTAAGACATGGCAATTTTTTTACAGACAACTACATCTTCAAGAATCATTTCCACAACAGAAGGTATACAAATTAATACTTTATATTACTATGAATTATAATTCTTATATATTTTATAAATGTTTTACATTTAATCTATGTATTTTTGTTTCATTAAATCAACACAGGGTGCTGCAAAGAAGAGTGTTGAGTCAAGTCATATGTCGTATTTAGGCCAAATTGGCCATCATGGTTTTGTAGCTATATATATATATATATATATATATATATATATATATATATATATATATTATTCATATCCTACAACAAAGGAAATTGATTTTGCTAGACATTGTGGATATTGATGTTTGAGTGAGTACATGCAAGATCATCCAAATGCTTTTGTAAGTATTACTAAATTTCATATAATTATTTTCTTTTTATTGATATTTTATATGTTTTATTTATTTATGTTTGTTATATGCAATACAAAAGTATTGTGGAGAGGCAGATATGGATGAAGTGGAGAGATAGAAACAAGCAAGAGGATTTGGATCGTCACAAAGTGCTCACACTTCTACCCATGATGCCACTACAAATACATCAAATCATGCGGATGATCATGATGATGAGACTGATTATGATAATGATCATGATGATTAGGACTTACATGATGATGTGGATGATGATAATGAGGATGATTGATATATTACATTGGATACATATTTTATATTGATATTCATATTTTCTTTATATCTATATATTTTCTCATTCTAGTTATGTTTTGAATTGTGTCTATGGTACTAATTAATGAAAAGTCTTGTTTGAATGATTTTTATTATTGTTTATATTTAACATGTATTTTATTACTTTAGTTATATATTTGATTCATATTATATATGTGTTTATGTGTATATATATATGTATGTGCATGTAGTTGCAATGTGTGTATAATATATATATATATATATATATATATATATATATATATATATATATATATATATATATATATATATATATATATATATATATATATGCATATATATGCTGCGTTTGTATGTGTATATGTAGGTATATGCATGTGTATATATATGAGCATGCATGTGCATGTGCATGTGCGTGCATCTTCATTTGCATCCATGTGTATGTGCATGCATGTGAATATGCATATGCATGTGTATAAGTATGTGTTAATGTGTGTATGAGTATGTGTATATGAAATAATACATGCATGCATGTTATTTTATGTGTTTGTAGATATGTTTGTGCATATGCACATGTATATGTGTCTATGTGTATGTATATACGCAAGTGTGTGTGCATGTATAGTGTAAGTCTATGTGTATGTGTGTGTGTATGTGCACGTGTATGTGTAAGTGTATGTATATGTATATATGTGTGTATATGTGTGAGCGTGCATGATCATGTATATGTGAATATGTGTATATGAATGAGTAAGTGTGAGTATGTTAATTAATGAAAATAAATCAATTTAAATGATATATAACTAATGAAAATTATGCTTACAATAATTAGCCATATTTTATGCTTGGTGAACTTTTTGAATAACATGGAATAGAGAGAGAGAGAGAGAGAGAGAGAGAGAAATAGACAGAGAGAGAAAAGATAGAGAGAGAAAAGATAAAGAGATCAAAATTGATGAACAAAAAATGAAAAAGGGAGAGAGATAGAAATTAAAAAGGAAAGAGGTAAAAAGAAGGAGAGAGAGAGAAAGAAATAGAGAGATACAGAGAGAAAGAGAGACAATAAGAGAGGGATTAAAAAAGAGAGAGATCCAAAAAGATCTCGTAACCACACCACAGATCTGAACGTTCGAGATCTCTTCGATCAGATGTGCATAAATGACAATCAAAGAGTGGTTTAACGTTTTTATTTCCTGTGAACGTCACATAAGAAATGAAAAACCGTTGTCCCTTGATACTCAGTTGTGTTGTATAAGCGATGCCTTAGCATCATATAAGCGACATTAAGGAGCGTTGCATAAGCGACACTAATGGACATATCGTACAAGCGATGCTTATGACCAAATCGTATAAGCAATGTGAAATCAATGATGCTAATGTTTACATCACTCTTAGCATCAATAAAAACATCAAAAATAACATCGAAATTAATGCCATTTAGATGATGGTATATGCTAGATGGCTACACCAATGAAATGCTCAATCATGAAGCGATGCAAAATGTGTCATGTTGACCATCACTATTCCCTCTTTATTCTTGTAGTGTCACAAGCTTCTACATGTGCTCATGGCATGGGGGCTTGATCAATGGTCGTTTGACTTTGGTTGTTGTTCATGGATGTCCTTGGTGCCATTGGCATGCACAGGGGCTCCTTGGGGAGCTTGTGAGATCCTTGAGGGGCCCTCTAAAGCCTCCCTTTTGCTCTGCCCTTGACCACGAGCTCCGTAACTCCTCGAATCCACAAGTTTGTGAAGAAGAAGAATGAAGATCAACATCGTTGGTGGATTTTCTCATGCGAAAATGTGGCCTTCAAATGCAATACTCAAAATTAGTAAAAGAGGACACACATCCTCTCTCTCTCTCTCTCTCTCGTCCATGATCCTAAACTATAACTCTGATACCAAATGTGAGACTCTTCTCACAAAGGTACTTGAAAAATGACGTGTGTGCTACTCTCCTCCCATCCTATTTACCCTCTTGCTCCAAGATTAGAAAGCTTCTAAAGTGCTCTAGTGTGACATGTGGCCATCATGCACACTCACTCTACTTTTTAAGGTGGAACCTTAGGATAAACCCCGAGCTAGGAACCTTAGCAACACATGCTCTTGTTCCAACACACACTGGTAAATGATCAGACTTGGATCTATGTCTAACACTATCTCTCAAATTTGGTGCAAAGTTTGAGAGATAGCAACTTAGATGCACCATTTCCATATCATACATGTTTAGGTTATCGTAGTGCTTCTTTTGCATTAGATTGTTATGTGTTGACTTTTGTGAGTCTTTGTGATAAGAATGTGCCTATATCTCTTTTGATGAACCACATAAGTTAGAAAATTGGAAGGATACTATGTAATCAAAATATGATGCAATTATGAAGAATAGTATTTGGTCTTTATGGTGAATTTCCCCTCGGCAAAGAGGCCATTGGAACTAAATGGATCTATAAATTGAAATGAATCCCTAATGCTAATGTTGATTGAAATAAGGATAGACTTGTAGATAAAGGTTATGCTCAATAGAAGGACATTGATTTTGATGAGACTTTGCCCTTATGTGTCGCATGACAACAGTGCATAGCATCGTTTTGTGTAGAAGGGGCATGAAAACAAAGTGTGTAAGTTAGATAGGAGATTTTATGGAATAAAGCAAGCACCTTGTGCTTGATATTAGAGGATACATTCCTACTTATTATCACATGGATCTCAAAATAGTCCGACTAAAAGCACCTTGTATGCAAAGCATGTAGACGATGTACTAACCATT
The DNA here is from genome assembly GCA_020310875.1 of Ceratopteris richardii. Classification (NCBI taxonomy): domain Eukaryota; kingdom Viridiplantae; phylum Streptophyta; class Polypodiopsida; order Polypodiales; family Pteridaceae; genus Ceratopteris; species Ceratopteris richardii. Next base: position 205,767,164 of record CM035410.1, read on the forward strand.
GTTGTTTATCTAGGTGATATGTTGCTCATCAATCCTAATGAGATGCATATTTCAAATTTTAAGGCTGATTTCCATGCCTCTTTTAGAATGTCAAATATGGGTTATTTGTATCACTATTTGGGCATTAAATTTTTGCAAGTTCATGATGACATCACTCTATGTCAAACTAAATATTTTTGTATCCTTGAATATTATAAATCTATTGCCGCTCTCTTGGAAACATTTTCATGATTGAGTCTTCATGATGCTCTAGACACATTTTGGTTGAGCATGAAGAAACCTACTATGATCATTTCTTGTTGTGAGGTTGCATCGAGGTTAGCTTTCATAAGAACTGTTGAGTGTGTGTGGTTCAAATTCCTTATGGATGACTTGGGTGTTGGTCAGACTTCTGCCACCATCATATCTACTGACACTCAAAGCACAGTGGCAGTTGGGAGGAAATTAGTGTTCCATGATTTCACTAAGAAAATTGAGGTGAATAATCATTATGTGAGATAGCAACTCTCTATTGGAGGGATTTGTTTTTTGTATGTGTCCACACATGATAATGTTACAAACCTTTTTACAAAGGCTCTACCTCATGAAAAGTTTGAAACTTTTCACAAAGATTTGAGCTTAATGACACTTCCTTATACACGAGTGTCAATTGATTGTATCATATCATTGCCTATAAGGACTTTTTAGTATAGTGTGTGTGAACACACTGAGGATCATCACGACACCTTTTACCCTCTTTAGGACCCCCCCCCCCCTCGAGTGTGTATAAAAACCTATAACCCTAACAAGCTAGTCATGTTTTGTACATTCACTTAGTAATACACTTTGTGTTGTGCTCCAAGCTTCTTTTTCTTCTTTGTGTTTTTTGGATGCTTCCCTAGTCCATGAACACCAAACAATGCAAGGGATAGCCAAGGCCAAAAGTGAGAAACCTCTACATTCGGGGTACCTATTCGTGATGGACAAACCAATAGAGAGACCTTAGAGAGAGTCCTTGGTGCTAACTATTTAAGATCTATACATTGCTTGGGAGGTGAGGCACAAGTACATCATTTATCTCTCTCTGAGAGTATGTGTTTGGTTAATAGTATAAAAGAAGGAAACTCGAATACGCAAGTGTAACTCAAACACTTGAGCTTATTAGAACATAATAATTCTTTTGGTTTTTCAGCATGCATCTAGACCTTGTTTCCATGCAAGAATTCGGCATAACAAGATAATTACATTAAAAGGTTTTAAAATTATGAAGCATCCTCAATAACATGGAGAATAATGTTTGAACTATTGTATTAGTCGGTCTCTTTGATTACAATATTAAAGTTAGCTGACACTTGGGGAGAGAAGCTAAACAAATGGGGACTTGAAGCCTCAATCTCTATTGTAGTTCAAGTCTCAATCTCTATTAGAGTGGTTTTGACAAGTGAAAACAGCATCAATCTATCATTGAAACCTAGAGCGTGCTTTGAGCATTAGGATTTCATTAAAGATGAATCTAAAACCATGAAAAAATCACCACAAAGACATTAGAAAAGTAACACTTATCGGTATATAGTCTACAAGATAATCTTGAATTCTAATAAAGAAAAAATAAAATCAGCTAATTTTTCACACCCACATGTAAAAGATGCGTCAAGAATAAAAAATATCAAAACAATCTACTTTCCTTCCTACAAACGAGAGATGAACCATTCTAAAGAGAAATGATGATGAGTTAGCTAAGACATCGACCTCATTTAAGTTGAAGAAAATAAAATTTATGCTGAACTAAAATCATCAAGTAGAAGATTTGGTTACATTGCTCTTTAAAAAATTAACTTTGTCATTTCTTGATGATCACGAACTTAGGTTTCAAGAAAAGAACAACGAAATCTTAATTAAAAATAAAATTGCTTATCATAGTAGATATCATCTATAAAAATCATAGATTAATCACTCAAATCATGGGTGGTTGGGCCTTCTGCCTCTTAAGTTGGAGGCGAGGGTTCAACCCCCCTTTATACAGGACATGTGTGAGTCTAAGGCTAGTGTAATGTCTTCGGACAATATTAAATTGGATGCTTTCTTGTATTTCTTTTCAACGTTTGCTTTTGAGCAGTCTAATCCTTATTTTGTGGGGGTTCATTTTTACACTTATTCTTTCAATCAATTCAAACAAAACAGAGAGATTAAGCTTTCACTGAACTTCCTCTTTATAAGATATAATTTCACACATTTATAAGTACAGTGATCCTAAATCTCACCTTGAGCATAGTGATAGAATATTGTATTTGAATAAGTGATATCTTCCTTCCTGCGTTGAAGGAAACGAGGAGCTCGGATCCGGCAATGGAAAAGCTTGTGCAGAAATGAAGAAGGGCAAGGGCGGCGACGACGACTTGCATCATCAGCAGCCCATAAAAGCCAAGTGGGCGCTGCTGCTCTTTGATTCTGTCAATCAATCAAGAGCATCGTGACGTCTCTTATCACCGCCAAAATCTCACACTGATGTTTTCTCTAAATTGCTGCAACAATCTGATGCCTCATTCACATGTCCCTTCTCTGTGTATTTGGATCACTAATTGGGCACCATTTTTTCTTCGCTCCAGTGATTATATATTCTTTGTTTAGAGAGAGAGAGAGAGAGAGAGAGAGAAACTTTGATTATTGCCATTTTTTCTTAGCTACACCGATTATATATTCTTTGTTTAGAGCTGTGTGTGTGTGTGTGAGAGAGAGATTTCTTCTTTATTATTCTTGACACATGCCCTATCAATAATGCATGATTTTATTGCTGACCATAAGAGAAGAGCAAGGATGCAGCACAAACTGCTCTTTCATTAATCGGAGATTTGAATATTTCAAGCGTTGACAAGTATTAAATCTTGTTTTAGAGAGAGGGACCACAATGACTTATATTAGAGAGCGACCACAAAAACTTGTACGTAAGTTCTTGGGCACTAGCTCATTCGGTTGGGGCCCTCGCCTCTTGAGCCCTCAGTTGTGTAGTGGGATGTTTAATTGTGCACCTTCAAGACTTGGGGGGAAATCGTTGGACCTTCGGGCATTGTAGTTCAAACTAGGCTTTTGGGAAATCCAATTCAAACGAGTCTTCTCATTCAACCTCATCGCCATTTCTTCTCAGTGTCTACTCTATGCTAGTAGATGCTAGGTGTTCAACCTCAATTTTGTGAGACTCGGGGGGTCTCATGGGTGCTTTGCCCACCTTTCCTTGTGCTTTGAAGCGTAGTTCTCAATTAAAAAAAGAAAAACTTATACTTAAGTACAATTTCAAAACTTTGGGCTAACAGTACATCAAGCAAATGGTGTTTGATTTCAGATTCATCTCAACCAATCAGACACTCATTTCATAAGCTTACTTCATGACACTACAATAGCTATTGTCAAACCAACTAGCAAAACCATGGAAAATCTAGATAATGTAATGCACAAATAGATGACAAGGATTATATCTAATGAACTCAGTAAATGTATGACAAGGTAACTTGAAAATAAGCAGTAAAGAAGATGATTGTACATTCTTCTTCACTTCAACCTCTCTAAAAAATGAATTGGAGTATCCGATAAACAAATGAAGTGCCAGTGTTCACATGTGACCACGCCAAAACTCTCGTTCAAAGAATAGTAGTAGGATATGGAAAGAGATGAGAGTTCAAATGCAAACACCAAAAGAAGGAGAGGGAGATTCATGTATGTACATCACAAATTGCCACTCCGATGTTGTGCAAAATGATGGCTTCTGGAGGTTATACAACATTGGAATGGGTTTCAAAGTTTTCTTGCATAATTTTTGGGGTTTGTTTTGACAATAAAAAAGCACATAAAGGATATTTTTCAACTACATCAAACGACTGGGTGTGAAATCGGCCAAAGCTAGTTAAAAAACTATACATAGAGATCCTAAGCCAATTTTGAGAGGTTGGATTGTAAATGCTCACTGATTATCATTGAAGATCTGTCTTTTTGTAAAAAGATACTTGTGAGTTAATCAAATTAAAGCTTTTCCATTTCCCATCTTTTCCTCTTTTGTTGTGTGTTTTTCTTGGGGGAAGTTACAATCACCCCTCTTCAACTCTAGAAGATTGTTGCTTTCCACTAGCCCCCTACGTAGAGAAATATGTTCTCTATTTTGGTGTTTTCTCTAGAAATAATTAGAGACTCAACTTGTGCTTTTTCACACTTTAAATAAAACTTAGGATCTATCAAATGCTTTGAGTCAAAGGAATTGGATCTTCCAACTCAGAGAACAATCCACAATAAGACAAGCTATCTCTCTGTAACACTCTATCTCTCTATATGCATAGATGTATAGGTACTGGAACTTGTTTGACTCTCACAATTGACTTAGAGGAAAAATGTTGTAGGAAGTTGACGTGTAAAGACTTAGAAAAAGAGAGTGCAAAGAGAGAAAGAGAGCAAAGGTCACATGCATATGTGCAAAGAATGTCAATCATAGAATGGAGAGAAAGAGACAAATACTTTGAAGATTAGTGGGTACAATGTCCCCCCACATCCTTCATTGGATATGTCTCCAAGTGTATGTACTTATAGGAAAATTGTATCCTTTCTATACAAATAAAGTGGAGACGCAAAAATTTCTCTTCCATTTTAAAAAGGAGTGCCATAAGAGTTGATTCTTATATCTATGTATACAAAAGGTGCAGTGCATATATTACAAAAATAATAACCATATTTTTGAGTGATTAATCCTTTGTTTTGCAAAAAATATATGATCTCAAGTGACTATAAAATGTCCATATCCTCATGATCCTTGACACAAAACACATTAAATTCCTCTATTCAAAGAGACTGCTCTCCTTGCAGCATGAGAAACGACATACAAATCTCCACGCAACCATCTACTATGTACTTTTTCAGATCGCGAGTGATCTATGGAGTTAAGTGGAGTTACGTTTCACATGTGAAACCTCCAACATTGTATACACATCCACAACTAGAGTCTATTCATGTGATGTGTCCTAGTTGACTTTAGTCAAGTCTCATTGGACTTGAATTAACTGAAGTTAAACCGAGTAGATGCTTCGTAAAGGATCTAAAGAGCCTTTGTCAAAAGAAAATCCCTATTGCAATTGTAGATGTTGAACCCAAGAAGTCATTCTTTGCATCCTTTAGGCTTACTAGGATGAACACATACCTCATCTAATACTCTAAAATATTATAATAATTTGGTGTTACTCAGGATACTTTAAAGTACATTTTTGTATTAAAAAATATTCTTCAAAGTATGAAATATATAATAGAATCCCTGAGCCCATCCCAAACTGTGTAGCATGGTTTTCGTCACTCTGATTGGATTTTTTAAACAAAAGGGGATTACTTCCTTGCCTTGATATGAAAAGAATGGAATCTTAGCACTCTTATCCTTGCCCAAATCATACCATGTAACCGTAGAGAGTACACATGTGGAAGCTGAATGACATAAAAATTTTACTCACAAAGTGGAAATAAGTTTGAGACAAAAGTGAGTAGACCATCAAATGGGAAAAATCACATGTGTATTAGAGTCATCTTTCAAAGAGCATGAAGTGAGCTCTCAAGCCTCTAACCAAGTAGAAAGTGGGAGAGAGTCCTTGTTTACATAGATTTGGAGGAAGCTCTCAAAATACATCATATGTGGGATAATTCTCCTTGAATGAGAATGAATACAAGATAGACGCAAATGACAAGGTATCCCAATTAAAAATAAAGAAATACAAAGTGGAGTGACTCCTTGATACAAAATGGAGATGCAATCATGGAAATGAAATACAGATGCAATTGGAAATGGAAATAGAGATGGGAATAGAAATCATTTCTTCAACAGCCCCTTTGCAACTCCATTTTGGAAAGCTTGAATGTTGCAAAGGTCCACCAAGCGATGGATCAAAATTAAAGGTAGAGACTTTGTGAACATGTTTTCCAAGTTCTCTTAAGAGGTACACTGCTCCAAGGTAGTCTCTTGAGATGGGATCTTCTCATGGATTAAGTGGCACTAGATCTCAATGTGCTTTGTTGGACAATGGAAGAGTGGATTCTTGGCGATGACCAAGGCTAACCGACTGTTAGTGTGGATGCATGTGGGAATGTCTTGCAAAATACCAATATTAGATAGTAAACACCGAAGCCATATGGACTCAATGCTACAAAATAGGATGCTAAGCACTCGATCTCTGTGGATGAAATAGGGATGATAGGCTACTTCTTACTTGCCAAGAAAGATCATGAAAAGAGAGGTAGAATATCACGAATTAGGATCACTAGCCAAATCTAAACTAGCATATTTGATGAAATGAATGCCCTATTTGTACCAAAGACCATGATATCAATTGTCAAAATGGTAGCAAAGAGCTAAGAACATCAGCTGCATATGCAATGTCTGGTCTGTTGAGATATCAAGCTCAACATGTGATGATCCAGGATGACACATATCATTTTTTCATTTCTCTGACATGTACAGTGGTCATGCCAATATATGTTAGGGATACTTCATTGAGCCTTACTAGATTTATCTACCGAGAGTGATGGCACATTTTTTTCTTGATAACTCACTCATTCGTGGACATTAGGATTTTCCTTATGTACTTTTCTTATATATGGCACTTGTTGTATTGTTGTTTTTAGGTCATTCTTGTACATTCCTTTCATGTAATAGAAGAAGAAGAAGAAGAAGAAGAAGAAGATCATTCTTCCTTGCATGAATTTGTGTGTGTTCCTCTTTGATTGTGAGAGTGTGTGTGTGAGCTCTCTTCCTTATCTCCTTCCTCATGACATGGTATCAGAGCCACTGTGGCTCTCAAGAGCTCGTGGAGAAGGCCGACAATGAAGAGTACGTGAGAAGGTGTGGAGAAAGCATGATTCACAAACGATCTCAAATTGCTACGAAAATTGGCATGAAGGTAGAAGGCCTCAAGGTGAATGACGTGCAAGGTGAGGCCCATAGAAAAACCAGGTCAGTTTGTAAAATTGTCACTTGCTTCCTATTCCACAACACTCATATATTCCGTGTACTATTGACACACAAAAATTGTGTTTTTCTGAGATCAAAGTGTCACATCATAGTGCAACAATGTTAAATTAGAAGTATTGCTTGTAGTTCTTTTGCAGTGTTGTGAATTGCTGTAGAAATGGCAAGTGCAGATGGAATGAGCCAGATTATGAGCGATAAGTTGGACAAGAACAACTTCCATGCTTGGAAATTCATAACGATGAATTTCTTGATGGGAAAAGGCTATTGGAACTACATCAAAAGGGAGAATAAAAATGCTCCATAGTTAACAAAGAGGAATCAAACTGTGACCAGTTAAGAGCATATGAGGAATGGAATCAAGGAGCACAAATTTTTAATGTACTGTCTATCTGTTAGCATATAGAATAGCATGATTGCGCACATATAGGATGCCAACACTCCAAAAGAGTCTTGGAATAGCTTGGTCACATTGTATGAGACCAATACAAAGGCACGAAAATTGCAATTCACGAACGAGCTGCATACATAAGAGAAAAAGGGCATGATGGTAAGTGACTACACCTTGAAAATCAAAAGCATATGTGAGTCACTTGCATCTATTGGCGTGAATGTGGATGATGATGATAAGGTGGAAGTCTGCCTTTGTGGTTTAGGAGCTTCATATAAGTAGTTCAGAACATCTATTTAGACCAAGGAAAATATGCTGAATTTTGTTGATCTAGTGTCCGTGTTGATTATTGAAGAAAATAATCTTGGTGAGGACTCGAACTCCCAAGTAAACCTAGTTCTGAGCAGGTATTCTACTATGGGAGAGGGAGAGGTAGAGATAGAAGCTTCGAAAGTGGAAGAGGACACATAACCAAGAGCAAGATCAACAACAGAATCATGAAGGAGGTAGAGGATAGTTTTGAGGCAAGGGGACCCAAAGAGGCCGTAGAAATTTCCAAAGAAATGATTCAAGTAATGACAATAAAGGATGCTGGAGTTGTGGTAAACCTAGACATCTTGAACATGATTGTAGGTTGAAGAATAAAAATAACAGAAGGTAGCAAAACAATGATGCATCCACAAGTGTAGATGATTCTAAGACGCTGTTCATGGTCCAACATCACATGATGAATACGATGTCTGCTGATGTTTCAAAATCAAATGGTAAGGTCCGGTATGTTGATTCAGGTGTTTCAAATCACATGAACAGTCATTGAGAATGGTTTAATAGTTTGCAAAAATTACCAGTTATTGGATGTGTAGAAATAGGTGATGACACATCACAATCTATCGAGCATATAGGAAACATAACATTGTCTATGGAGGACAGAAAGGTAAAACATCTTGCTGATGTGCTACATTTTCCAAATATAACAAAGAATCTAGTTTTTGTTGGACAAATGGTTGACCAAGGACTACGAATCAGGTTCAATAGTGATGGGATATATGTAGAAGAGTACAAACATGATGGAAGATTGATTGCCAAAGGAAACAAAGTGGGTAGGATGCTCACCTTGAATGTGAAAATTCTTGAAATGAATGCAGCCATGTTTGTAAAAGGTGCAAGAGTTATTGCTGATAGAGAGATCTAGCACAAACGAATTGGACATAAAAGTTTACAGAGGCTGAAATTGATGTAGTCAAAGGAGATTGTCAATGGACTACCAAATTTCAAGGTTGCAGAGATGCAAAAGGTATGTGCAACATGTCAATTTGTTAAATAGTCAAGAGAATCATTTTCACATGACAAGCATGTTAGTGAGAATGTACTAGAAACAGTACATATAGATGTTTGGGGTCTTGCAAAGACATCTTTGGGTGATTGCAGGTTTTATGTTACTTTCATTGATGATCATACACGAAAATTATGGTATATTTCATGAAAGAGAAGAGTGAGGTGTTCACTCACTTCCAAAATTTTAAGGCTATGCCTAGAAAGGAGATCAAGATAATATTTTTTTCATGTTATTCCACATGTACACAATTTTGAAGTTCTCCTTTAAGAACTCCACTCTTCACATCAAATTGGTGATCCAATTAAAGATGGGCTATTCATTGGACCACAAAGGTCCATGTGCAGAAGGGCTAGAGGCTTCTTAGATGGAGTAGATGCATCTTTTGAAACATGGTGTCTATGTTTTTTTACCTTGGATACATGCTCAAAAAGCATCTTTAACTTGGGCGATTTTGGGAAATTACGAGCTGTAGGCTCATGGTAGCACTTTTGTAACAATGTAGTTTGAACGTGAGTATTCCTGAAAAGTATTATAATTTGGAAGTTATTCAAACGAAGTTTGTAAATCAAAGCTTTATTTTGTAACCAAGGATACCAAAAAAAACTATCTATGGGTGTGAGAAAAAACATAGAGAGAAGTGGAAGATGTGTGACCAATCATAGGTGGTGATAGGAGTCTGAATGATACTATCCGTACCTGTGGAAATGATTTAACTTTGATGTTCTATGATGAAATACAACTAGGTGTTCCTTTTTGCATAGATATGGTGTCATATGTTATCCAAAATTAGGCAATGAAGGCAGAAAGGGTTTGTTCTTTGAGTTTCTTTAGTTACATGTTGAATGTGTTGAAGTGAAGTGGAGTAGTTGAATTAAAGTTAATGTTTAAAATTCTAAGATTTTGAAAGGTGCGTTGTTAGCTATATGTGAACTCTAGGTAATAATCACCAGTTTGCAAGAAGAAGTCTATACAAAAAGGGATATATTGAAAGCACAATATACTAAATCTAGAGAGCTTTCAGTTTTGAAGTAGTACCATTAGTAAAGTACCTTTACTATGATGAGTTTGAATTGATTGTGAAAAGCCTTACACATTTGGAGATCTTACTATATTCAATATGTAGGCACTACATTGCATGTCGGGGGTGGGGCAGCTTGATCGTCTAGTTCATTATTTGATGTGGATTCAAGCAGGGTTGCTACTTGGTGACTTGGAAGATCTTGAGCAAGAATTGGCTCAACACAAAAATTGAGGGGAGCTTGTGAAGGCCCAAAAAGAAGTTTTCATGACTACATTGGGAACAATGATTGTACCACTACCACAAACAGAGGACATTGATTGGGAGAGTGAAGAAGAGTGACATGACCTCCGACGAGAAGATGAAGATCTAGCTATCACACATCTTGATTGGGTGTTTACTCAGTGGTGGGGGATGTAGACACTATATCAAGTACGTGTATGTGTGTGTATGTAATTGTGAGCTAAAATCTAGTTTGATTGTTTGACTCAACATTCATTCTTACTTCACAATAGTATGTGTATGTGCATGTGTGTGTATGATTATGAATTAAGATCCATTGAGACATGTTGGAAAAGGTTTTAGATTCATTTTTATAATTAAAAGGATTTGAGAAGGTGTTGATAATTCAAGAAAAGCTTTCTAGGTCACTAGATGGCTTTCTCTTATAGAGTAATCAATACCTTCTCAGATCCCTTGAATTGTAAAGCAGTTTCATGCAATTGAATGAAACCAGTTAAAATCTATTATGATTGTCTGACTCAACAATGATTGTTACTTCACAATAGTATGTGTATGTATATGTGAGTGTATGATTGTGAGTCAAAATCTATTGTGATTGTTTGACTCAAGATTGATTCTTACTTCAAAATAGTATGCATATATGTATGTTAGTGTATGATTGTGAATAAAAATCTATTGTGACATGTTGGAAAAGGTTTTAGCTTCTTTTTTATAATTCAAGGGTTGAGAAGGTGTTGATAGTCAACTAGAGCTTTCTAGGTCTCTAGATGAATTTGTCATGTAGACTTATTAACACTTTCTCAGATCCCTTGAATTCTAAAGGGATCCAAGAAAGTTTCCATACAATTGAGCAAAACATTTTATGCATCATCCTCTTCACAATAGTATGTGTATGTGTATGTGCATGTATGATTGTGAATTAAAATCTATTGTGATTTTCTAACTTGACGTTGATTCTTACTTCACAACAGTATGTGTATGTGTATGTGTGCATATGATTGTGAATTAAACCTATTGTGATGTCTAACTCAACATTGATTTTTACTTCAAAAATAGTATGTGCATGTGTTTGTGCACATATGATTGTGAGTTAAAATCTATTGTGATTGTCTAAATCAACACTGATTCTTACTTCACAATTGTATGTGTGTGTATATGCATGTATGATTTTGAGTTAAAATCTATTCTATTTGTTTGAGTCAACATTAATTCTTATTCCATAATAATATGTGCATGTGTATGTGTGTGTATGATTGTGAGTCAAAATCTAATACGATTGTCTGACTCAACATTAATTCTTACTTCATAAAATTATGTGCATGTATAATTGTGAGTTAAAATCTGTTGTGATTGTGTGATCTACAACATTGATAAAAAAACTCGATTATATTAAGAGGTAGAAATATAAATATATAGATAGATAATGCATAGATTAATAGATTTAAAACTTAAGAGAGAGATTCAAAATAGTTTTTATATATTCAATATTGATTTACGTTTTTATTTTTGTAGATATAAAGTCTTCATGAAAGTAACCATTATGGGAAAGGGAAAAGAATGGTCCTATGTGACTATTCATCAAGAGGGGAAAACAATCTCCACAATACAATTGTGGACATTGTTATATAGGAAACACAAATCAGATAAAAGAGCATCTTTTTAGTACAGACAAAAATGTTATAGGATGCTCTAATCCAGATAGTGACATATGGGTACATTTTGCAAGTTATGCAAACAAATATAAATCCCAAGGTATAACATAAACAAGACTTAAAATCATAAATAGTTCACAACACTTTCAAATAAGTTCAAATAAGTCAAAGTGTAGAGAAAGAACGAGTAGATGTATCAATGACAATAGAGGAAGCTTGTGATATGTCTAATTAAGTATCACAAACTATTTTTGAGAATAATTAGGATATACCTACTTTTTTTTCACTAGATATATCAAGAAAGAGTGGTCCAGGTGAATCTAGTAGAACATTTGGGTCTAATAATGTGTCACCTATATTGCTCATATTAAATTACAAAACACAATATAGGTAGCTTTTGAAAAGCAAGGTTGTCTTGAAATTAATCTTAAATGGACTCAAGCCTTTTAACATGTGGAATTCCTTTCAACGTTATTCATAATCACATTTTCAAAAATTCTTTGATGTCAACTATACAGAAAGGATTCACCATCCTATATTACAACAAAATGAAAACAGAATATGTAGATAAAGTGAAGAACATTACCAAAGCTATTTTAAAACGAAGAGTGCTCGATTATGTGTTGAGATATCAAGCTCAACATGTGATGATCCAGGATGACACGTATCAGTTTTTCGTTTCTCTGACATGTATAGTGGTCACACCGGTATATGTCAAGGATACTTCATTGAGCTGTACTAGATTTATCTATCGAGATTGATGGCACATTTGTTTCTTGCCAGATTAGGTTTATCCTTATGTACTGGTCTTTATATATTGCACTTGTTGTATTCTTGTTTTTAGGTCATTATTGTACATTACTTTTTATGTAATATAAGAAGAAGAAGATCATTCTTCCTTGCCTCAATTTGAGTGTGTGCTTCTCTTTGATTGTGAGAGTGTGTGTGTGTGAGCTCTCTTCCTTATCTCCTTCCTCGTGACATGGTATTAGAGCCAGTGTGGCTTTAGAGAGCTCGTGGAGAAGGCTGACGGTGAAGAGTACGCTAGATGGCGTGGATAAAGCGTGATTCACAAATGATCTCACATTGCTATGAAAATTGGCATGAAGGTCAGATCCAAGTTTTGGAGCCATCTCAATCTCTGTTTTGAACCTGCAAGGTGGGGCCCACACAAAAACCAAGTCAATTTTAGAAATTGTAACTTGTGTCGTATTTGGCAACACTCGTATATTCCAGATCTAGAATTTCAAGCGATTCCGTGTACTGTTGATACACGAAAACAATGTTTTTCTAAGATTAAACTGTCACGTCATAGTGCGACAGTGTTCAAGCAGAAGTGCTTCTTGTAGTGTTTTGCATTGTTGTGAATGGCTGTAGAAATGGCAAATGTAGATGGAATGAGTCAACTTATGAGCGATAAGCTAAACAAGAACAACTTCCATGCCTGGAGATTCAGAATGACAAATTTCCTGATGGGAAAAGGCTACTGGAAGTACATCGAAGGAGAGAACAAAAATGCTTTGCAGTTACCAAGAGGAATCAGACTACAGAATAGTTAAGAGCATATGAGGAATGGAATCAAGGAGCAGGAAAGGTAATGTATTGGCTATCTGTTAGCATACATGATAGCATGATTGAGCACATACAGGATGCCAAGACTCCGAAAGAGGCTTGTTTGGTCACATTGTACGAGACCAATACAAAGGCATGGAAATTGCAACTCAAGAACGAGCTGCACACATTGGAGAAAAAGAGCATGTCGGTAAGTGACTACACTCTGAAAATCAAAAGCATCTGTCACTTGCATCTATTGGCGTGAATGGAGGTGATGATGATAAGGTGGAAGTGTGCCTTCGTGGTTTAGGAGCTGCATATAAGCAATTCAGAACTTCTATATAGACCAGGGAAAATATTTTGAATTTCACTGATCTGGTATCTATGCTAATTATTGAAGAAAAGAATCTTGGTGAGGATTCAAAATCCCAAGGAAAATTTAGTTCCGAGTAGGTATTCTACTCTGGTAGAGGAAGAGGTAGAGGTTTCAGAAGTGGAAGAGGAAACAATAACCAAGACCAAAGTCAGTAATAGAGTCATGCAGGAGGAAGAGGACAGTTTCAAGGTAGGGGGAGCCAAAGAGGCCGCAAAAATTTCCAAATAAATTCAAGTAGTGACAGTAAAGGATGTTGGAATTGTGGTAAACCTGGACACTTTGAACGTGATTGCAGGTTGAAGAATCAAAATAACAAAAGGCAGCAAAACAACTATGCATCCCAAGTGTAGATGATTCTGAGAAGCTGTTCATGGTTCAATATCACATGATGAATATGACGTCTACTGGTGTTTAAAATCGAATGATAATGTCTGGTATGTTGATTCATGTGCTTCAAATCACATGACCAGTCATGCGGAATGGTTTAGTACTTTGGAGAAATTGCTAGTTCTTGGATATGTTGAAACAGGTGATGACACATCACACCCTATTGAGCATATAGGAAATATAGCACTGTCTATGGAGGATGGGTAGGTAAAACACCTTGTTGATGTGCTACAGGTTCCAAATATAACAAAGAATCTGGTTTCTGTTGGACAAATGGTTGACTAGGGATTACAAGTCAGGTTCAATGCTGATGGGTTATATGTAGAAGAATACAAATGGGATGGAAGATTGATTGCCAAAGGAAAGAAAGTGGGTAGGATGTTCACCTTAAATGTGAAAATTCCTGAAATGAATGTAGCCATGTTTGCAAAAGGTGCAGGAGTTATTGCTGATATAGAGATCTGGCACAAACATATTGGACATGCAAACTTGTAGAGGCTAAAATTGATGCAATCGAAGGAGATTGTCCATGGACTACCAAATTTCAAGGTTGCAGAGGCAAAAGGTATGCACAACATGTCAATTTGGTAAACACTCAAGATCATCATTTTTGCATGACAAGCATGTTAGTGAGAATGTGCTAGAAATAGTACATACAGATGTTTGGGGTCTTGCAAAAACCACATCTATGGTCGGTTGCAGGTTTTATGTTACTTTTATTGATGAACATGCATGGAAAGTGTGGGTGTATCTCATGAAAGAGAAGAGTGAGGTATTCACTCACTTTCAAAATTCTAAAGCTATGGTGGAGAAGTAGAAAGGGAAATATATTCAGACATTGAGATATGATGGAGGAGGTGAATACATGTCAAATGACTTCAACAATTTTCTAAAAATTCATGGAATTCGACGTCAGCTTTCATGCAGGTACACACCACAACAGAATTCCGTTGCTGAATGCAAAAATAGACATATTGCAAAATTAGCAAGAGCCTTTATGGCTGACAAGAATATGCCTCATTGTTATTGGGCAGAAGCTGTGCATACAACTGTATACATCATGAACAAAACTCCAACTATTGCTATACATCAAGTTACACCTGAAGGGAATTTCACAGGTAAAAAGCCAAACTTATCACATATGAAAGTTTTTGGCTATATTGCATATGTACATGTTCTAGATGAGTTGGGGATGAAGCTTGATCCCAAAGCAGAAAAACGTGTCTTCATTGGATACTCCCTTGAGCAAAAGGGATATAAATTTTATAACCCACTCACACGATAGGTGAAGGGGAGCAGAGATGTGGTATTTGATGAAATATCAAGCTTCTATGTAGATGCCAACAAAGGAGTGAATCTTGAACCAAATGACAAAGAAAATGCTGAAAAATCAAGTGCAGAATCTCAAGCTTTGAGTGGACCGGATGCATCACCAAGCAATAGTTCCAAATCAAATCCATGGAGTGGAAGATCCCGTGGAAATTTCAGTCCATCAATTTCATCAAATACATCCAAGAAAGGTAAAGAAAAGCTTTTTGCTGGTCATAAAACATGTGTAGGTTTTGAAGATCTTGATGGAGATTCAAGCGATTCAAAAAATAGTCCTGATGAGGAACTTGGATTGCCCTCTATGAAGACTCTAAGAGTAAGAAGCCCACATGCAGATGACACAGGGAGAAGTGACCCAGGACCAAGAAGATATGGGAGGATATGGAATTAAGTGCAACGATTGACATATGATAGTTACATGGCTCGCCATTGTGCCTACATGACAAAGGTAATACAAGATGTTGAACCTTCTTGTTTTGAAGATGCAACTGGAAATGCAGATTGGGAAAAAGCTATGGATGAAGAGATGGTTGCACTTTATGGAAACGATACATGGAAGCTAGTTCCATTGCCACAAGGAAAGAAACCCATAGGCTACAAGTGGGTTTACAAGGTAAAGCACAATGCTGATGGTAGCATAAGTAGGTATAAAGCACGTTTGGTAGCAAAAGGATATGCACAAATTTATGGCATTGATTATGAGGAAACATTCTCCCCTGTAGCGAAAATCTCTACTGTCAGAACACTTGTCGCATTAGCTACAACAAAAGGATGGACGTTGCATCAGATGGATGTGAAGAATGCTTTCTTACATGGTGAGTTACAGGAAGAAGTATACATGGACCAACCACAAGGATATGAAGATTCAAAGCATCAAAATATGTTTGCAAGTTGCAAAAGGCTTTGTATGGGCTGAAGCAAGCTCCTCGTGCATGGCATGCAATGATTGTTGATTACTTAGCCACCATTGGGTTGAGCAATGGAGTATTAAGTGTGCAGCATCTGTTGCAGCTGCTCTCAGAAACGGAGAAGCCAATTTCTATGCCATTAGATCAGAATTTGAAGTTAGATACTACATCAAGTGAATCATTGGAAAATGATACTATGTACAGGAAAATTATGGGAAGTTTGATATATCTCACAATTACGAGGCCTGATCTTAGCTACACTGTTGGACTTGAAAGTCAGTTTATGCAGGTTCCTCGAAAGCCACATTTGAATGCTCTAAGGTGCACTCTACGTTACGTGAGTGCTACTTTGGATTATGCATTGTTTTATGAAACTAGCATAGATTTGTAGGTTCATGGATACACCAATGCAGATTGGGATGGTAGTATTCCAGATAGAAGATCTACTAGTGGCTTTCTATTCTCACTTGGGAGTGCAACTATTACATGGAGCAGCAAGAAGCAACCCACTATTGCTTTGTCGAGTACAAAGGCTGAGTATAGGGGTGTTGCAATGGGAGCATGTGAGGCATTGTTGGCAGTCAAGGAACTGAAGGACTCACAAGACAAGGAAGTCAATGAAGGGAGTCGGAGCGAAGAGAAGGCACAAGCAGACAGAGTAGTCAACAAAGGTCTGGCAAGTAGGCCATTTATTTTTTTCATGAAGCTAAAGCATATCCAAGAGGTGGAACCACAAGAAGAAGAAGCAAGTAGGGAGCTCCAGGAAATGTATGTCGAAATGTTAGAAGAAATCCCTACAAAATAGTGATTTTCATCACTAAAAACCATTGTAAATACCATTTCATATTTTTGTAGCTCCATTTTGTGCAAGCCAAGGAGTTCTTGAGCTTGAGGAGCTTTAGAAGTACCTACCTATCAGTTTTCACATTTTTTAGACTCCGTTTGAACCTCCAAATAGGCCAGAGAACCTAATTTTTAACTAGGGCAGACACTAGGTCTGGACAAGGCCAAAAACTAGTCAAAAACTATAAATAGAGCTAGAGAGCTCATTTTTGAGGTTAGCTTGTAATAGAATTGAACTTGTATGAGCACTTTTGAAGTAATCTAAAAGAACTCCATTGCTTCTCTCTCTTGCTTACCTTGTGTGCGTGTGTGTGTGTATGTGTGTGCATGTTAGAGTGCTTCTCACTCACGCACTTGTGCCTTCACTTGCTCGAGGTCATCATACCATCCTCACGTCTTCCTAGATTGACATTAAAGGAGGTGCTACTCATCACTGAGCTACACCAAATTTTGGCACCGTTGCCGGGGATCGAGCTTTGAGGACGAGCGTGTGATGGTAAGACGTAGATTTGAGACGTTGGCGTTGTAGGTAATCTCTTTACTTTTCTTATTTTTCTCTTTCTTACCTCACTGTCATCATCACCATCATCATCATCACCATATCCGATCTCCATCTCCATCATCGCAAAAATTTCAGTTTTTTTATCATATCACCTTCTCCCCTCCATTTCCTTCATTTCACTTGTGAGAGAGAGCGAGAGAGCGACTTGTGTGTGTTGTTTTTGCTTGTTTCTTGAGCACTCTTGCAGGATCTTGTTGTATCATCGTGTCCAGCACGCTGCGCGGGTACGGATGAGCTCGAAACTCTTTGTGTCGCAGACCTCTGTCGATTGCGATTGACAGAAAATTTGGGTTTTTGGTAAAACAAAGTACACCACCTTAATACACATGGAGAGCACATTCCAAATCACTAAAAAAAATTAAAAAATTTCGTGTTTCTCTGTCAATCGCGACCGACACCATCGATCGCGATCGACAGCCACGATCGACAGATTCTGTCGATCACGACCGACAGACCCTGTCAATCGCGATCGACAACCACGACCGACACCTCTGTCAGTCGCGATTGACACCGTCGATCACGACCGACTGAATTTTTACAATTGATTGAATTTCTCGCGTTGCCACGTGTCCATCGCGACGGACACATCCCCGATCGACTGAAATCACGGTGAAAATCCCGGAGAAAGTGTCGATCGCGATTGATAGGACTCAGGACCGACTCTGTCGATCGTGATTGACACTGTCGATCGCGATTGACGTGTCGATCGCGACCGACAGGCCCGGACGGAATCCTCTGTCAATCGCGATTGACAGACCTGTCGATCGCGATTGACAGGCTTTTCGGCCAAAATTTTAGGGTTTTTAATTCCAATTTTTTTGAGTAATTGGGGACACCAAAATCACACATTTAGAGTATTGTGAGGCCTATACACTAGTGATCTGGGAAAAAGCCCAGTTGCCTATTGACCTGTTTTCCCCTGTTTTAAACCTAGAACCCTGACAGTCATAACTTTCTGATACGAAATCCATTTGGGGTGATCTTGGGCTTGTTGGAGAGCTCGTGGGGAGTACAACCAAAACTTCCACTGGTTACCGTGAAATTAATATCAATATTATTAGTTATAGTATTTTGAAGGTGACCATATTCAAGGGGAACAGAGCCAAGGGATCTCTAGATTGTTTTCCATAAAGACAAAAGGCTAATTGGTATCTGAGCTACATGAATGAAAGTGCTTGGTTATGTCTTTTGAATTTAAGTCTTGAGCTAATTTTGGGACTCTTACAGGTCTAGTGAGAGCATCAAAGGGTGATCGGAGCAAGAGTAAGTGCAAGCTTGGGAACACACTTCTTGAGCACACAAGGGAAACCAAGGGAGAAACTCAAGGTTGGAAGATTCTCAACTCCCTCTGTCAATCCCTAGCTTAGGCTAAGTTCGAGTAGTGCTAGAAGTAAGTCAGGGCAACGATAGGCACGAGACAAGTCAAGACCATCTAGGAAATCAAGTTCAAGTCAAGAGATAACCTGTGTGTGACCGACAACTTTAAAGGAAAAGAACCTAACGTGAGACGATCAACACTCAAGTGAGGAAAATTAACTCAAGTGTTCTTGACGACGTGATATCAGACAAGATCATAACCACAATAATCAACTAAAAAGAATCAAGTGACTGATATAAAAGAACTCAGCAACGAGGTTGTACCTTGGGTAAAAATTGGGATTGCTCAAATAGGCATATGAACCTTAGATCAGGACGACACCTAGGAAGAGATAGACAAAGTCTTAGGTCTTCTGAGGCTAGTGTTAATCATACTGCTAGGTCTTGGGCCCAGCAGTTGAGCCATTATTCGCACTACCCTAGCTCTGAAACTAGTGAGTCAGAGATGTCCCACGGTATGGAGAGACCTACAGGAAGTTCATGTGTGCCATACTTACATAGGGTAGAAGGCCCCTACAAGACGCAGCTAGAATACCTTAGGACCAACCGACTAGGTGCTAGCATCTATGAGGACGGCCTAGGAAGATATGTGGTCCAGATCAAAAACCCAGATCAATCCATTGGACTAGAGCACCCAGCTGTCAAGTTTGAAATGGAGCATACTTGGACAAAGAAGGAACAATATATGTAGTCACCAGTCATCCAGATAGGACACACGAATTTGGAAATGTGATCCCAGAAGCGGACTTAGGAGACCTAGAGCAAGGAAACATGGGTGTAGAACCTAGAACCCCTCAAGGCAAATCAGTTCTCACTAGGATTATCACACTAGAATGGATTCCCCAAGACAATAAGAGCATAGATCTGCTCCTGAACCGAGAGATTGATGAAGCCTTTTGGAGGTATAGATCTGATCAGCCAAATGAGGTAGGAACAATCATGATATATGAGTTCAAAGATCCTGGTAGCCCAGGCAGAGTGACCTACTTAGATCACGCTTTAGAGAGGATCTTTGTGGTTACAGAAAATGATAGGCATGCTTACACTTGGAAAGGTTAATTTATTTTCCCCCAACCAAGATCGAATGTGTCCTTTGGTCACCTAGGAGCTGGAACGCCCCAAGCTCATGGAGCTCAAAGAGACAGACATAGAGATAGACCGGAGGTAAGCTTTGCCAACGCAGTGGGAAGAGAAAGAACGAGAACGGAAGCAAATAGAGTGGAACCTGAGGGACTTAGAGCCCCAAGGAACCAAAGGAATGCGGATGAATTTCCTCTACCAAGACCTAGAGAGCACACGAGGACTTTGAGGCCGACTCAGCTAGTTAAGTCCATGAAGAACTACTTCGATGGCACAGGAGACCCATATGATCATGTGGCCGAGTTTAGGCAAGTCTTGAGAGCTGAGCAAGTTGAGGACCTATTCACGCAGTATAATGCCTTTGGTCTAACCCTTAGGAACACAGCCCTAACATGGTTTCAACCATTGAATGAGAAGCAGTTTAGGAGCATAGACCAACTCTTAGAGGCTTTCATCATTGAATTCTCTAAAAGTGGCATAAGGCATAATACTTCCTCATCGATACATAGCTTCAAGCAAACCCCTGAAGAGACGGTTAGACTTGTAGGAAGAAGGTTTAGGCAATACCTAGAGAGATGCCCTGTCTCTGAGCTACCCACACCAGCCAAACAAGTGGCTTTATTCCTAGATGGACTGTTGAGTACGAAGTTGAGATCCTATGTGTACTTAAAAGACCCTAGGACCATAGAAGAGTGTGTACGCATGTGCATCGACATCGAGGATAACCTAGGGGAAGAATTAGAGCTTTCAAAAATCTACAAAGATTCTGATAGTGCCTCTAGTCTCTCATCCTCGCAATCCACATCAATTGAGGAACTCGCTGAGAAAGTAGCTCAAAAGCTAGGTGTCACTAGCAAACAAATCCCAAGGTTTGCCCCAGTAAAGAGGTGCTATACTTGCGGTGGTGACCATATGGCGAACGTGTATCCCATTATGGCTCAACCCCAAGTGAATCCTAGTAGCCAATACTACACCATAGAACGGAAATACACTAATCACACAGCACAAGATTGTCCATACAATAAGCAAGCGGTTAGACAAACCTACCCTCAACCCTATCCACAACAGGGAAGATACCCGAACCAGTATCCACCACAACAGTATGCTAGGCCTCAACAAACATACCAACCACAATATCAGACCCAACAAAGACTTCAACCAGTGCTGGCACAACAACCTCCAGCTCCATCCAATGTGATCCTAGTAAAGTATGCAGCTGCAGAAGAGAATTTGAATAGAGCTATAGTCCCAATAACACCCTTGCTTTTAGAAAGTGACCCCAGTGATCATAGCTTTGATTCTACACATATTGATAGCCCCCTGGCTTATTACATGCAGTCTCCTGAGCATGGTGAGTCCTACTATAGTGAAGAACCGAGTGAACCTAGTTGGGAGCCAGATTACGCAAATGTCATGTATGCAAACCCCAACTCTAGACCTCAACCTAGGCAAGTAAGGCCCCCATTCCCTAGAGGACCATGCTATAGATGCCAAGGAGATCATCTCATTCGTGATTGTCCCTTGCCTCCACCCACACAATCCCAATCTATGACAATTCAAGGATTTTGTCAAGATTGCGGAAAGGAGCATCTCTTACGAGATTGCCCAAAGAACCCCAATAATATGCCAAAAATTACTCCTATCAATGTTATTGGGTTAGTAGTAGACTCTACAGGGAGGGTGACGTCCACTACACCAGTACAAGTGGTCACTAGAGCTCAAGCCTTGCAGCAAAACCAAAGTTTAGGCCACGAAAAGAGTGCTGAGGCTAGTGAAACTGAGAGCATAACCAAGAAGAGGACTAGAGCCTGGAGAGATAGTAGAGAAAGAATGAAGAGGCAATGGGCAAAGAAGATGAGTGAACTCGAGGAAAGCCTAAGAGAAGCGAAGGCCAGGATCATTGAACTTACAGCTCAAACTCCCTCTCACACCACTCCACCACCACCCTTCCCATCTCCATCCAATCCATCACCTTCCAACCCACCTCACACAATTCCACCACCCCCAAGAGTAGGATCAGTCCTAGCAAATCCCACTCTCGAGGATCTAAATATGATGCTCAAAGCATATCAGGCCAGAATCCAAGAAGGGCCAAATGTAACTGATCATGGAAAGTGTTACCCGAGAGCAGAAATAGAGCTTGAACGAACCAAAATCTGTGCTAAGATGGTGGAATTGGCTCAAACCATGTTTGAAGCCAGTTGCCTCTTTAACATCTCTAGTTCAGCTAAGACACAGTTGCACTTTGATGGACTGCTAGAGAGATTGGAAAGGCTAATTGCACAATCAGAAAAGGAACCCACCCCACCAAATAAGGGCAAGACAAGTGAAAGAGAAAGCCTACCTACCCAGGAAGCCTATGTGCCTAACTCTACGGAGCCAGACACATCTTCTTCTATGAATCGGTTCACACCAGAATTCCTACGAGAGATTCAAGAAGACAAATGGGCTAAAGAAAGTGAAGTCCCTCCTCCCATTGAACTTGTGGATGATGCACACGACCAATTCCCACAAGATATTCCCTTTATTTATGAAGAGAAGGAGAGCACCCAATCTCAGGAAACATTAGACTTTGAGTCTAATTCTTTACAAGAGTTACCCCACTTCACAGGCCCATGGGAAGCTAAGTCTACTTGTATGAGAGCACCCACGGTCATGGTACAAAATGAGGACTCAAACATACCTAGGAATACGGAGGTAGTGAAGAACACTAAAGTGCAGTGCAATCTCACTTTAGAAGAGCTACTCAAGGTTAGGCCAGACCTATGGAAACATGTAGCCAAACAAGTACCAGAGATAGCAAAACCTCATTCCTAGGTAGGATCTCATCGCACAGTGCCAGAGATACCTTTGGACAAGATAGGAGATATGAGCGAAGGAGAAGAAGGAAACACCTATCTTCCCATTACCCATCAGGGATACACCACCAAGGCAATTTTGGACTCGGGCGCAGGTGTTGCAATTGCTACCACTTCCCTATGGAAGCGTTGGGGCAAGCCAGCACTCAGGCCCACGAGGATGAAATTGCAAATGGCCGATGGCCACATTGAAAGACCTTTGGGACTACTAGAAGGAATAACTCTCACTACATGTGGTGTTGAGTTTGAGCACACTTTCGCCATATGTGACTTTAGCAAAAATCATGCCTATGAGATGATTTTGGGAAGACCATTAATGCGACAGTTGCAAGTAGTACAGGATTGGGGAACCAATTCCTTGTATTTGCAACATTTAGGTGTCACCACCAAAGTGAATCTCAAAGATTACTCTCATAGGGATGTACCCCCCATTCAATGGAACCCCATCCATAGAGCCAAAGATGATACTGAGTTTGTGCACTCCATAGGATCAGGATCCTCATGGATGCATGAAGACACACACTTATGGATGTGTAAAGTGGCAGTAGAAGAGGAGAAGAGAGCAAAAGCAAGAGAAGTAGGTGCTAAGGATACCCATAGATCAGTTCAAGACCCAGCCTATGCACATGTTGTATTCCCTGATGAAGAATTTGAACCTCACGGCTGGGCAGAAATTCTAGCAACAATGGATGTAGCCATCAATGAAGAACAATGGACACCCCACTGTGACGAGGACGGCTATGACATTTCAGTCTTCTCCATAGAGCCAATCAAGGGAGAGGCAGTTCTAGAAGAATGCGAACCTAGTTCTGATGCATTTGAGGATGCAAGTGACTCCGATCTAGAGTCAATCATTATGGACCCACCTTTTGCATTAGATGAAGAATACTTCTATGAAGTAGAAGCTCATCCTCAGAGACATGGAGAGCTCACAAATGATGTAAGGTTAGCCACACAAGTGACCCCTAAGGATGAAGGAAAGAAAAGGAAGAAGAGAGAAGTCACACCAGAAGAGGAAGAATCTTTGTTCGAGGTCCCTGAAAACTTTAAAAAGTATGAGATAGACGATAGAAGAGTCATGGTAAGGATGCCAAGAAGTGAAGCTCAATCAGGAGAGGCCTATGATAACAAAGAAACCACCAAGAAAATAGTTGTAGCCATGGAAGAAGGACAAGAGAGATGCACTTACATAGGGCATGACCTGACAGAAGAAGAGGAGTATGAGTTGATAGCCTTGCTAAGAGAATACAGAGATGTATTCCCTTGGAGTTACAAGGATTTGAAAGGTGTAGACCTGGACATATGCTCACACACTATCCCCTATGACCTCAGATGCTAAACCTTCTAAGCAAAAGCCATACACATACAATGATAATTATGCTGCCAAGATCAAAGAGGAGATAGATAGACTGGTAGAAGCTGGATTTATTTATGAAATTGAGCACACTGAGTGGGTATCCCCCATTGTAGTGGTGCCCAAGAAGAATGGAAAGCTACGTGTGTGCATTAACTTGAAGAAGGTTAATGCAGCCACTATTCGGGACAACTATCCGCTTCCTATCACTGAGCATCTGCTAGAAAGAGTGGCAGGCAAGGAAGTGTACAACTTCCTTGATGGATTTTCGGGCTACAATCAGGTAGCCATTGCTCCGAAAGACCAGCATAAGACAGCTTTTGCCACATAGTGGGGCATATCTGCCTTTAGAGTAATGCCATTTGGGCTTACCAATGCTCCTGCAACTTTCCAAAGATTGATGTGTCACGTGTTTAAAGAGTTCCTAAGGAAGAATTTAGAGGTCTATGTTGATGATCTCTGTGCTCATTCCAACATTAGAGAGACACATATACCAGAACTCAGGCAAATCTTTGACAAATGCAGAGAATATCAACTCTGCTTGAACCCAGAAAAGTGTGTTTTCATGGTCACGCAAGGCAAGATTCTAGGACACATAGTGTCAAAGAATCGCATATCCACTGATGAAGAGAAAGTAAAAGCCATAGCAGAGTTACCTAGGCCAAACAATGTCAAGGAAGTACAAGCTTTCATGGGGCATTGTGGTTATTACCGACGTTTTATACACATGTATGCCATCATAGCAAAGCCTCTGTATGGGCTTTTGACTAACTTTGAGTGGACTAATGAATGTGAGGACTCCTTCAATGAGCTCAAAAGAAGATTGTGTTCAGCACCAATCTTGACCACACTAGATTGGAATAAGCCATTTCATGTTCACGTGGATGCATCCAATTATGCTATTGGATGTGTACTCGCACAACCTATGGGCGAAGGTAATATGGATCTTCCAAATGCCTATGCTAGTAGAGAGTTGAATGCAGCTGAACGGAACTATACCACCATCGAACGAGAAGGATTAGGCATGGTATATGCAGTTAAAAAGTTTAGACACTATTTGCTTGCAAATAATTTTAAATTTTTTACCGATCATCAATCATTATTGTACTTGGTAAACAAACCATGCAATACAGGCCGATTAGTAAGATGGTTTCTCTTACTAATGGAATATGACTTTGAGGTCGTGGTAAGGAAAGGCAAGACTCACTTGAGAGTAGACCACCTCTCTAGGCTCACATCTAGAGAAGCCCCACAAGGAGTATCAGATGACCTTCCGGATGCTTACTTGTTCAATTTGGAAGTTGTACCTCAGTGGGCTAAGCCATTAGTGCCAGTATTGACATACGGGCCTAACCACCCAGTGATAAACACACAGGATAGGGAGATAGTAAAAGCCCAAAAATACTAGATCATGGCAGGAAGTATGTACAAGCACACAGATCAAGGGATCCTAGCTTGTTGTGTGGAAGAGGATGAGTACGCTAAATGGTTGCAATTAGCACATGTAGGTGCATTAGAGCAACACTACTCAAAGCAACAAACCCTACAGACACTAAGGAGACTCGGAGTGCATTGGCCGACTATGGAGGCTGATGTCCATAAGTTGTGCAAGGAATGCCCAATCTGTTGCACTAAACCACCGGTGGAGCATGCCACTCTTTATCAAGTGTCCATAGTGCCAGAGTGGAGTGAACCATTAGTAGCTTTCCTGAGGACGAGAACATTCCCTCAAGATATGACATTGGTTAGACAAAGAAGTCTAGAACAAGAAGCCCTAGATTACTCACTCATTGGTGATAATCTATACAAGCGTGGTAAAGATGGTTACCTGAGACTATGTGTCCATGAGAGTGAATACATCAAGATCTTGGAAATTGCTCAGCAGGAGGACACTTTGGACCAGATCGGGTGATCAATGTCACGAGGAAGGAGATAAGGAAGAGAGCTCACACACACACTCTCACTCTCAAGGAGAAGCACACACACAGATTGAGGCAAGGAAGAATGATCTTCTTCTTCTTCTTCTATTACATAAAAGGAATGTACAAGAATGACCTAAAAACAAGAATACAACCAGTGCAATATATAAAGACCAGTACATAAGGAAAAACCTAATGTCCACGAATGAGTGAGTTGGCAAGAAACAAATGTGCCATCACTCTCGGTAGATAAATCTAATAAAGCTCAATGAAGTATCCCTGACATATACCGGCGTGACCACTATACATGTCAGAGAAACGAAAAATTGGTACGTGTCATCCTGGATCATCACATGTTGAGCTTGATATCTCAACACTCCCCCTCAAGCTCAATGCCATATCCTGTAATCCAAGCATCTTCCGAAACTTCTTCAACTTCTCAACTCCAAGTGCTTTGGTGAAAATATCAGCAACCTGCTCATCTGTTCTCACATAAACAAGATCAATATCACCTGCTAATACCTTCTCTCTGATGAAGTGATAATGTACCTCGATATGCTTTGTTCTAGCATGGAAAACAGGGTTCCGTGCTAATTGTATGCTGCTAAGATTATCACAATAGATAGTGATAGGCTTTTGCACTTCCACACCTAAATCTGCAAGTAACATCTCCAGCCATGATGCCTCACATGCTGCCATTGCAGCACCTCTATACTCAGCCTCTGTACTCGACAAAGCAATAGTGGGTTGCTTCTTACTGCTCCATGTAATAGCTGCACCTCAAGTGAGAAAAGAAAGCCACTAGTAGATCTTCTATCTGGAGTACTACCAGCCCAATCTGCATCGGTGTATCCATGAACCTGCAAATCTACACCAGCTTCATAAAACAATGCATAATCCAAAGTAGCACTCACATAACGTATAGTGCGCCTCAGAGCATCCAAATGTGGCTTCCTGGGAACCTGCATAAACTGACTTTCAAGTCCAACAGTGTAGCTTAAATCAGACCTTGTAATTGTAAGATATATAAGACTTCCCACAATTTTCCTGTACATAGTAGCATTTTCCAATGCTTCACCTGATGTAGTATCCAATTTCAAATTCTGATCTAAAGGCATAGAAATTGGCTTACAATCAGCCATATCATACTTTTGCAGCATATTCAAGGCATATTGCCTTTGCGACATCCATATACCTGTTTCTGTATGTATAAACTCAATGCCCAAGAAATAGCACAGCACACCAAGATCTTTCATGTCGAATTCCTGCATAAGAAGTTTCTTTACCTCTTTGATGCTTTCTTCATTATTGCCACCTACAATCAGATCATCAACATAAATAGCCACAATAGTGATGCCATCATCAACCTTCCTTGCATATAGTGAGTGATCGGCATCACACATAGAAAACCCAATGTTGGTTAAGTAATCAGCAATCCTTGCATGCCATGCACGCGGAGCCTGCTTCAGCCCATATGTCAATCGTTGCACTGAATTACACATCCTCCCAGATCTTCTTGGTCCTGGGTCACTTCTTCTTGTATCATCTGCATGTGCCCTTCTTACTCCTTGTTGCAGAGCTAAAGAGCGCAGAAAGCAGAGAAAAAAGACGGGCCCCAAAATTTTTCCGATTTGGACACACCATTTTTTGTAACATAACCACTTTTGTACATATTTTCCATTGTAAATGCACTAGAGGAGTCCTCTAGATGCATCCCCTCAGAAGATTAGTGAATTACCCATGTATATTAGTAGGAAGTTAGTATTTTAGTGAATAAAGTGCCGGCCTCTTGTGTGAAAGGACCAAACTTAGGGCACTAGTATATAAGTCAAAAGTGACTCATTGTAAAAGACACTTCTTGTCATTGTGAAGAAGAGCACTTCTGAAATTTCGAGTTTGCCTCTTCCTTGCTGATTTTGATCTTCATTTTGCTCATGTATGTGTGTGTGATGCTTGAAATGCAAGTGTAGGACTGTTGTCTACCCCTTCCCCCTTGTTTTGAGTGACTGTAGTGCGTGCGTAAGCTAGGAGAAGCAAAAACGCGGGTGTTAATAGTTCCCGTAATTCACTGTTTCTGCCATAACTTGCAGCAGAGTGGTCAGAATTGAGTGAAACCACTACCGTTGGATTCGTCTCGTCAAGAGCTTCGAAACGAGTACCCTATTGTCTATGTTCGGAGTTCTGGGCTGGGAGAAAACCTCAAAAAACCAAAACTGCTGAAAAGAGGCTTGCGGCAACACTTCCAGTTTTTCAGTAGGTGTGGGTAGTATTAGTCTTTTCTCATGCTTGGATAGCTAACTCACTTCATTTTCTATCACGTGTGCAAATGTCTTCATACACTTGGTAAGTCACTCCTTAGGATTGATAATTAAATGTGTGAAAAGAACTCCACTATATGCACTTGTATGGCAATCGAGGTATAGTCTCATTGGTACAAGTCCTTGAGTCATTGCGGCTCAAGTACACACGTTTTTGGCGCCGTTGCCGGGGAAGCACTCCACCAAGTTGCCTTCGTGATAGTTAGAGAGCAAGTGTGATCGAATCGTACTTGTAGAGGTGAATTTGTCCATTGACGAGTAGTATTCCATTTCAGCACTTGTCACTTCTCATCCTTGAGGTGTGTGTGATAAGTTTTAGGTTTAAGTGTAGGAGGAGGGAAGAGAAGGAAGAGTTAGGGTTAGGTTAGAAGGAGAGGAGAAGTGAGGGAAAGAGGAGTAGGAGTAGGTCAAAATCCTCAAAAAATCATCAAAAATCCCAAAAAAATTTTAAGTTCAGTCAAAAAGTATAAAAACCAAAAAAATTGGCTCATTTGACACTTCACAGTGTTCTGGTATCGTTTGCAAGCAGCGACCAGTATCGTGGACTTGGTATCGTGGCATTCAGGCAGTAAGAACTAGGTTTTGAGCTCACATTGCAATCAAGACAGTACCAAGGTAAACATTCTCTCAAATTATCTGTCAAAAACACTGTAAAAATGATCAAACAAGTGATTAAAAGTCTGCGCAGTATCGCGGGGGGGGAAAACTGAAATCTTTGTCATCCTATTGTGTGATACAGAGGTCTAGGAAGGAAGAGGAGAGTGAGGAGAGCAAGGGGGTAAAAAAAGATAGAAAAAAATCTTGCTTTTGGCTTGAGTGTCGCGATCGGTTGAGTTTTGGTATCGCGATACCAAAATTCCCTTGTATCGCGACACTCGCCAGAAGTATCGTATCGCTTGATACCTGCTTTGGTATCGCGACACCATTCTGGTATCGCGACACTGAGTCGGTATCGCGATCGCGCTTGAACTCTGGTATCGTATCGTCCGGTACTAATACTTGGTATCGCGACACCATTGTGGTGTCGTATCGCCTAAAGTTTCTAGTATCGCGACCTCACCTTACCGAGTGGCATCGTATCGTTTGATACAGTGGTATCGCGACACGATTTTAGTATCGCGACACTGCTTCAGTATCGCGATCGTGCCCTCTCAAGTGTCGTATCGTCGACTGCTTGTCTTGGTATCGCGACACTACTTCGGTGGTATCGTATCACCAAGATTAGTATCGCGATCTCACTTACTGCGGTGGTATCGTAACGTCTCCTGTCAAGGATCGTATCGCGACACCACATTGAGATCGTATCGCCTCTTATCCCCAGTATCGTAACGTCTACTCTGCTGGTATCGTATCGTGGTATTTCCCAGTGGAGTATCGCGACACAATATCTGGTATCGTATCGTCTGGCACTAAAACCTGGTATCGCGACACCAGACTGATATCGTATCGTCTGGGTGTCTGGTATCGTATCGCCGAGAGCAGTATCGCCAAGTGGGTATCTCCCAGAGGTAAACCCTTCTTTTGGCAAGCAAACTGAATCATTGGTAGAGCTGTCCAAAGTAAATCTAAGCAGCATAAAGAGAGGCCTCAGAGAGTGAATGAACTTGAGGTCAGGAAGAGTTCTAGGTAGTAGAAGGAGTGTCATATCCTCAGTAGGGAGTACAGCCCAGGCTAGTCATCACTCAGTCTACTTAGAAACTTCTAGTGACTCGGAAGAGGAATTACTTATGGCTTCAGAAGACATGCAAGGACCTACACCAACAGGAAACTTCATGACTACTGTTGAAGGAGACTACCGTACCTCCTTACAATATGTATCCACAAATGCCCAGGAGATTCCAATCTACCTGGATGGCTTAAACAGGTCCGTTGCCAGAATGGCAACAGCACAAGATGTCACCATCATACCACGACCAGCTGTCAAATACGAGGGAGGTGCTTACATTGACAAAATGGGTCACATCTACATAGTAACTAAATTTCCGGAGAGGATCAATGAAAGAGGAGAGTTCATGGATCCCAACAACTCTGAAGAGTTAGTGACCACCCCTAGAGGCAGATCACAAGTATCACGGGTCTTGAGAGGAGACTTGATACCTCAAGACGACTACCTGTTGGAAGTCTACATGATTCACGGAGCAGACTTATTGCTTCAAACTGACGTACCTGTTCAAGGAATAGGAGAGAGTCCCATAACATTCTATGAGTTGAAAGACCCAGATGACGAAACTAGACTCACTTACCTAGATAAGAATCAAAGAAGATATTGGCCGGTAGGTGTCCTAGACAAGGCTCGGCTGAGATATATGGGTGCACCTGTATTTCCTCAGAGGGAGCAGGCAACTACCTCGCAGAATCCTTTTGGAAATCAACCAGAGACGGAACATACCACATCAGGACAAACCAGTCAAAGAAGTGTGCCCAACCGTACTCATGTACAGTTTGCAACTCCAGGTGAGCACACACATAATCAGACCTACACAGGGATGGGGAACCATTTCCGACCACCGGTCAGACCACGACCACCTGTGGGAGGACAGCCAGGAATGCCTCCACCACGACCAGTTGCCCCGGTCTTCCCTGTAATGCCCAGACCACCTGAACCAATGAGGAGATTGAGACCAATCCAAGTAGCTAAGTTTATGAGAAACCATTATGATGGATCAGGGGAGCCATATGATCATATTGCCGAATTTAAACAAGTTCTAAGAGCAGAACAAGTAGAGGACTTCTTTGTGCAGTATGAGTCTTTTGGACTCACCCTCACAGGAACAGCTCTAACTTGGTTCCAACCTCTAGATCCCAATCGATTTGGAAACATGGAGCAATTCTTTCAAGAATTCATAGGAGAATTCACAAAGAGAGGGATTAAACACAATTCTGCATCTTTAATCCATAGCTTTAAACAAAACCCTAATGAAACTGTGAAGACTGCTGCCCGAAGATTCAACCAGTACGTGGATAGATGCCCAATGGCTGAGAGACCGACTCAACAAAAGATGATTTCATTATTTTTGGATGGACTCTCTAACGGGACCCTAAGAACCCTAGTGTATGTGAAGAGGTTACAAACATTGAGTGAATGTCTTCAAGAGTGCATCGACTTGGAAGATAACCTTGCTGAGGACCTCAAAGGTACTACCGACCTCACAAAATCAGAAGACTCAAGAAGCACAGTGACGTCCAATTCTAGTAATATGGAAGAACTAGCAGAACTATTAGCTAAGAAACTAGGAGTCCAAGGACAGAGAGCTTACCAATATCCAGCTCAAAGAGTGCCCATGTTGAGGAGGTGTAACTTATGTGGAGGAGAACATCCCACACACTTGTGTACCAGAGGAGGAGCCGGTGCACAACCAATGTATCCACACAACAGACAGCAACAACAAGGGACTTCTTCATACTGCCACATCGAGCAAAAATATACCAATCATACAACTGAGAACTGTCCTTTTAATAGGCAAACACGACCTGTCAATCCACCACAATACCGACCTTATGGATACCCACCTAGAGAGCTTGGTAGGGAGATGCCTAGATACAACCCGTATCCGGTAGGAGCACAGAGACAATACGAGCAAGCACCGTATCCACCACCACAACCAGTTTTGGGACCCCAATTGTCACAATCTCAACAAGTTGTACCTGTGAAGTATACTCAACCAGAAGAAAACTTGGAAAGAGCCATAATACCAGCTTCAATAGCGACCAATGTAGAATCAACCAACCAAGGGTATGAACCTCCACCAGGAGAGTACTATCCATATGAAGCCAACATGATGGAATATGAACCAGCATATGACATGGCCTATTATGGATATGAAGGATTTGATCAGAATTATGGAGCGGAAACTGCAACTTTAATGTACACAGTGCCCAAAGCACAACAACCATTGAGACCTCCCATTAGACCACCAGTGCAAAGAGGACCATGTTATAGATGCGGAGGGGATCACTTCATTCGGGAGTGTCCTCGACCTTACAACCCTCCACCACCCAGGATTTGGGAAGGATACTGTAGTGATTGTGGGAAAGAACATCTTTTCAGAGATTGCCCTAAGAACCCTACAAAAACTCAAGGTCCTGCACCAATCAATGTAATAGAGGTCATAGAAGAATCTAGAAGTGATAAGGAGTACACTGTACCGCTGAAAGCTATTACTAGAGCTCAAGCAAAACAACAAACAGGAAAACAACCTGAAGAGAAACTAGAGAACAATAAAACAGGAGACGCTAACATTCAGATAGTCGAGGATTCAGGGAACTCATGTGAGAATACCCAAAACACCAAAGTACAAAAATGGAAAGAAAGACGAGAAAAGCTCAAAGAGAAATGGGCAAGAAACAAGGGCCAAAACAGCAAAAAACAAGCGAAGGGTTCTAGAAAACATAACGAACAACAAATGCATAAGGAGACCCCTGAAACACCACCAATTAGCTCAGAGGCAAAGAAGCCAGGATCAATTCTAGCTGACCCAAAGCCAGAGGAATTGGACATGTGGTTAAAAGCATACCAAGCTAGAATCAAAATGGGACCAAACCTAGAACAACATGAAAGACTCTATCCTCAAGGGGAATTAGAGAAAGAAAGACTGGCGATATGCAAAAAACTCATAGAAGTAGCACAGGCGACTCTAGAAAAGACTATCCCAATTTTACCTGAAACAAGGATCGCACAGGAACTATATGAAGAGTGTATACAACCTAAAGATAAGGAGCCTAGGCGGGAAGATGAACGAAATGAACGAATGAAATTTCAAGAAGAACAGGTATCCATAATACCTGACCTAGAGGAAGATTGGTCCAAAGATTTGTGGAAAAGAATTAGAGAAGAGCAATGGAAAAAGGATGGAATCAGTCCACCTCCTTTTGAGGAAATAATTGGAGCAGAAAGTCACCATGATCATAACCTAGAGGAAGCATATGAGGAAGTGTCGAGATTTGATAAAGGAAGAGAGGAAACCATGAGCATTTCAACGTTGCCTAACTACATGGGAGAATATGAAAGAGAGTCTATAATAATACGAGCACCCACAGTGCATGGGAAAGAAAAAGGAAACTCAGAAGAGAGTTCACACAATCTAACAGAACTTAAGAAAACAAAGGTGCAATGCAAATTGACGGTGGAAGAGTTGCTTCAACTTAGACCACATCTATGGAGACAGCTAGCAAATCAGATAGAGCCACCGGCAGAGAAAGGAGAAATGAAAGGAAGGGAAAAAGAAAACCACTCCACAATACAGGTTCCAGTTGATAAAGTAGGAGAATTTAGTGAAGGAGATGAAGGTAATACGTGCTTACCCGTCACCTACAATGGGTACATGACCAAAGCCATCTTAGACACAGGAGCTGGAGTAGGAATTGCAACGAAGGAAATTTGGGAAAAGTGGGGTAAACCAGCCTTACGACCCACTCGCATGAAGTTACAATTAGCAGATGGACATGTAGAGAAACCCCTAGGAATATTGGAAGGAATTAAGTTAACAACGTGTGGAGTAGAGTTTGAACACACATTGGCCATCTGTAAGTTCGAAAAAGCAAACAATTACGAAATGATATTGGGACGACCATTCATGCGACAGATGCGAGTAGTACAAGATTGGGGCAAAGATTCATTATATCTCCAACATCAAGGGAACACCACCAAGATAAACCTGCACACATTCGCTTATCGGGATGTCCCTCCATTACAATGGAATCCAGTCCACAAAGAAGAAGATGACCTATCCATTCACAGTGCTGGATCAAGTGACCAATCTTGGATGCACGAGGATGCCCAGTTGTGGATGTGCAAAGAAGCCAAGAAGGAGGAGTGTAAAAAGCAAATGTGGCCAATAGGGCACCCTAATTATCGATCGATAGAAGACCCCGACTATATGCCTCAAATTTTTTCAGATGAACTCTTCGAACCACATGGCTGGATGGAAATCCTAGCCACATTAGACGTTTGTGTGAATGAAGAAGTATTGACGATGAACGACTGTATAGACGAGGAAGGATATGATGTGAACCTCTACATGGTTGTCCTCCAAGAAGTAGAAGCAGGAGAAATTGTAGAGGAAGAGGAGAAAGAAGAGTACGAAAGCATAGAAATGGAACCAGAGTTCGACTCTGAAGAACAATATTTAGAAACCATGCAAGAAGAATCAAAAGAAAGACCAACAAAAGTCTTAGCAATCGAAACCATCCCTAGAGAGGACACAAGTAAAGTGGAACCTGAACCAGACCACTTCGAAGTTCCAGAACATTTTAAAAGATACGAAGTGGAAGAAAGGAAAATAGCAACTCAAATGCCTAAACGAGAAGCACGAGACGGAGAAGCCTATGATAACAAGGAACAAACCAAGAAGGTTGTCGTAACGATGGAAGACGGAGAAGAGAGGTGCACGTATATTGGGAAAGACGTATCAGACGAGGAAGAAGAGGAACTCATCCACCTTATCCGAGAATATCGAGATGTATTTGCTTGGACGTACAAAGACCTTAAGGGTGTAGAACCTAGCATATGCGCTCATCGAATCCCTATGACAGCAGATGCGAAACCTTCTAAACAACGCCCTTACACGTATAACGAAGTTTACGCTGCAAAAATAAAGGAAGAAATTGACAAATTACTAGCGGCAGGATTCATTTATGAGATAGAACACACAGAATGGGTATCGCCACTAGTGGTAGTGCCCAAGAAAAACGGAAAATTAAGGGTGTGTATCAACTTAAAAAAAGTAAATGCAGCAACTATACGCGACAGTTTCCCTTTACCCATCACAGACCATCTTTTGGAAAGAGTTGCCGGCAAGGAGGTCTATAGCTTCTTGGATGGATTCTCTGGTTATAACCAAGTAGCTATTGCAACTGAGGACCAGCATAAAACCGCATTCGCGACTGAATGGGGAATCTATGCATTTAGAGTGATGCCTTTCGGGCTCACTAATGCGCCAGCCACCTTCCAAAGATTGATGTGTCATGTTTTCAAAGAATTTCTGAGAAAAAGCATGGAAGTATACGTAGATGATCTGTGTACATACTCAAATCAACGACCAGACCACATACCG
This sequence comes from Ceratopteris richardii, assembly GCA_020310875.1. Taxonomy (NCBI): domain Eukaryota; kingdom Viridiplantae; phylum Streptophyta; class Polypodiopsida; order Polypodiales; family Pteridaceae; genus Ceratopteris; species Ceratopteris richardii. The sequence continues at coordinate 205,802,682 of CM035410.1, forward strand.
GAACTGCGGAAAATATTCAACAAATGTAGGCAGTATAGAGTTTGCTTGAACCCTGAGAAATGTGTCTTCATGGTAAGACAAGGAAAAATCCTAGGACACATTGTTTCAAAGAATGGAATATCAACAGATGAGGATAAAATTAAAGTCATATTGGACTTACCAAGACCACGGAATGCGAAAGAAGTGCAAGCCTTTATGGGACACTGTGGATATTACCGTAGGTTTATTCACATGTATGCCATAATTGCTAAACCCTTATATGGTCTATTGACTCAGTTCACTTGGACAGACGAGTGTGAGAAGGCCCTCAACGAGCTTAAAAAGAGGCTGAGTACAGCCCCAATTCTAAAATCACCCAACTGGAACAAGTCTTTTCATATTCATGTTGATGCTTCTAACTATGCAATTGGATGTATCCTGGCTCAACCGGCCGATGAAGGAAAGCTTGATCATCCAATCGCTTACGCGAGTAGACAATTAAACCAAGCCGAAAGAAATTACACGACTACTGAAAGAGAGGGCTTAGGAATGGCCTACGCAGTGAAGAAGTTTAGACATTACCTCTTAGCCAACAAGTTCAAATTCTTCATTGACCATCAAGCCTTGCTGTATCTAGTCAATAAGCCTTGCAACACAGGGAGATTGGTACGATGGTTCTTATTACTAATGGAGTTTGACTTTGAGGTAGTAGTCAAAAAAGGAAACACACATGTGAGAGCAGACCACCTTTCTAGGTTAAAACACGGAGAGCCACCTAGCGGAGTACCCGATGATTTACCAGATGCTTATCTGTTTAATCTAGAAGTATGTCCGAAGTGGGCAGAAAAATTGACCCCTATACTTACGCATGGCCCTCAACATCCAATTAACAGGAATAACAAAAAAGAAATTCTTCAATCAAGGAATCTACACATTGTTGCTGGAAGCGTATATTATAAGGAACCTAACGGAGTGTTATTGAGATGTGTCGAGGAGGATGAACAAAAACAACTGATTAAGGCACACATAAACAAGTGGAAAACCCATCAAGGAATGCAGGGAACAATACGAGAATTAAAGAGGTTAGGCGTATATTGGCCTGATATGTCCAAGGACGTTCACGAGCATGTAAGTAATTGTGTGGAATGCAAAGAAACTAGCTCAGAGGATCACGTGTCCTTACCTTTTTCTACCATAGCGCCTAATTGGAGTAAATCATTAGTGCAATTCCTCAAAACCAAAGAGCACGAAATAGGAGCTAGCCTAGCAAGAAAGCGATCCCTAGAAGAAATGAGCAAGGATTATGTGATAATGGGGAAACAACTGTTTAGACGAGGGAGAGACAATCAACTCAGATTGTGCGTGCATGAAGGAGAATACCTTCCCATATTAGAAATGGCACACGCAGGAGCTGCGGGAGGACATTTTTCAGCAGATAGAACGGTCAAGATGATTCTCTTTGCAGGCTTGTGGTGGCCAACTCTACATATGGATGCGGAGACATATGTGAGAAGTTGCGAAACATGCCAGAGAGCAAAATATCCCATTAGAAGAGATGACATGCCTTTGAGACCCATGGTTTGTGCGAGAGCATTCACCAAGTGGGGAATTGACTTCATAGGACCTATCAACCCACCTGCGAAAGGATCACATGCAGAATACATCATAGTAGCCACCGACTACTTGACAAAGTGGGTAGAAGCGAAAGCTACTCGAAAAAATGATGCTCAAACTACAGCAAAATTTCTCTTTGAGCACATTTTCACCCGATTTGGACTACCGATCGAGATAGTAAGTGATCGAGGAACTCATTTCCTAAACGAAGTCATTGAATCTCTAATGAATGAATTTCTAGTGGTCCACAAAAAATCAGCCCCATACCATCCTCAAGCCAACGGACAGGCTGAAAGTTCCAACAAAGTACTATGTACGGTATTGACAAAGATTGTCAATAATGGAAGGTCAGATTGGGACAAACAATTGCATCACGCAATTTGGGCCTTCCGAGTGGCATACAAAACGGCCATTGGAACTACACCTTTCAACCTAGTGTATGGGCAGAATGCAATTTTGCCAATTGACTTCTTAGTGCCTACATTAAAAGTAGCCCAGCAATATGAGTGGAACGGTCATGAATTGTCTCAGCAATTAGATCAAATTGAAAAGCTGCATGAGACTAGATTGCAAGCGGTAGCAGGCATCTATGCCGCTAAACGGAGACAAAAGGCATATTATGACTCACATATTAAAGATAAGGGACTAAAAGAAGGCGACTTAGTCCTAGTATACACCCTAAAACAGCATGCAAAGAAACTACAGAAACGTGGATATGGACCCCTGATCATAAATCGAATCTCCACTAGTGGTGCAGTCAATCTCGCCACACTAGACGGAGACATTCTTCCTAATTACATCAGTGGATGCCAAGTGAAACGATTTATGGAGCCTCTGACCGATGAAATGCTAGCTAGACTGTTGGGAGCCCAAAGTAGGAAAAGGGAAGAAGAACGAATACGAGAAGAAGCAAGACAGGAAGCCCTAGAACGCATTAGAAAACGCAAGGAGTGGATCAGGCAAAGAGATGAACGCTATCTCCAAGGAGAAGAGCCCATCCCTATGGCAAACTACCAGATCAAAAATGGTGACACAACGGTTATATGTAAAACACAACTTTACCTAAACCTAGGGATTGGTAAGACGGAGTATCAATTGATAGACGCATTGATCGACTCAGGAGCAAGCCTTAGCTGCATGCAAAAGAGAATAGCAAACGAACTACAATTGGAATTGAATCCCACAAAAGCCAAACTAATAGGAATTGGAGGTCACACCCTAGATTGCATTGGAACAACTAATGTATCCCTTCACATAGGAAATTCCTCCATGGAACAAAGAGTCCTAGTATGTGAGGATGACGATTTAATAGAAGACTTCATTCTAGGACAAGACTGGATCATTGAAACCGAAGCATGTATCCATCTGGCTCAAGGATATATTTCAGCCACAATAGGGCATAAGGAGGTTTTCAGCTTGCTTGAAGAGAAACCATGTAACCAAGCCATGTCAATACCAAGATCAGAGGAAGTTCAAGAAGCGATGAAAGCTAGTAGCGACTGTGCTCAACCCTCAGAAAGCAAATGTGTAGAAACTGAAACTTTAATCATTCCGACATCCCCTGTAGTGTCGAAGCTACCCGAAGTAGATGAGAATCAGCCAACCATCGAGGAGACACCCTCTCCTAAAAAGGCTCAAAGTATCCAAAGTTCACACTATTGGAAACTAACAAGCAGATACTCGAACAGACCACCATCCAAATATATATGGGTACGGAAGGATCAGGTACAGAGTCAAAAAAGGTCTACAAGCGCTTTGAAGAAAGAAACGGACATCACCAAATCAGCTACAAAGAACTACAAACGAAGAGAACCCGTACAAGTATGGATTGCCAAGCCCCTGCTTGAAGCTCAACGATCTCGACATCAGATATGGATTCCCAAAAAGGTCATACAAGCAGTTAAACAGAATGTGAAGACCAAGGTGGAAACGCCACAGGAGACGAGGCAAAGGCCACCACCACCAGAGAATCATCAGAAAAGATCACAAAGCAATGTCAAATTCCATCGGACTGTGGATAAGGCAAATGGAACACGAAGAGCTGCACGAGTTGAGAAAACCCAGAGACCTATCTCAGTGTTCTCAAAATGGGTCTGGAGACCAAAATTACCACAAGGAGCAGATGATCGAGGAGACATAGCACCCGATTTCACTCATGTCGTGTCTGATGCACCCAAAGTACGCATGATAGGGCCATATTACAAGGCCAAGCATTCGGCACACTTTTTTTTTCTAACTTCAGAATAATCACACACATTTTCCCTTGAGAAATGGGAAATGCATTTGTACATACATAAAAATATTACTCCAAAAAATTCACTAACCGCTTCGGCTATGGACTGACTTTTATGTTTTCTTTTCAGCAAAAAATATAAAAACACATAAAAATTCAGGTATTACCCTTCTCACACCCACGGGAAAGGGACGGCACCATGCACTCGGAGCAATAGTTAATTATTGATCAACACATGGAGGAGGATTGCTAAAAAATATATGGATACTGATTAACACTCTATATTAAGTGCAGATGGCTTCTGAAGACTCTGAAGCTACAATCCAAGAGGAGGTCCAGGAATTTCCTCCCCAATGTCTTACGAAAGCAAAAGGACATTGGTTCAGAGATGAACAGCCTGTGGAAGAGTATCTCTTTTTGGCAAACATAAAGATTATGGACACAGATCACCACTTTCCGATCATGTCCCAGGACTTCAAGATTTTGCATGGCATGCCATCTACAATTGATATCATGAAGAAAGCAGGAATTCACAAATATTTTGAGTTACCCATCTACAAGCCGGACTTCCAACGATGCACACAGGTTATGAACACTTTAAGACCAGCACTACATGATCCATTGGTGCCAGAAGCCAATGTGATGGATAAGAATGGTGAATGGGTAGTCGTGCAATTCTCCCACGACTTAATTAAAGAAGCTTTTCAATGGGAGAAAGATGGTGTCAATACGGCCAAAGAAGAAATTCGTGGAGCAAATACTAGAACCTTTGTCGACATTAACAGAGTGGACATTGAAGAGGAGGTCAGATTGATTCACCAACATTTTTGTTTTCCGAGCATGAACCGATACACGGCCCCTCAAAAAATTATTGTCCAGTTATTGTCTCATGCCATAAAACAAATTGGCAATCAAGTAAATCTTACCCCATATGTGCAAGAAAGATTGTTTGAGGCCAAAAAGAAATGGGAAAATAAGAAATTCCTCAATGGAACTACTGCCCTCACAATCATGATTTACCATGCCTTGGGCATGCGCGAATATTTGCGGGAGATGCCATCTTCAATGGAGCTGGCTCAATATGTCAAGAGTGCTACAGTACCAAAACAAAAGAAAGGGAGTAAACAAGCAGAAGAAACAGAAACAAGTTCGCAACCACGGATGAGAGGAACCATGAGAGGTACAAAGCGGCCTAGAGAAGTTCTGCAGAAAGAAGAAGAAGCACCACAACCAAAGAGAGTACATGTGCTGCCTACCACCACCTCTCAAGGACCCAGGAAAATTACGGAAGAAGATTTAACTCAAGCACTGGAGGAGACTCACAAGTATACAGAAGGGCAAATCAATCTCCCAGTGCAAGGTCATCATTATCAACAGGCTGCAACAGTGCAAAAACCCAAAAGAAAACTTACTAAGGTACACAGGTATCGAGAGATTGGGCTAGACAACTCAAGTTCCGGATCAGACGCCCAAGAGAAGCAAACTACATCATTATTGGATGTAGATATTAAAAGTGAATCAAAAGATGATGGCCAGTGGGCCGAATTAAACGAAGTCAATTATGACGAAGCCCAACTTGACAACAAAGAAAAAAGTCAATCATTGCTGGCAGAACAGAACGCAACCACAGAGAAGGCAGAAGAAGAAGGGCAAAACACTATGCAAACGAAGGATGCCTCCATCACTCACACAAAGGAGGAGAAGTCTGAAGCTGAGACACACGCAATGATATCTGAGGACAAGCCTCAAGAAGAAGAGAAAGAAGACGAAGAACCCTTCACACCACTTAGGGTTGTGGCAGAACCGTCCCCTCTGGATGTAACTTTTCAAGGGAGTGCCACGAAAGTTCGGAAAACGGTCGAAAAGGAAGCAGAATGTAAAGTACAACTACAGGTCCGACAACCACACCAAGAATTGATTCACGTAGCACAGGGCCAAGATGTACAAACAGGAGAAACACCGGATGTAACAAAGACATGGTTGAACGTGGACATAGCTCAGCTCAAGCCTGTGGTGCAGGATATGATTCGCACTGCACTAGACACTCAACAGTTAATGCTTGATGCTGATGAAGATTACGACCAGGCCATGCTCGACAAACAAAAGCTTCAAAAAGAAGGTATGAATTTGGAAAAGAAATTATCTAAAGTAGAAGCTCAGGTGTTGAAGAAACAGGAGGAGATAAAAACAACCAAAACACAATGCAAAACATTAGAGAAGGAGAATGCCCACCTGAAAGATCAAGTGTTGGAGCTGACGAAGAAATTGGAAGTAACAGAAAAAGAGAAAACAAGAATACAGACTCGTAGCAAAGTACTCGAGTCGCAGCTAAAGGTGAGCATGGAAGAAGCAGACCAGCTCAGAGACAGAAACAAAGAGCTAATGACAGCTCTCCTCAGTGATCAACCATCGACAGATCTTGACAAATCGAATGAGGACATAAAAGACATGGAAGCAAAGTTGACAAAGATGACAGAATAGCTCAAACAGGAGCAAGAGACAGTTGCAGAATGGGAACAGAAATATATGAATGATACTGCAGCTCTACGAAAGAAATGGAAAAAAGCCGAGAAAGATTATTTCCGACAGTGCAAGGAAGACACAGATCACATGCATATTGTGGCACAGGAATTAATCAAACACCAAGAAAAACTTACCAAGGCTGAAGAGGAGCTCAAGAATAAAGATGACATCATTAAACAGCTGCAGGAGCAGATTGAGCTAAAAGAGAAACAAGGGACACCAGTAGTTCCTCCAGAAACCACGGCTACTATGGAGGAAGAGGTACGTCCTCTCTCTCCCCCCTTGTATCATTCACCAATAAGGGCGGAAAAGGAGGTTCCACTAGAACCTAACACACGCGACATTGCAGAATTGAGCAGACCAGAAAGGGCACTACTGGTGTCCCAGCTCACTGCTGATTTTGAAGATCAAATAATACAAATAATGAAAGAGGCTCGCATAGACAATAAACAGCTAGATCAAATTTTGAAGCCCTTCAATGTACCATATGGTCTACTTAAAGAACAGACGCGCATGTACATCAAGACTACCACGAATAAAGATCCGGACCACAACCTTCAATTCCAGCATGACACTTTCAAGTATACTCAAGAGGAATTTGAGAAGGCGGATCCCATATGGCGAAGGAAAATTTTGGAGAAAAATCCGACTTTGCGGGTACAGTGGGAAGCATCACCATATGCGCTTCAGGTAAATCCATCATTTTGTCCTGTACCCCGCAGACGCTCTTGGACGCAATTTTGGGAAGCACAGCGTCAAGGCTCCATCAATAATCAGTGGCTAAATTACCCGTTACTACCTAGTCCGCCACATAATTATCTTCCCACTGAAGAATATATGGTAAAGACCATGGAATTTTGGATCGCCAAATATGCTACAGTGCCGGACTTAGCAGTCAAAATGACGAATAAAATATTTAGCATGCTCATCACAGTATTGAAGGTCTTCCAGCATGCGAAGTACACATTTTTGAATTTCATTGGCATTACGCAAGGGTCGGAAGCCCTCATTTTTGATCTATCAACCATTCCGAGCCGACTCACCATTATGGCATACTATTCCCGCCTTATGTTTTTGCCATCGACGTATATGCAGACCTTCGAAGAAGCATTCTTCACCGGCTTCTTTGAAATCGATTCGGAAATTTTTGTAAAGATGACTTCAAATTTAAATGCAAGACTGGTGGCCTATGAAACTAGCTTCTTCGCTGATCACAGACAGGCGCCAGAAGACGGAGTGAAGTCAAAGCAATGGAAGGAATTTATGATATGTCATGCAAATCTGTTGAACCAACGAGAGCAAACCGCCATCCAAACATACACGCGTCGCCTCAGAAAGCCTGTCGAGGACGACAGAGTTCAGGAGGAGGGACGTGTAGAGGGACAATCAAGCAAGAAGAAAAGAAGAAGAAAATCAAAGTCCAAACATATTCATTAAGAAGAGAAAAAGAACATATATCTGCAGGAAGCCCCGCAGGGGCGCAACACCCATCTCTGCACAGAGCCCCGCAGGGGCACGCACCAGGCTACAACGCTAAACCCCAGGGTCCCGAGTTATGGACTTTTCAAACATCAGAGTAGGACCAAAAGTTAGAAAGGGGTAGAGGCTGAAAAGTTGAAGAGGGTGACTAAGAACAGCACATTCCTAGTCACTGGTGGCGTGCGTGGCAACCCGAGTCAACAGGCAAGACAACTACATCAGGCTCTCGAGTTGTAGAGCTTGAATCAAGAAGGCCATCGAATCTGCATGTCTGTTTAACTGCAGACAACACTGACCAAGGGGAGCGTGCAGTGGAAAAGCTGAAGCGCCTCTAAAACGTAATGCAAGATCAAGAAGCAGACAACACTACCCACGGGACGCGTTCGCGAAGCAAAGTCTGTCAAGGGACGACAGAGACGAAGAGGGGGAGAGTGTTGCAGAGCTAAAGAGCGCAGAAAGCAAAGAAAAAAGACGGGCCCCAAAATTTTTCCGATTTGGACACACCATTTTTTGTAACATAACCACTTTTGTACATATTTTCCATTGTAAATGCACTAGAGGAGTCCTCTAGATGCATCCCCTCAGAAGATTAGTGAATTACCCATGTATATTAGTAGGAAGTTAGTATTTTAGTGAATAAAGTGCCGGCCTCTTGTGTGAAAGGACCAAACTTAGGGCACTAGTATATAAGTCAAAAGTGACTCATTGTAAAGGACACTTCTTGTCATTGTGAAGAAGAGCACTTCTGAAATTTCGAGTTTGCCTCTTCCTTGCTGATTTTGATCTTCATTTTGCTCATGTATGTGTGTGTGATGCTTGAAATGCAAGTGTAGGACTGTTGTCTACCCCTTCCCCCTTGTTTTGAGTGACTGTAGTGCGTGCGTAAGCTAGGAGAAGCAAAAACGCGGGTGTTAATAGTTCCCGTAATTCACTGTTTCTGCCATAACTTGCAGCAGAGTGGTCAGAATTGAGTGAAACCACTACCGTTGGATTCGTCTCGTCGAGAGCTTCGAAACGAGTACCCTATTGTCTATGTTCGGAGTTCTGGGCTGGGAGAAAACCTCAAAAAACCAAAACTACTAAAAAGAGGCTTGCGGCAACACTTCCAGTTTTTCAGTAAGTGTGGGTAGTATTAGTCTTTTCTCATGCTTGGATAGCTAACTCACTTCATTTTCTATCACGTGTGCAAATGTCTTCATACACTTGGTAAGTCACTCCTTAGGATTGATAATTAAATGTGTGAAAAGAACTCCACTATATGCACTTGTATGGCAATCGAGGTATAGTCTCATTGGTACAAGTCCTTGAGTCATTGCGGCTCAAGTACACACTCCTGGAGTCTTCACAGAGGGCAATCCAAGTTCCTCATCAAGACTCTTTTCTGAACCGCTTAAATCTCCATCAATGTCTTCAAAACCTGCACCTGTTTTGCTACCAACAGAAAGCTTTTCTTTACCTTTCTTGGATGTATTTGACAAATTTGCTAGACTGAAATTTCCACGCAATCTTCCACTCCATGGATTTGAGTTGGAACTATTGCTTGGTGATGCATCCGGTCCACTCAAAACTTGAGATTCTGCACTAGATTTTTCAGCATTTTCTTTGTCATTTGGTTCAAGATTCAGTCCTTCTTTGGCATCTGCATAGAAGCTTGACATTTCATCAAATACCACATCTCCGCTCACCTTCACCTGTCGTGTGAGTGGGTTATAACATTTGTACCCCTTTTGCTCAAGGGAATATCCAACGAAGACACATTTTTCTACTTTCGGATCAAGCTTCGTCCTCAACTCATCTGGAACATGTACATATGCTATACAGCCAAAAACTTTCAGATGTGATAAGTTTGGCTTTTTACCTGTAAACTTCTCTTCAGGTGTAACTTGATGTACAGCAGCAGTCGAAGTTCTGTTCATGATGTATACAACAGTATGCACAGCTTCTGCCCAATAACAATGAGGCATATTCTTCTCAGCCATCAAGGCTCTTGCTATTTTTGCAATATGTCTATTTTTGCGTTCAGCAACACCATTCTGTTGTGGTGTGTATCTGCATGAAAACTGACGCCAAATTCCATGATTTTTTAGAAAACTGTTGAACTCATTTGACATGTATTCACCTCCTCCATCAGATCTTAATGTTTGAATGTACTTCCCTATCTGCTTTTCCACCATAACTTTAAAATTCTGGAAGTGAGTAAACACCTCGCTCTTCTCTTTCATGAAATATATCCATACTTTGCGTGTATGGTCATCAATGAAAGTAACATAAAACCTGCAACCGCCCATAGATGTGGTCTTTGCTGGACCCCAAACATCTGTATGTACTACTTCTAGTACATTCTCACTAAAATGCTTGTCATGTGGAAATGATCCTCTTGATTGTTTACCAAATTGACATGCTGCACATACCTTTTGCATTTCTGCAACTTTGAAATTTGGTAGTCCATGGACAATCTCCTTTGACTGCATCAGTTTCAGCCTTTGCAAGTTTGCATGTCCAATCCGTTTGTGCCATATCTCTATATCTGCAAGAACTCCTGCACCTTTCACAAACATGGCTGCATTCATTTTAGGTGTCTTCACATTTAAGGTGAACATCCTACCCACTTTGTTTCCTTTGGAAACCAATCGTCCATCCTGCTTGTACTCTTCTACATATAATCCATCAGCATTGAACCTGACTTGTAATCCCTGGTCAACCATTTGTCCAACAAAAACCAGATTCTTCGTTATATTTGGAACATGTAGCACATCAGCGAGATGTTTTACCTTTCCGTCCTCCATAGACAATGCTATGTTTCCTGTATGCTCAATAGGATGCGATGTGTCATCACCTGTTTCAACATATCGAGGAACTGGCATTTTCTACAAACTACTAAACCATTCTGCATGACTGGTCATGTGATTTGAAGCACCTGAATCAACATACCAGACATTATCATTCGATTTTGAAACACCAGCAGACATCGTATTCATCATGTGATGTTGAACCATAAACAGCTTCTCAGAATCATCTGCACTTGTGGATGCACAGTTGTTTTCCTGCCTTCTGTAATTTTGATTCTTTAACCTGCAATCACGTTCAAAGTGTCCAGGTTTAAGGCGAACAGCCTGTTGGGATCAAGCCAACCACACAGGCAAAGATTCTTATTAGTAATCAACGACACGACACTAATAAGAAGTCTTTCAGAAATTCTTCTGCAAAAATGAAGTCTATCTAGGTACCCATGAAGTCGATGAAGGCTAGCCCACAATCAAGACAAATTTGGGTGCCTAAGGCTTGCTTGTGGGCTCAAATAGCTACACAGAAACCACATCCTGTACAACATGGTCCACTCACCCGAACATCTGATACCCATTCTTATACACCACGCACAAACACATATTCACCCATGAGCACGAGTAGAATCACTTGTAAATGGGTCCCTAAAAAGCCTCATTTCCAAGCAGGTACTCTCACCAAGCCCTCCAGAGTCTCCACAAAATCAAGACCAATAGCCATTCTGTTTGTTTGGTAGCCCAAACCGTGTAATAAACCCCCCGACCCTCATTTGTAAATTCATACCCACTTACTAACTACATCACTCATACACCGCATCATTCCATTCAGCTCTTAGGATTATCCATTCCCTAACTCCACACACGATTGCCGAGCACTTGTTGACCTACTAACCTCTCACTAAAATCATGTTAATGTTGTGACGGCGACACATGAATGCTTGGTGTCCGTTTGCAATGTTAACACTCCTTTGTATATTCTCACAGAACTGGTGACCAGTTTCCTCGATATGGCCGAGGCAGGAACTAGCTCCCAGGCGGGCACTAGCCCTCAGATTGTGGATATTGAAAGTCTTCTGATTGAGGAGGAATTGAAGGAGCGTCCAGTGGCATTGAGAGCGTTACATGCCATACCGGTGCAGAATCCTCCACAGGGGCACACAATGCCAGTCAGCAAAAACTCACATTGGTTCAGTGACGTGGCAGGACCTATGGGGGAAGGCACTTACCTGTGGGAGGCAGAGATAGAATTCAACGGGCACTGGGGCAGGTATCATTTCTTCACCAGGGAATTCGAAAGACTTCAAAATAATGAAGGGCTGAAACTTCATTAATCTTCTTTCATCTTCCAGACTAAGTTGTTTTTCTGCCTGTTCCTGAAGTGACTTCTCCTGAGTCTTCCTCTTCAATTCCTCAGGTGTCTTTTGTTTTTCAGCGGTCTGTATAATGACATTAGGAGTATTTGGTATTGATAAATTTAGACTTTTTAACAAAAAACTCTCAATATCACTGTCAGAATCAGATGAAAAGTGTGAAGATCCTCCTCTTTCTGGTTCTATGGGTCTTGATATTTCTTCCATAGTGGTTGGCTTCTGTGTTTCTTCCATGATCACTTCCTCCCTCTCTTTGGTGACAACAGTTTCAACTATGGATTTGCCCTTTCCTTTCTTGGTTAATTTCTTCTTTTGTACTGGTTTCCTTGGAACCTTCTTTTTCACCACAATGGTTCTGGTCTCTGGAGGTCCTTGCAATTCCTTGAAATAGGCCAGCAACTCAACTTCTTTCCTGACAAACACCTCCTCAGTTTCAGCTGTCATCATTTGATCATGGAGTGCCACATAGTGCTCCACCTCCTCCTGAACCCAATCTGTGGCTTTGCATGAATAGTCTTCCAGCATTTTCTGATATTGTGCCTCATACATAGCTCTTTTGTTGTTTTCTTGGGTTAAATAGGTGTAGAATTGCTCTTTGCTTGTTTGGGGTGGATGAGGTTCACTGGAGGATTGAACCTGTTTCTGTGCCTCCTCATGTTCCTCTTTTGTAGCTTCCTCCATTTCTAGTTCCACTTTCCTTGGGTCCAACCTTCTTTTCTTTACAGGAATTACTTCCTCAGATATCATCTTCCTTTTCATACATGTTCCCCTCATGCGGGTTCATCCTTCTGTTTCCCTTTCAGTCATTTTCCTTAGAGGACTCTTGATTCCAGCCATAAGGCTTCTGAAATACTGTGCCTCTGGAGCTAATTTCAGTTGATCTTCCATCTCTAGAACATGATAAATGATTCTTGTTAAGAATTGATTCTTCCATCTCTGAGCTCCATTCATGAACTTCTTCTGTTCCCAGTGCTTTGCTGCTTCTTTCAGCTGTTCATGGATGTATGGTGAGACATCCATGACTCCAAAAGGTTTGGTTCTATCCTTGTTGTTGAACATCAATAATGTCACTGACTTATGCGGCATGGTATATCTTGGTAATTTTGGAAAACAAAAGTACTGTAAAAACATCCTTACGGCATATTCTTCATTCTCCCTTCCTTTAAAGTCAGTGAATTTTGCATATCCTGTGTAAGTTTCCTTACTCTTTTTGACAAAACTCGGGTCAAGTTTGGTTCCCATTGTGTAGAATTGTAGTGCTGCTCTGATATGTTCTTCTCTAATAGTGATACCTACTTCCTGATTATCTTTGTTTTTTACTTTGCATCTGAAATAGGCATCATTCCCTCTTCCTATTTCTGTCAAACTGTTCATTACTTGTGATACTCTCTCAAAATCAATGAAAAAATAGGCTCCTCCAATATTCTGTGCAGTCCTACTGCCTTCCATCTTTTCATATTGACTGCCACTCTTTGGAACCTGTAGAATTCCTGACACAACATTGTATACTTGTATCCTCCTACCCCCACTGTGAATATGTGCTGGCCAATTATGTTTAGGGTCTCCTTCAGTTCCTTCACCACCTTCTCAGCTTCTGGAATTTCTGATTCTTCTTCTGACTCTAGGTCCACCTGTTCCTCCACAGCCTCACTATCCAGAAACCAATGGCCTCTTGATAGCACAACTGATTCTGTCTTGAAGTCATGAATTGGCAACTCCTTTGTATTCACCATTTTCTGAGGAAAATAAAATACACAAAGAAAAACTCTACCCACATAAGTTACAAGAAATCATAGAGTAATATGTAGGGATTTATTTTTAGATGTCATGACATAAGAATGAAAATAAAATCCAAAATAAGTTCCATGTCTCCAGGAAAGACTCAAAAAGTGATCATCACAAGTGTAGCAAGATATCTAGTGCAGTCCCTTTTCCTCACCACTCTTTTGGAAAAACAAATCATTTATCAAATGATAGAAAACAAAAAATTAACTAAAAAAAACTAACTAACAAAAAATAAAAAATAAAAAATGAAAAATAAATAGATCTCTACTATTCTTCTACCTATATCTTGCTTTGTGACATATGATTTTTGTAAAAAACAACAGAAAATAAACAATTTTTCTCAATTTTTCTTTCTCTTTTTTTCCAACAATGATTTTTTTCTCTCTTTTTTTTTCAGCAATGATTTTTTTTGTCTTCTCTTTTTTTTCCAAATACTTTTTTCTATTTCTTTTCTTTTTCCATTTTCATTTTTTTTCATAATAATTTTTTTTCTTTCTTTTCTTCCCCTCCTAATTCTCTTTTTAGAAAAGAAAATCAGGTCTAATATGTATTTTTTCATAATTTTTATGATTTTCTAGATATAACTCAAATCTGGATGATCTTTCTTCCACTGGAACAATTCTGATTTTTTAACCCAATACTTCCTGACTCCAATTGGTCTGGTTCCCAGCAAACAACCATTCCCTTTGGATAAGCATTTTGTAGGAGTTTTTGGTTTCCATATCCATTTTGTCCTTGATTCCTGTCTCCATGAGGAGACCTGTTGTAGACTTTGATTCCATGTGCTTTTTGCTATGATGCTTTGATTCTTTGGACCATGCCATGATTGCCATCTTCTTCCCATCTCTTCACCCTTCTTTGTTCTTCCAATCCTTTGCTGATTTTGATTATATGAAGCTTGATCATTTAATATTTGTATTGGTAATGTCTGTATATCCTCAAATGCAAAAGTGAATCCTTCAAAGTGTATATCATGCACATCTGATGGAATTTCCTGTTTTTCATTACTCAATAGAAATATTAAAAACCTTTTGTGATTTATGTCCAATTTAAGCTTCATTTTTTCAAAATCCAAGATCACTTTACCTTGTTGAAGCCATGGTTGACCTAAAATCACTTTTTCAGTCATCAGATTATCTAGCCATTCTTCACAGTCTATTTTCATATATTCTTCATTAAACTTTACTTCAATAGTTAGTGAAGACATGCTCTGTACTATTTGACCTTCCAATGTTTTGATTAGGGTTCTACTTTCCTTTCTTTTTATGTTGAATTTACTTACCAGGGCTGAACTAATCAGATTTACTTGTGCTCCAGAATCTATCAAAACCCTAATGCTTTCATTTTGAAAATCCATTATCATCACAGGGACATGTTCCTTTAGTTTGAGAGGAGATTCACACAGACAAACTTCCCTAAGCTCATTGATTTTTCTTATCCTTTCCATACCTTCCCGTTGAGCTTCTTTTCTAATGTCTTCCTCTTCTCTTTTCCTGTTTTGGGCTTGTTGTAACCTTCTCCATTCATCAACAATTAATGGACAATCATACCTCTTTACTCTACATCCACTTATAAAGTTTGGCATGATTTCTCCGTCTATGTTAGCTAGTTGAATGGCTCCACTGTTGCTTATCTGATGTATAATATATGGTCCATGTCCTTTTTTCTGGAACTTTTTCTGATGTTCTCTGACTGTGTATGCCAGCACTAGATCTCCTACCTGTAGATCTTTCTCTTTTATGTGAACATCATGATAAGCTTTTTGCCTTTTCTTGTCCACATATAAACTCATAATGGCTTGGAGTCTAAATGCTCCCAACTTTTCCAATTCCATTACTCTTTCTCATAGTTCATGTCCAATCCAATTATAGTGACTCCCTACTTTTAATGTTGGAATAAGGAATTCCATAGGTAAAACTGCATTTTGTCCATATACTAGATTGAATGGTGTGTTCCCTATTGCAGTTTTATAAGCCACCCTATAAGCCCATAGGACATGATTAAGTTGTAGATCCCAATCATTTCTGTTTGTGTTCACTAATTTTGATAGTACAGTACAAAGTACTTTATTAGTACTTTCTGCTAGCCCATTGGCTTGTGGGTGATATGGGGCTGACTTTCTATGACTGATCAAAAAATAATCAGTGATGTTTTCTATGATCTGGTTTACAAAATGGGTCCCCCTATCACTTACTAGTTCAATTGGAAGTCCAAATCTGGTGATAATGTTTTCATATAGGAATCTAGCAGTAGTATTAGCATCATTTCTCTTTGTGGCTTTGGCCTCAGCCCACTTTGTCAGGTAGTCTGTAGCCACTATGATGTATTCAGCATGGGATTGTTTTGCTGGAGGATGTATAGGTCCAATGAAATCCAATCCCCATTTACTAAAGGCTCTGGCTGAAATTAATGGAACCAATGGCATATCATTTCTTCTATTTGGTTGACTTACCCTTTGACAGACATCACACCTTTTTACATAGGTTCTTGCATCAGGAAATAGCGTTGGCCACCAAAAGCCAGAATATAAAATGAGTTTAGCAGTTCTGTCACTTGAGAAGTGTCCTCCTGCCACTCCAGAGTGTGCCATTTCCAACATTTCCAGATATTTATTCTCAATTCTTAGGTATTCATCCATTCCTCTCTTATACAACTGTTTCCCTATCAATTGATATTCTTCAGAGATTACTTGTAAATTTTTTGAATCTGTACCAGCTTTCACTTGTTTTCCTTTCTTCTTCCTTCTCAATTCTTCAATGATATTTTCACTCCAATCTGGATTTTTCGGGAACCAATATAGAGTTATGAATTCTGAATCTTGCAACATTTGGCACTTCCTGCAATTGGCAATGTATTTTGATACATCTTGAATTTTATTAGGCCAATGTACCCCCATCCTATTGAGATTACTTAGGGTGACTACCCTAGAAGCATGAGTGCAAGGGTTCCAAGATGAGCTCTCCTCAGATATTCTTGTTGCTCCTCCTCAGGAGTGCAATATTCTAATATGCCTGTGTGGTTGAGATGGTACAAATGCCCAGCTAATAACATGAAGTTCCTGCTTTGCAATATTAGGTGTGCATTATTCCCAATTGTTCTACAAGGTCCCATGGTTAATAATGGTACTAAAGTCATGGCCCACTCAGGAACACTCTCTACCTTAAATAGATAAGTGTCTGGCAGATTGTCATCTAAAGGTGAACTAGGTTCTTCAGACTGGATTCAAGATAAATGATCTGCTCTCAAGTGTGTTTTCCCTTGTCTGACCACCACTTCAAACTCAAATTCCATAAGCAAAAGAAACCATCTGACTATTCTCCCTGTGTGACAAGGTTTATTTACCAAATATAACAAAGCTTGATGGTCCACAAAGAACTTAAACTTGTTGGCCAAAAGGTAATGCCTGTATTCTTTTACAGCAAATACCATGCCCAATCCCTCTCTTTCAGTGGTTGTGTAATTTTTCTCTGCTAGATTCAATTGTCTACTAGCATAGGCCACTGGAAAATCTAACTTGCTTCCTTCTATTGGTTGTGCTAACACACATCCCAAAGCATAATTGGAAGCATCCACATGAACATGAAAAATTTTATCCCATTGAGGTGTTTTCAGAATTGGGGTTGTTACCAAACAAGTTTTTAGAGTTTCAAAGGCTTGGTCACACTCCTTGGTCCACTCAAACTTTGTAATTAGGGCATATAAGGGTTTTGCTATGTCAGCAAATTTGTGTACGAATTTCCTATAGTATCCACAATGTCCCATGAAAGTTTGAAGTTCTTTTATAGTTGTTGGTCTTGGAAGCTCTATTATGGCCTTTATTTTCTTTTCATCAGTTGAAATTCCATTTTTAGAGACTATATGACCCAGCATTCTTCCTTGTCTGACAAAGAATACACATCTTTCTGGATTTAAACATACTCTGTAGGTTCTGCATTTCCTGAATATATTTTCTAAGTCCTGCAAGTGATCTTGTCTTTTTAATGAAAAAGTACAAAGATCATCTACATAGATTTCCATTACCTTTCTCAGGAACTCTTTGAAAATATGACACATCAATCTCTGAAAAGTTGCTGGAGCATTGGTTAACCCAAAGGGCATAACCCTAAAGGCATAGATTCCCCATTCTGTGGAGAAGGCAGTTTTATGTTGGTCTTCCAATGCTATAGGGACCTGGTTGTATCCTGAAAAACCATCTAAAAAACTATAAACCTCCTTCCCAGCAACTCTTTCTAGGAGATGATCTGTTATAGGCAGTGGATAATTATCCCTTATAGTTGCTGCATTTACTTTTTTCAAGTTAATGCATACCCTAAGTTTCCCATTCTTTTCTGGTACCACAACTATAGGAGATATCCATTCTGTATACTCAATTTCATAGATGAAATTGGCAGCTAATAGCTTGACAATTTCTTCCTTTATCTTAGCAGAGTATTTATCATTAAATGTGTAATGTCTCTGTTTACTAGGTTTTGCTTCAGGTGTAATAGGAATCTTATGCTCACAGATTTTAGGATCAATACCTTTCAAATCCTTGTAGCTATAAGCAAATACATCCCTATATTTTCTTGCCAAGTTTCTTAGTGCCTCTTCTTCTTGGGTTGTCATGTCATCAGCCACTACAATGTGTCTTTCTTCTCCCTCCTGAGTGATCATGATCTTTTTAGTTTCTTCCTCATTATCATAAGCCTCTCCTTTCTTCTTTTCCCTCTTTGGTTTCCTTCTGAGAAGTAATCTATTTTCCACTTCATAAGTCTTGAAATTTTTTGGTACATCAAATTGTTGATCTTTATTCATTTCCCTTGTCTTCTTCTCATTCTCCTGGTTTTCCTCTATTTCCTTGTGTTTATTTTTCTTGTACTTACCTGAGATTTTATCCTTAATAGCATCTTCAGCTTTTACTTCCTCCAAAAATTGTGTCTTTCCCTTTTCTAATATCATTTCTTCTTCTATGTCCTCTTCTGTTTTGGATACCTTTATCATTTGTATTCCAATGTGAAAAATATCATATCCTTCTTCATTTTGAAATTCCACACCTACATATTCATCACTGGTTAGATCCATGGTAGCCAAGATTTGATTCCACCCATAGGGCTCAAATTCCTCATCCTTGAATTGTTGAGGTACATAATTCTCATCTTGTAACCCTCTTTCTTCCACACAATCCTCTCTTCTTAATCTTCTTTTCCTATTGGTCAGATTTCTTATCATATTGCACTTCCATACTGATGATTCAGCTTCATCCTGGTCCTCCATTTCTGATTCCTCACTCAACTCTTGATTCTGATGAACTTTATACCATTCTTGAGGGGATATGTCACAGTAGTGCCCATTTCTTAGATTTACTTTGGTTATTCTTCCTTTGCTCTGTAGGTATAAGAAATCATTACCCCAATCTTGTACAATTTGCATTTGTCTCATGAATGGTCTTCCTAGGATAATTTCATATGAAGTAGATTGTGGGAATTCAACTATAGCAAAGGTATGTTCTATCTCTATCCCGCATATGTCCACAATCACTTTTTCCCATATTCCTAGGGGTTTCTCTATATGTCCATCTGCAAGTTGCAACCTATTTGTATACATGTACTTGAGGATATTTCTGTAATCCCTAGTTTCAATGAGCTCATTTGTTTCATTTAAATTTTCCATGTTGTTTTCTTGCCCTAAATTTCTTTCTTGCCCTTCCCCTATTACTGACTCTACCTCCTTCCTTGCTAGGTCTTGCTTATTAAGTGAATTTAGTTTGTTCCCAGACCTAAGGATCATTCAGCTAATTTTCACGATTTTGAACTCAAAATCGTGTTTTTCACGATTTTGTGTTCAAGATAGTGATTTTTCACAAACTTGTGTTGAAAATCGTGTTTCCCACGATTTTCTACCTAGGAAAGTGTTTTTTTCACGTTTTTGTGACTATAATCGTGTTTTTTACGATTTTGTACTTAAAATCGTGTTTTTCACGATTTTGTGTCCAAATTCGTGTTTTTCACGATTTTGTACTCAAAATCGTGTTTTTCACGATTTTCTAACTAGAATAATGTTTTTCACGATTTTGTGATTAAAATCGTGTTTTCCACGATTTTGTACTTAAAATCGTGTTTTTCACGATTTTGTGTCCAAAATCGTGTTTTTCACGATTTTGTACTCAAAATCGTGTTTTTCACACTTTTCTAACTAGAATAATGTTTTTCACGATTTTGTGACTAAAATCGTGTTTTCCACGATTTTGTACTTAAAATCGTGTTTTTCACGATTTTGTGTCCAAAATCGTGTTTTTCACGATTTTGTACTCAAAATCGTGTTTTTCACAATTTTCTAACTAGAATAATGTTTTTCACGATTTTGTGACTAAAATCGTGTTTTCCACGACTTTGTACTTAAAATCGTGTTTTTCACGATTCTGTGCCCAAAATCGTGTTTTTCACGATTTTGTGCTCAAAATCGTGTTTTTCACAATTTTCTAACTAGAATAATGTTTTTCACGATTTTGTGACTAAAATCGTGTTCTCCACGATTTTGTACTTAAAATTGTGTTTTTCACGATTCTGTGCTCAAAATCCTGTTTTTCACGATTCTGTGCTCAAAATCGTGTTTTTCACGATTCTGTGCTCAAAATCGTGTTTTTCACGATTCTGTACTCAAAATCGTGTTTTTCACGACTTTCTAACTAGAATAATGTTTTTCACGATTTTGTGACTAAAATCGTGTTTTCCACGATTTTGTACTTAAAATCGTGTTTTTCACGATTTTGTGTCCAAAATCGTGTTTTGCACGATTTTGTACTCAAAATCGTGTTTTTCACAATTTTCTAACTAAAATAATGTTTTTCACGATTTTGTGACTAAAATCGTGTTTTCCACGATTTTGTACTTAAAATCGTGTTTTTCACGATTCTGTGCCCAAAATCGTGTTTTTCACGATTTTGTGCTCAAAATCGTGTTTTTCACAATTTTCTAACTAGAATAATGTTTTTCACGATTTTGTGACTAAAATCGTATTTTCCACGATTTTGTACTTAAAATCGTGTTTTTCACGATACACGATTCTATGCCCAAAATCGTGTTTTTCACGATTTTGTGCTCAAAATCGTGTTTTTCACAATTTTCTAACTAGAATAATGTTTTTCACGATTTTGTGATTAAAATCGTGTTTTCCACGATTTTGTACTTAAAATCGTGTTTTTCACGATTCTGTGCCCAAAATCGTGTTTTTCACGATTCTGTGCTCAAAAATCGTGTTTTTCACGATTCTATGCTCAAAATCGTGTTTTTCACGATTCTGTGCTCAAAATCGTGTTTTTCACGATTCTGTGTTCAAAATCATGTTTTTCACGATTCTGTGCTCAAAATCGTGTTTTTCACGATTTTGTTCCCAGACAATCGTGATTGCTCACAATTGTAAATAACACGATTTTGTGATGAAAATCGTGTTCTGGGAATCGCAATGTTGTTCTTTGTGCTCAAAATCGCGATTTTGTGTTGACTTCAGAATCGCGATTTTGAACAATTTTTTGAATTTTTTAAAGTGTTGATTTTTCAGATTTCTCTTTCTTCTAATAGAATCGCTTTATTGAATTTTTAACATGCAATGAAAGAGATTTATTAGAAAATACTTTTTTCCTACTGAAAACCCAAAAAATCAGAAAATCGCGATTCCGTGCTTTTGGCTATTTCCTATTTTTTGATGCTATATGATCACTCCAATCCATGAATATGTACTCAAAAATGATGCTAAGACTTTTTACCTTGCTTGCTTGGTTGAAAGTTTCTCCACAGGTAGCTGGTTACAGAAAATCGCGATTTTGTTCACTCTCTCTCGCTCTCTCTCTCTCTCTCTCTCTCTCTCTCTCTCTCTCTCTCTCTCTCTCTCTCTCTCTCTCTCTCTCTCTCTCTCTCTCTCTCTCTCTCAAATGAATTTTTCTTTGAATTCCAGGTTTTTATAGTGTCCAGAAAATCACGATTTTGTGTGATTTCCACAATTCTTCACTCTTTCACTTTGTTGATATATTTAGGTAGTGATGTGTGTGAACACTCTAGGACCGCCGGGGCACTTTTTTCCCTCTTTAGGAGGTTTTTTTCCCCCGGCTTGTATATACGCCTATTGCCCTAATGGGCTACTTATCTTTGTACATTCTCTAGTAATACATTCAGTCTTGTGTGTTGTGCTCCAAGCTTCTTCTTCTTCCTTGTGCTGTTCGCGTGCTTCCGCAGACGTCTAACTCCAACAATTGGTATCAGAGCAGGTCGTTGCTTCTTCTAGGGCACCGTCGACACTCCTCCGTTTGCAGTCCCAGATTCGCACAAAATTTCGTGAGCATACTCAGGGTGTTTCCGAGATCAAAACAGCTTCGCTATGTGGTGCCGAAATCGCGATCTGAGCTCGTTTCGGCCTCCGAATGCACTATCGCAGTGCTTGTGCAAGCTATTTCGTCCTTTTGTACCAAAGGTATATACCAGCTTCTGTTCGCCAGTTTAAGAGTCTCGAAGTCTGCTACAGGTCTAGCAGAACTCGTCTGGGCAGTTCTGTTCAACTTTTTGAGATACAGTCAATTTTCTGCATCAAGGTATTTTAGTCACCGGCCATGGCTGAAAGCAGTGATGTATTCTATATGTTGGTTGTTGAGGATAAGTTGGATGGTACCAACTACCCATTATGGGCTTATATGATGCGACATGTACTGGTTGCAAAAGGATTGTGGAACATTGTGCAGGGTGTTGAAAGACGTCCTGTTACACCTGTAACGATAGGTACTGCAAATACAGGTGTTGGAGCTGATGAAGATGGTGTCGAAGATGATATTCCGCAGATTCCTGTTCGTGCTGCTGTTTCTGTTGCACCTACTGCAGAGCAGATTCGTTGGGATGGCAGAGATGCCCAGGCACATGCATTGATAGCTTTGTCTGTCAAACGTGCCATTATTCCTCACATTCGCTCTTGCAGAACAGCAAAGGATTCTTGGGATACACTTACCACTTTGTACCAGGCTAGGAATGAGGCTCGTGTTGCTTACCTCCGAAAACAGTTGGAGAGTGAGCACATGAAAGAAGGTGATTCGATGGACAGTTTTCTTACAAAGATCAAAGACCTGAAGGAACAATTGATTTCTGCTGATGAGGTTATACCAGATAGCTCACTTGTGCAGACCGTTCTGAATGGCCTTCCTGATTCATATCAGAGTTTTGCCTCTACTCTTTGATTGATGATGAAAGGCAATCCGAATGCCTTGTCATTTGAGGAATTACTCTCTGTTCTGTTGCAGGAAGATCAGTCTAGGCAGAACATGTCCATTATGCGTGTTGCAAATCAAGCTTTCCTGGCTAGTCAGAAGGGCAAAGGAAAATGGAGCTCTTCTACTAGTAAGCAGAAATCTGCAAATGCTGCACAATCGAAGAACCAAGATAAAGATGAGAAGAAATCAGAAAAGCAGAAATTGTTCTGCAAGTACTGTAAAGGAAATGATCATATTATAAAGAACTGTCCAAAACTGGCTGCTAAAGAGGCAAAGAAGAAAGAGGCTGGAATGGTTGTTGCAGAGGCCTCTACACCAAAAACAGAGTCTGCAAATCTTGTGCAGGAAGAAGAATGGGCGTTTACTACTGTCTGCAGTTTTGACCCATCTTCTCATGATCAGTGCATGTCTGCAGTAGACTCAGATGTTTGGTACTTTGACAGTGGGGCGACCAAACATATTACCTCGTAGCGCAGTTTCTTCTCTTCACTCGAGCCTGCCCCTACAGGGAATACTGTCACATGCGCCAATAACTCCTCTTATCCTGTTATGGGAGTTGGTAAGATCATTCTGACTACTGCTGATGGTAGTTCTTTCACTTTGTCAGATGCTTTATTTGTGCCAGGGATCAAAAAGAACCTGTTATCAGTTTTTGCATTAGCCAAGATTGGCTTGGTTGTGAAATTCGTTGATGACAAGTGTACAGTCCATGATCTCTCAAATGGCGATGTGATTATTGCTTCTGGCATTTTATGTCGTGGGCTGTATAAGCTCATAGACTATGAAAGATCTGTGAATGATTCGGCATGTGCAGTTCATGATTCTCAGGCTATGTCAGATGCAAAGCTTTGGCATGCACGCTTTGGTCATCTGAATTTTGCTAGTTTGTTACGCCTGCAGAAATCTGAAATGGTGTCCTCTTTGCCCAAACTTGAGGCACCTGGAAAACATGTTTGTGAAGGCTGTATTTTGGGCAAAATGCAGCGTTCTTCCTTTCCAAAAGATGGTTCAGTTCGGGCTATGCAGAAATTGAAGCTTGTACATAGTGATGTCTGTGGTCCTATGCAGACACCCTCTTTTGGAAATTACCTTTACTTCGTGACTTTCATTGATGATTTTTCCAGGCATGCATGGGTATATCCACTCAAAGCAAAGTCCGAAGTGTTCATGTGCTTCAAACAGTTTTTGGTTTTGGCTGAAAATCTGTCAGCATGTAAAATGGGCATCCTCCGTTCTGATCGAGGGGGGGAATATATGTCTTCAGATTTTAATGCATTTCTGGCTGAACGTGGGATAAAACACTAGCGTACAGTGTCGTATACACCTCAACAGAATGGAGTTGCTGAACGAAAGAACAGGTCACTCATGGAGATGGCGAGGTGCATGGTCAATAGTCAGGCTTTACCACATAGTTTCTGGCTTGAGGCTGTCATGTGTGCAGCATATGTACTGAACAGGTGTCCCACCAAAGCGTTGCAGTCTATCACTCCATATGAGGCTTGGCATGACCGCAAGCCATCTCTTGCTCATCTGCGTGTTTTTGGTTGTTTGGCATATGCATTAGTGCCTGAACAACATCGCAGAAAATTGGATGATAAGGCAGTAAAATGTATTTTTGTTGGGTACAGTTCTGGAAGTAAAGGCTATCGTCTGTATCATCCACAGACTAAACGCATTCTGCCCGTGATGTTGTCTTTGTGGAAGATGCTATTCAGCCATTGCTTTCATGTACTAAGGAGACATCTGTTAGCTCCAAAGACATGTATGATACTTTGATGCCTCTTTTTACAGGTAGCTCTATAGGTAGCCCATATCTAGTGAATACATTCTCAAACAAGAATTTAGCAGTTGTTTGAGCATCGTTCTTAGTTGTGGCTTTTACCTCTACCCACTTAGTTAGATAGTCTGTTGCAACAATGATATATTCTGCATGGGAACCCTTAGCTGGGGGATTAATAGGACCTACGAAATCTATTCCCCACTTAGAGAATGCACGTCCACCCATCATCGGTTTCAGTGGCATCTCATCTTTACGTATAGGATACTGAGTTCTCTGACAGACATCACATCGTTTCACATAGGTATGTGCATCCATGTGAAGGGTCGGCCACCAGAAGCCCGCAAATAGTATTGCCTTGATCACCCGATCTGGTCCAAAGTGTCCTCCTGCTACACCTTGGTGAGCAGTTTCCAAGATCTTAAGATATTCACTTTCATGGACACATAGCCTCAGGTAACCATCTTTACCACGCTTGTATAGATTATCACCAATGAGTGAGTAATCCAGGGCTTCTTGTTCTAAACTCCTCTTCCTAGCCAGAGTCATGTCTGGAGGGAATGTTTTCGTCCTCAGGAAGGATACTAGTGGTTCACTCCAATCTGGCACTATGGACACTTGATAAAGAGTGGCATGTTCCACAGGTGGTTTAGTGCAACAGATTGGGCATTCCTTGCACAACCTTTGGACATCAGCTTCCATAGTTGGCCAATGTACTCCGAATCTCCTTAGTGTCTGTAAGGTTCATTGCTTTGAGTAGTGTTGCTCTAACGCACCTACATGTGCTAATTGCAACCATTTATTGTACTCGTCCTCTTCCACACAACAAGCCAAGATTCCTTGATCTGTGTGCTTGTACATGCTTCCTGCCATGATGTGGTACTTTTGGGCTTTCACAACCTCTCTACTTTACGTGTTTACTACAGGATGGTTAGGCCCGTATGTCAATACTGGTACCAATGGCTTAGCCCACTGCGGTACAACTTCCGAATTAAACAAGTAAGCATCAAGAAGGTCATCTGATACTCCTTGTGGGGCTTCTCCCGATGTGAGCCTAGAGAGATGATCTACTCTTAAATGAGTCCTCCCTTTTCTTACCACAACCTCAAAATCATATTCCATTAGCAAGAGAAACCATCTCACTAATCTTCCTGTATTGCATGGCTTGTTTACGAGGTATAGCAATGCCTGATGATCCGTAAAAAATTTAAACTTATTTGCAAGCAAATAGTGTCTAAATTTCTTAATTGCATATACCATGCCTAAGCCTTCTCTCTCAGTAGTGGTGTAATTCCGTTCAGCTGCATTCAATTGTCTACTGGCATAGGCAATTGGAAGATCCATATTACCTTCACCAGTAGGTTGAGCAAGCACACATCCAATGGCATAATTGGATGCATCCACATGAACATGGAAAGGCTTATTCCAATCCGGTGTGGTTAAGATTGGTGCTGAACATAATCTTCGTTTAAGCTCATTGAAGGAATTCTCACATTCCTCAGTCCATTCAAAGTTTGTCAGAAGTCCGTACATGGGCTTTGCAATGACGGCATACATGTGAATGAACCGGCGGTAGTAACCACAATGCCCCATGAAAGCTTGTACTTCCTTGACATTCCTTGGCCTAGGTAGCTCTGCTATGGCTCTCACTTTCTCTTCATCAGTGGATATGCCATTCTTTGACACTATGTGTCCTAGAATCTTGCCTTGCCTGACCATAAAGACGCATTTTTCTGGGTTCAGGCAGACTTGATATTCTCTACATTTGTCAAAGATTTGTCTGAGTTCAGGAATATGGGTTTGTCTAATGTTGGAATGAGCACAAAGATCATCAACATAGACTTCTAAGTTCTTCCTCAGGAACTCCTTAAACACATGGCACATTAGTCTCTAGAAGGTAGCTGGTGCATTGGTAAGCCCAAATGGCATTACCCGAAAAGCAAATATACCCCACTCTATGGCAAAAGCCGTCTTATGCTGATCTTCTGGAGCTATGGCTACTTGCTTGTAGCCCGAAAATCCATCAAGGAAGCTATACACTTCCTTTCCGGCTACTCTTTCTAAGAGATGCTCTGTGATGGGAAGCGGATAGTTATCTCGAATGGTGGATGCATTAACCTTTTTCAAGTTAATGCATACGCGCAGCTTTCCATTTTTCTTGGGCACCACTACGATGGGGGATACCCATTCAGTGTGCTCGATTTCATAGATAAATCCAGCTTCAACCAGTCTATCTATCTCTTCTTTGATCTTAGCAGCGTAATTATCGTTATATGTATAGGGCTTTTGCTTAGAGGGTTTAGCATCTGAGGTCATGGGGATAGTGTGTGAGCATATATCAGGGTCAACACCTTTCAAATCCTTGTAACTCCAAGCGAATACATCTCTGTATTCTCTTAGCAAGGCTATCAACGCATGCTCTTCTTCCTCTGTTAGGTCATGGCCTATGTACGTGCATCTCTCCTCTCCTTCTTCTAGGGCCACTACTATTTTCTTGGTGGTTTCTTTGTTATCATAGGCCTCTCCTGATTGTGCCTCTCGTTTAGGCATTCTTATCATGACCCTCCTGTCATCTATCTCATACTTCTTAAAATTTTCCGGGACCTCAAACAAAGATTCTTCCTCTTCTAGTGAGACTTCTCTCTTCTTTCGTTTCTTTCCTTCTTCCTTCGGGGTCACATGTGTGGCTAATCTTACATCGTTTGTAAGCTCTCCATGTCTCTGGGGTTGAAATTCTACTTCATAGAAGTATTCTTCATCTGATGCAAATGGTGGGTCCATGATGATTGACTCTAGATCGGAGTCGCTTGCATCCTCAAATGCATCAGGGCTAGGTTCGCACTCTTCTAGAACTGCCTCTCCCATGATTGGCTCTATGGAGAAGACTGAAATGTCATAGCCATCCTCATCACAGTGAGGTGTCCATTGTTCCTCATTGATGGCTACATCCATGGTTGCTAAAATTTCTGCCCAGCCGTGAGGTTCAAATTCTTCGTCTGGAAAAACTACAGGTGCATAGGCTGGGTCTTGGATTGATCTATGGGTTTCTTTTATACCTACCTCTCTGGCTTTTTCTCTCTTCTCTTCATCTACTGCTACTTTGCACATCCATAAGTGGGTGTCTTCATGCATCCAAGAGGATCCTGACCCCATGGAATGCACCGATTCCGTATCATCTTTGGCTCTATGGATGGGATTCCATTGGATAGGAGGTACATCTCTATGAGAGTAATCCTTAAGATTGACTTTGGTCGTAACACCTAAGTGCTACAGGTACAAAGAATTGGTTCCCCAGTCCTGTACCACTTGCAACTGTCACATAAATGGTCTTCCCAAAATCATCTCGTAAGCATGATTTTTGCTGAAGTCACATATAGCAAATGTATGCTCAAACTCGACGCCACATGTGGTGAGAGTTATTCCTTCTAGCAATCCTAAGGCTCTCTCAATATGACCATCGGCCATCTGCAATTTCATTCTCGTTGGCCTGAGTGCTGGCTTGCCCCAACGCTTCCATAGGGAAGTGGTGGCAATTGCCACTCCTGCGCCTGAGTCCAAAATTGCCTTGGTGGTGTACTCCTGGTAGGTAATGGGAAGATAGGTGTTCCCTTCTTCACCTTCACACATATCTTCTATCTTATCCAAGGGTATCTCTGGCACTGTCCTATGTGATCCTACCTGGGAACGAGGTTTTGCTCTCTCTGGTACTTGTTTGGCTACATGTTTCCACACTTCTGGTCTGACCTTAAGCAGCTCTTCCAAAGTGAGATTGCATTGCACTTTGGTGTTCTTCACTACCTCTGTGTTCCTAGGTATGACTGAATCTTCGTTTCTTACCATGATTGTAGGTGCTCTGTTGAGAGCAGTATGGGCACCCAAGGACTGACTAGACAAGGAAGCCAGGGAACCCAAGGATTGACGAGACAAGGAAGCCAACGGAGAGAGTCAGAACAAGGTGAAGGAGTAAGTAGACAAAGCAGTCGACGCAAATCTGGCAGATAGGCCCTTCAATTTTTCCAAACTACATCTTTTAACAGTGATTCTTATCACTAACAATCATTGTAAATACCATTTCATATTTTTGTAGCTCCATTTTGTGCAAGCCAAGGAGTCCTTGAGCTTGAGGAGCCTTAGAAGTACCTACATATCAATTTTCGTATTTTTTAGACTCCGTTTGAGCCCTCAAATTGGCCCTGGAACCTAATTTTTAACTAGGCCGGACACTAGGTCTGGACAGGGCCAAAAGCTAGTCAAAAACTATAAAAAGAGCTAGAGAGCTCATTTTTGAGGTTAGATTGTAATTGAAACGAACTTGTAAGAGCATTTTGAAAGTAATCTAAAAGCTCCATTGATTCTCACTCTTTGTCTTGCCTTGTGTGCGCGTATGTGTGTATGTGTGTGCATGCTAGTGTGCTTCTCACTCACGCACTTGTGCCGCCACTTGCTCGAGGTCTTCATACCATCCTCACGTCTTCCCGGATTGACATTAAAGGAGGTGCTACTCATCACTGAGCTACACCAAATTTTGGCGCCGTTGCCGGGGATCGAGCTTTGAGGACGAGCGTGTGATGGTAAGACGTAGAGTTGACGCGTTGGAGTTGTAGGTATTTTCTTTACTCTCATCGAATTTCTTTTACTTTCTTTACCATCTTCATTTCCCTCATCATCATCACCACCTACCACCTCCATATCCATCATCGCGAAAATTTCAGTTTTTTGACTATATCCCCACCTCCACCTCATTTCCCTCATTTCACTTGTGAGAGAGAGCGAGAGAGCGAATTTGCATGTGCTGTTTTTTGCATGTTTTCTGAGCTGTCTTGCAGGTACAGGTCACATCACCATCTCCAGCCTTCCGCGCAGGTACGGAACTCGACGAAACTGTCTCGCAGTCGCCGCCTTCTGTCCATCGCGATTGACAGAAATTTTCACTTGTTGGTAAATCTGAGTGCACCACAGTGGACTAGAGACTCTGCACACCACATTCCCACTAAATTTTTTGAAAATCTTGCAAAATTTCAGTCCATCGCGATTGACAGCCCTGTCCATCGCGATTGACAGCTCTGTCCATCGCGATTGACTGCCTGTCCATCGCGACCGACTGCCTGTCCATCGCGACCGACTGAACCCTCTGTCCATCGCGATTGACTGGGTGTCCATCGCGATTGACTGAAGTCTCTGACCATCGCGACCGACCGCCTGTCCATCGCGATTGACTGAAGTCCCTGTCCATCGCGATTGACTGAAGTCTCTGTCCATCGCGATTGACTGCCTGTCCATCGCGATTGACTCAACCCCCTGTCCATCGCGGTTGACTCAACCCCCTGTCCATCGCGATTGACTGAAGTCTCTGTCCATCGCGATTGACTACCTGTCCATCGCGATTGACTGAAGTCTCTGTCCATCGCGATTGACTGCCTGTCCATCGCAATTGACTCAACCCCCTGTCCATCGCGATTGACAGCCAATTTTAGCCAAATTTTTAGGGTTTGTTAATTAAAAAGTTGGGCTAAATTTTGGTCACAAATATTACTCTCTTGAGCACATGGGGAAGTCTTAGGAAAACAACTTGGGGAAAATCTATTGCACAGTGATCCTGTTTGAACCCTATCGTAACCCTAGAACCCTGAACGGTCACAACTTTTTCATACGAGATCCATTTTTTGAGCTCTAGGGCTTGTTGGAAAGCTCGTAGCATATACTACACGCCCTCAACTGTTTTTTATAAAGATAATGCGTTGATTTTCAGAGAGGGTATTTTGAAGTTGACCATACCCAGGGGGCTCAAAGTCAGGGGTCTTTAGAATTATTATCCTAAAAGTCACAATGCAAATATGTGTTTATGTTACATGAATGAAAGTGGTTGGTTGTGTCTTTTGAATCTAAGCATTGAGCTAACCGTGGGTCTTTTATAGGTCCAGTGAGAGCAACTGAGAGCATACAAAGCAAGGTTTCTTTGCAAGCTTGAGAACCGGGTTCTTGAGCACCATAAAGCAAGGGATCAACAAGTAAGGTTGGATTATTCTCAACTCCCTCTGTCATTTCCTAGCTCAAGCTAAGAACGAGTAGAGATAGGAGTAAGTCAGGGCGACGATAGGCAGTTATCAAGTTGAAGACTATTAAAGAACTCAAGCTCAAGCTAAAAACTTAGTTACTGTACTGTCGATAACCTAAGGGAAAAGAACCTAACGTGGAACGATCAACCTGAAATTACGAAGAACACTCAAGTATTCCGACGACGTGATATCAGACAAGACCATAAACACAATAATTAACTAAAAAGAATCAAGTGACTGGTACCAATTGATTGGCAACGAGGTTGTACTCTGAAAAAAATTGGGCTAATCAGTTAGGCATATGAACCTTAGATCAGGACGACACCTAGCACGAGAGAGACAAAGCCTTAGGTCTTCAGAGGCTAGTGTCAATCACACTGCAAGGTCTTGGGCCCAGCAGTTGAGCCACCGTTCAAACTACCCTAGCTCTGAGACCAGTGAGTCAGAAATGTCCCAAGGCATGGACAGACCTACGGGAAGTTCAGGAGTGCCTTACCTATACAGGGTAGAAGGCCCTTACAAAACGCAGCTGGAGTACCTTAGGACCAACCGATTAGGTGCTAGCATCTATGAGGACGGCTTAGGAAGATCTGTGGTCCAGATTAAAAACCCCGATCAATCCATTGGACTAGAGCACCCAGCTGTCAAGTTTGAAAATGGCGCATACCTGGACAAAGAAGGAACTATATATGTAGTCACTAGTCACCCTGATAGGACCGATGACTTTGGGAATGTAATCTCAGAAGCGGACTTAGGTGACCTGGAGCAAGGGAACATGGGTGCGGAACCTAGAACCCCTCGAGGTAAATCAGTTCTCACTAGGATTATCACGCCTGAATGGGTCCCCCAAGACAACAAGAGCATAGAGTTGCTCCTTAATCGAGAAACCGATGAAGCCTTTTGGAGGTATAAGTCTAATCAGCCGACAGACATAGGAAATATCATGATCTATGAGTTTAAGGATCCGGATAGCCCAGGCAGAGTGACCTATTTAGATCATGCTTCAGAACGGATCTTTGTGGTGACAGAAAATGATAGGCATGCTTACACTTGGAAGGGTGAATTTATTTTCCCTCAACCAAGATCAAATGTATCCTATGGTCACCCTGGGGCTGGAACTTCCCAAGCTCATGGTACGCAAAGAGACAGAAGTAGAGATAGACCAGAAGTAAGTTTTGCCAACCCAGTGGGCAGAGAAAGAACGAGAACAGAGACGAATAGGGTAGAACCTGAGATGCATAGAGCCCACAGGAACCAAAGAAATGTAGATGGATTCCCTCTGCCAAGGCCTAGAGAGCACACAAGAACTTTGAGACCCACCCAGCTAGTTAAGTCCATGAAGAATTACTTTGACGGCACAGGAGATCCCTATGATCATGTGGCGGAGTTCAAGCAAGTTTTGAGAGCTGAACAAGTGGAAGATCTGTTCACGCAATACAATGCCTTCGGTCTAACCCTTAGGAACACAGCACTTACATGGTTTCAGCCATTAGATGAGCGTCAGTTCAGGAGCATAGACCAACTCCTAGAGGCATTTATTGTAGAGTTCTCTAAGAGCGGCATAAGGCACAATACCTCCTCATTGATTCACAGCTTCAAACAGACCCCCCAAGAGACTGTCAGATTGGCCGGAAGAAGATTTAGACAATATCTTGAAAGGTGCCCTATTTCGGAACTACCCACATCTGCTAAACAAGTAGCCTTATTCCTTGATGGATTGCTAAGTACGAAATTGAGATCCTATGTGTATCTGAAGGACCCTAGGACTATAGAAGAGTGTGTACGCATGTGCATTGACATTGAAGATAACCTAGGGGAAGAACTAGAGCTCTCCAAAATCTACAAAGATTCAGATAGTGCATCTAGTCACTCTTCCACGCAGTCCACATCAATTGAGGAACTTGCCGAAAAGGTAGCTCAGAAATTAGGTGTAACTAGCAAACAAATCCCAAGGTTTGCCCCAGCGAAGAGGTGCT
This sequence comes from Ceratopteris richardii, assembly GCA_020310875.1. Lineage (NCBI taxonomy): Eukaryota > Viridiplantae > Streptophyta > Polypodiopsida > Polypodiales > Pteridaceae > Ceratopteris > Ceratopteris richardii. Next base: position 205,835,483 of record CM035410.1, read on the forward strand.
ATACATGCGGTGGTGACCACATGGCAAACGTGTGTCCCATTATGGCTCAACCCCAGGTCAATCCTAATAGCCAATATTGCACCATAGAACGAAGATACACCAATCACACCGCACAAGATTGCCCGTACAACAAGCAGGCAGTTAGGCAACCATACCCACAGCCCTACCAACAAGGCAGATACCAGAACCAGTACCCTCCACCACCACAATATGCTAGACCCCAACAAACCTACCAACCACAATATCAGGCCCAACAGAGACCCCAACCGGTGCTAGCTCAACAGCCTCCAAACCCCTCTAACGTGATTCCAGTAAAGTATGCCGTTGCAGAAGAAAACCTGAATAGGGCCATAGTACCAGTAACCCCATTGATCTCGGAGAGTGACCCAAGTGACCATAGCTTTGATTCTACACATGTCAATAGTCCCCAGGCTTACTACATGCAGTCTCCAGAACATGGTGAGTCTTACTATAGTGAAGAACCAAGTGAACCTAGTTGGGAGTCAGATTACACGAATGTCATGTATGCAAACCCCAACCCCAGGCCTCAACCTAGGCAAGTAAGACCTCCATTCCCAAGAGGACCGTGCTACAGATGCCAAGGAGATCATCTCATTCGTGATTGTCCCTTGCCTCCACCTACACAACCCCAGTCAGTGACTATCCAAGGTTTCTGCCAAGATTGTGGAAAAGAACACCTCTTACGAGATTTCCCTAAGAATCCTAACAATATGCCAAAAATCACTCCAATCAACGTTATTGGGTTAGTGGTAGATTCCACAGGAAGTGTCACTTCCACTGCTCCCGTACAGGTAGTCACTCGTGCTCAAGCCTTGCAGCAGAATCAAGGGGTAAACCAGGAAAAGAACTCAGAGGCGAGTGAAACCGAGAGCGTAACAAAGAAAAGAACTAGAGCATGGAAAGATAGTCGAGAAAGAATGAAAAGACAATGGGCAAAAAAGATAAACGAACTTGAAGAAAGCATAAGAGAAACCAAAGCAAGGATAACTGAACTCACAGCTCCAACTCCCTCTCCCATTACCCCGCCTCCACCATTCCCACCTCCATCCGTACCACCACCATCCCCACCGCCTCATCAAATCCCACCGCCCCCTAGAGTAGGATCAGTCCTAGCTGACCCCACTCCCGAGGACCTTAATATGATGCTTAAAGCATATCAGGCCAGAATCCAAGAAGGGCCAACCATCACCGATCATGAAAAGTGCTACCCTAGAGCCGAGCTAGAACTTGAACGAACTAAGATTTGTGCCAAAATGGTGGAATTGGCTCAGACCATGTTTGAGGCCAGCCGCCTATTTAACATTTCTAGTTCAGCTAAGACGCAGTTACACTTTGATGGACTGCTGGAAAGAATAGAGAAGTTAATTGCACAATCAGAGAAGGAACCTGCCCCTCAAAGAAAGGATAGGGCAAGAGAACGGATAAGCCAGCCTCTTCAGGAAGCCCATGTGCCTCCTCAAGAAGCTTATCTTTCCCCTCAAAAGGCAGAGGAACCTCCCTCGAAAGTTTGCATGCCTCCACAGGTGACCCACATTCCTTCTCAGAGAGCGTATGAGCCTGTTCGGAAAAGTAATAGAATAAGTAATCCTCTCCAAGAAGCTTGTGCTCCAGCCATCTATGGGAACGAGGAGAGAGCCAACGATAGAATAAGCCCTCCTTCCCAGGTTGCTTATGTGCCTAATTCTACGGAGCCAGACACTTCTTCTTCTATGAATCGGTTTGCACCAGACTTCCTACGGGAGATTCAAGAAGACAAATGGGAAAACGAAAGCGAGGTCGCCCCTCCTTTTGAACTTGTGGACGATGCACACGACCAATTCCCACAAGACATCCCATCCATCTACGGGGAACATGAGAGTACTCAATCTCACGAGAGATTGGACTTTGAATCTAATTCCATACAAGAGTTACCCCACTTCACAGGCCCATGGGAAGCAAAATCCACGTGTATGAGAGCACCCACAGTCATGGTAAGGAACGACGACTCAGTCATACCAAGGAACACGGAGGTAGTAACGAACACCAAGGTGCAGCGCAATCTCACTTTGAAAGAACTGCCTGAGGATAGACCAAACGCGGGGAAATATGCAGCCAGTCAGGTAGCTGATGTTGCAAAACCTCGTTCCAAGGTAGGATCCCATAGGACAGTGCCAGAAATTCCCTTGGATAAGATAGGAGATATGTGTGAAGGTGAAGAAGGGAACACCTATCTTCCCATTACCTACCAGGGCTACACCACTAAGGCAATTTTGGACTCAGGTGCAGGAGTTGCAATTGCCACCACTTCCCTTTGGAAGCGTTGGGGCAAGCCGGCACTCAGGCCAACGAGAATGAAATTGCAAATGGCCGATGGTCACATAGAGAGACCCCTAGGATTGCTAGAAGGAATAACTCTCACCACTTGTGGTGTCGAGTTTGAGCATAGTTTTGCTATATGTGACTTCAGCAAAAATCATGCCTATGAGATGATTTTGGGAAGACCATTCATGAGACAGCTGCAAGTGGTACAGGATTGGGGAACCAATTCTTTGTATCTGCAACACTTGGGTGTTACAACCAAAGTCAATCTCAAGGATTTTTCTCACAGAGACGTACCTCCTATCCAATGGAATCCCATCCATAGAGCCAAAGATGATACAGAATCGGTGCACTCCATAGGGTCTGGATCCTCATGGATGCATGAAGATACTCACTTATGGATGTGCAAGGTAGCAGTAGAGGAAGAGAAGAGAGAGAAAGCCAGAGAGGTAGGTGCGAAAGAAACCCATAGATCAATCCAAGACCCAGCCTATGCACCTGTAGTTTTTCCAGACGAAGACTTTGAACCTCACGGTTGGGCAGAAATCTTAGCAACAATGGACGTAGCCATCAACGAAGAACAATGGACACCTCACTGTGATGAGGATGGCTATGATATTTCAGTCTTCTCCATAGAGCCAATCATGGGAGAGGCAGTTCTAGAAGAATGCGAACCGAGCCCTGATGCATTTGAGGAGGCAAGTGACTCCGATCTAGAGTCAATCATTATGGACCCACCATTTGCAACAGATGAAGAATACTTCCATGAAGTAGAATTTCAACCCCAGAGGCATGGAGAGGCTACAACTGATGTAAGATTAGCAACACATATGACCCCGAAGGAAGAAGGAAAGAAACGAAAGAAGAAAGAAGTCTCACCAGAGGAGGAACAATCTTTGTTTGAGGTCCCAGAAAATTTTAAGAAGTATGAGATAGATGACAGGAGAGTCATGATAAGAATGCCTAAACGAGAAGCACAATCAGGAGAGGCCTATGATAACAAAGAAACCACCAAGAAAATAGTAGTGGCCATAGAAGAAGGAGAAGAGAGATGCACGTATATAGGCCATGACCTGACAGAAGAAGAAGAATACAAATTAATTACCTTGCTAAGAGAATACAGAGATGTATTTGCTTGGAGTTACAAGGATTTGAAAGGTGTGGACCCGGACATATGCTCACACACTATTCCCATGACCTCAGATGCTAAACCCTCTAAGCAAAAGCCTTATACATATAACGATAATTACGCCGCTAAGATCAAGGAAGAAATAGATAGACTGGTTGAAGCTGGATTTATCTATGAAATTGAGCACACTGAATGGGTATCCCCCATAGTGGTGGTGCCCAAGAAGAATGGCAAGCTGCGTGTGTGCATTAACTTGAAAAAGGTTAATGCCGCCACGATTCGAGATAACTATCCGCTTCCCATCACAGAACATCTCTTAGAAAGAGTGGCAGGCAAGGAAGTGTACAGCTTCCTTGATGGATTTTCTGGCTACAATCAAGTGGCCATAGCTCCAGAGGATCAGCACAAGACAGCCTTTGCCACAGAATGGGGCATTTTTGCTTTTAGAGTAATGCCATTTGGGCTTACCAATGCACCAGCTACCTTCCAGAGGCTGATGTGCCATGTGTTTAAGGAGTTCCTAAGAAAGATTTTAGAAGTCTATGTTGATGATCTCTGTGCTCATTCCAATGTTAGACAAACCCATATTCCTGAACTCAGACAAATCTTTGACAAATGTAGAGAATATCAAGTCTGCCTGAACCCAGAAAAGTGCGTTTTTATGGTCAGGCAAGGCAAGATTCTAGGACACATAGTGTCAAAGAATGGCATATCTACGGACGAAGAAAAAGTGAGAGCCATAGCAGAGCTACCTAGGCCAAAGAATGTCAAGGAAGTACAAGCTTTCATGGGGCACTGTGGTTATTACCGACGATTTATACACATGTATGCTGTCATTGCAAAGCCCATGTACGGACTTCTGACAAACTTTGAGTGGACGGATGAATGTGAGAATTCCTTCCAAGAGCTTAAACGAAGATTATGTTCAGCACCAATCTTGACCACACCAGATTGGAATAAGCCATTCCATGTTCATGTGGATGCATCCAATTATGCCATTGGATGTGTGCTTGCACAACCTACTGGTGAAGGTAATATGGATCTTCCAATTGCCTATGCCAGTAGACAATTGAATGCGGCTGAACGGAATTACACCACTACAGAGCGCGAAGGATTAGGTATGGTATATGCGGTTAAAAAGTTTAGACATTATTTGCTTGCAAATAAGTTTAAATTTTTTACGGACCATCAGGCATTGTTGTACTTAGTAAACAAACCATGCAATACAGGTAGATTAGTAAGATGGTTTCTCTTGCTAATGGAATATGACTTTGAGGTTGTGGTAAGAAAAGGTAGGACTCACTTGAGAGCAGATCATCTCTCTAGGCTCACATCGGGAGAAGTCCCACAAGGAGTATCAGATGACCTTCCTGATGCTTACCTGTTTAATTTGGAAGTGGTGCCGCAGTGGGCCAAGCCAATAGTACCAGTATTGACCTACGGGCCTAACCATCCAGTGGTAAACACACGGAATAGAGAGGTTGTAAAAGCCCAAAAGTACCACATCATGGCAGGAAGCATGTACAAGCACACAGATCAAGGGATCTTGGCGTGTTGCGTAGAAGAGGATGAGTACGCTAAATGGTTGCAATTAGCACATGTAGGTGCGTTAGAGCAACACCATTCCAAACAACGAACGTTGCAGACTCTAAAGAGATTCGGAGTGCATTGGCCAACTATGGAAGCAGATGTCCAAAAGTTGTGCAAGGAATGCCCAATCTGTTGCACTAAACCACCTGTGGAACATGCCACTCTTTATCAAGTATCCATTGTGCCAGATTGGAGTAAACCTCTAGTGTCATTCTTGAGGACAAACACATTCCCTCCAGATATGAATCTAGCTAGGAAAAGGAGTTTAGAACAAGAAGCCCAAGATTACTCACTTATAGGTGATAATCTATATAAGCGCGGTAAAGATGGTTACCTGAGGTTATGCGTCCATGAAAGTGAGTATCTTAAGATCTTAGAAACTGCTCACCAAGGTGTAGCAGGAGGACACTTTGGACCAGATCGGGTGATCAAGGCAATATTGTTTGCGGGCTTTTGGTGGCCTACCCTTCACATGGATGCACATACCTATGTGAAACGGTGTGATGTCTGTCAAAGGACTCAGTATCCTATACGCAAAGATGAGATGCCACTGAAACCTATGATGGGTGGACGTGCATTCCCTAAGTGGGGAATAGACTTTGTAGGTCCTATTAATCCCCCAGCTAAGGGTTCTCATGCGGAATACATCATTGTGGCAACAGATTATCTCACCAAGTGGGTCGAGGTAAAAGCTACAACCAAGAACGATGCTCAAACAACTGCCAAATTCTTGTTTGAGAATGTATTCACGAGATACGGACTACCTATAGAGCTTGTAAGCGATAGAGGCACTCATTTCTTGAATGAAGTGATTGAAAATATACTCCAAGAATTCTTGGTAATACACAAGAAGTCTGCCCCTTATCACCCTCAAGCTAATGGACAAGCTGAGAGCACTAATAAGATCTTATGCAATGTACTGACCAAATTAGTGAACACTAAACGCTCTGATTGGGACAAACAGCTACACCATGCTGTTTGGGCATATCGAGTTGCCTACAAAACGGTACTCCAAGCCACCCCCTTTCAGATGGTATTTGGCCAAAACACTGTGCTACCCTTGGACTTCCTGATTCCTACATTGAGAGTAGCACAAGAGCACGAATGGACAGGTCATGAGCTCTCCTCTAGAATTTTTGACCTTGAACGATTAGGAGAAACAAGGCTGAGAGCTGCTGCAGGGATATATGCAGCCAAGAAGAGACAGAAGGCATACTTTGATGCCCATGTGAAGGATAAAGGCTTGAAAGCAGGAGATCTAGTCTTAGTCTATACGCTAAAACAACACGCGAGGAAGCTAGAAAAGAGAGGCTACGGACCTATGATCATCAATAGGATCTCCACGAGCGGAGCAGTACAATTGGCCACACTAGAGGGTGATGTTCTCCCAAATTATATTAGCGGTTGCAGAGTCAAGTTGTATCAGGAACCCCTAACGGAGGAAATGCTCAGCCGACTCAACACTGCTAAGAAACGCAAAGAGGAAGAGAAGCGAATTAGAGAAGAAGCTCAAGCAGAAGCTTTAGAATGCATCAGAAGGATGAAATTACGAAGGCAAGGTAGAGAGCAGCCTAGGACAGATGACTATGCAGACCAAGGATATCATATGGCAATGTGTGAAGTTGCAGGAACCAGCTCACTTAGAATAACTGATCGACGTCCTTTTGTAACCCTAGAAATAGGACAAGAAAAGAGTGCAAGGACTGTAAAAGCCTTGATTGACTCAGGTGCCGCCACTAGTGCTGTTAGAGTGTCTTACTGTCAAGAGTTACAGTTAACTGTCAATCCTGTGGAAGCATATCTCATAGGATTGGGAGGCGTGGAAACCCCTTGCATGGGCGAGGTGGAACTTCCCCTCTACATTCATGATGAGGCAATGACAGTTAAAGCACTAGTGTGTCAAGATGAGGATCTCACTGAACCTCTTATCTTGGGTCAAGACTGGATCTATGATCAAGCAGTCAACTTAAACCTAAGAAGTGGACTTCTTCACGTATGGGTCAATCATAGTCGAATTACAATAGAGTTGGATAAAGGAGCACTCAAGGAACTAGGAAAGGCACAGACTCCTGGTCCCTCCAGGGGTGCACATGAAGATGACCATGCTGTTCTTGTTCAAAACCCTGTGTTGCAGAAGAATGATATTTGCAAAAAAGGAGTCAGGGATGCAACGGAACTCCCTTCTTTTCCAAAGGCCAGAAGGAGGCAACAACCAAAGGTGGAGCAAAGGCAGAAGAAGCAGAGTACTACCTTTGCCGGACATCAAAAGAACCTGCGCAGCAGAATGTCTCAACAAGTGAACCAAGTGTGGGTGCGAAAAGGCGAACACCCGGTTGCACCCACGCCAACAGAACGGGCGAAGCCTCTTATTAGTAACCAACAACACGTCACTAATAAGAAGTCTTTCGGAAATTCTGCTGCTAATGTGAAATCTATTTGGGTGCCCAAAAGGTCGATGAAGGCTAGCCCACAATCAAGACAAATTTGGGTGCCTAAGGCTTGTTTGCGGGCTCAGATAGCTATACCAAGAACACACTCTACACAGCATGATCTATTCACTCGCACAGCCTACATCCACTCATTTTCAACACCAAGGCACATGAACACGAACAGAATCAGTTGTAAATGGGCCCCTAAAAGGCCTCAGGTTAAAGCTGACACACCTATAAAGCTCTCGAGCATCTCCACGGAACCACGAGTAAAACCCATCCACTGCATTTGGCAGCCCAAGACTTGTAACAAACCCCCTGACCCTATTGTAAATCCATGACCACCTACTAACCGCTTCACTCTTATCACATCATTTCGCTTAGTTCTTAGGTCTACCTAACTCCTAACTACACACACCAGCACCGAGCACTTATTAACTCCTAACCACTCCAGAACTTTAAGTTAATATTGTAACAAGGGACACCATGTCATTTTTGTGTCCATTGCAATGTTAACGTTTATTCATATATTCTCACAGAATCAGCTGCGACATTTTCAACATGGCGGAGGCCGCAGGAACTAGCTCTCACACAGAAACAAACCCGCAAGTGGTGGACTTGGACAGTTTACCCGTTTTGCCTGAGACAGTTGAAAGACCAGAAGAGTTGCAGGCCGTCAAAATCATACCTATTGCGGACCCTCCGCGTGGCCACACCATGCCCGTGGGAAAGACTTCACACTGGTTTACCGAGGTGGCAGGACCTTTGGGGGAAGGAACGTATCTATGGGAATCAGAGTTGGACTACAATGGAAAGCAAGGCAGATACCATTTCTTTACAAGAGAATTTGAGAAGTTACAAAATGCGGAAAGTCTACGTCCGATATGGGAAAAAGCCGGATTGAGTGCCTATTTCAGTGCCCGACTCCCAAAACCTGACTTCATGCGATGCTACTATCTCATCAACACCTTGACTCCAAATCCGAACCCAAAAGGTGCAAGCTCATTTGTGATTCCATCTCTGACAAAGGGGAATGAGCTCAAGAGGTTTAGGCTATCAAACAATTTGGTGAGAGAAGCTCTGGATATGCGCGGCATGCATATTCCTACAGAAAAGGAAACCCTAGTACCGGACTACATGAAGAATCGAAGTCTCACCAAACTCAAAGACATGGTATCCATGACGCCTAATATTGCAATACACCTTCGCATGTGCATGCAACACTTTTCTTTCCCGGCACAGGATAGATTCACCATGCCGCACAAAAAGATTTGGTTTAGCCTGTATCTGGCAGAGACACAGAGCCTCACCATCAACCTACCCCACTGGATAATTGATCAGATACACTTAGCTCACAAACGCTGGCCGCGGAAACAGGTTTTATATGGTTGCTGTGCTCTGACAAGAATCATCTATAGGTGTTTGGCTTATGACATCCCAATCCAACGAGCCCTGATGTGGAATCGGGTAGAGCAGTTTTGAGGCAGGACATCCACTGGACCCCCTTCTAAGAAGATGAGAGGCACGGTCCAAGTCCCCTGTGCTCAGCCACGTGGAGCGACCCTAACACCAGAAGTCACCCCGCCACCCCGAAGAGTCCGACCATTCACACTCCGACTTCCAAGACGCAGCACCGATGGTTCCACGTTGATATTTCCTCCCATCCCAACGGATCTCGAATTTCCTAGTGGTGCACCATTGGACGAACTCACTAATGAAGACTTCGAACAACTATTACAAGATGTAGAGCTGGAGGCAGAAGAGGCACAACAAGCGGAAAATGTACAAACGCAGGCCACAACCTCCCAAGCACCTGTCACACCTGTTGAAGTGGAGGAAGAAGATGACGGAGGTGAAGAACAGGAGGATGATGAGGAGGAATATGATCAAGAGCAACAAGAGGAGCAACAAGTGGTGCCAGAACTTGTAGGTGCACCTGCCTATACAGCTCAACTAAGAAGGCTATACGACACTATCAAAGCAGTACAAGAAAGGCATCAGCTCTCTCTGGTATCAGGCCAAGCTTTGATGCAAGAAATGCTATCAGATGAAGGAGTGGACCAACATTTCATTGACACCCTCAAATTAGTGTCAGACTCTTTAGGAGTTCCAGAGGCTGTCCACACCGCAGTCCGCCAGTCCGTAAGGTATGACAAACGCAGAGTGGACACGTTACCACGAGCAGGTAAGACTATCAGGATACCCGTCACAGAGCCAGAAGTACCTATTGAGACCACAGCCACTCCCACAACCACCACTGACCTCTCCGCTGAAACCTTCGTTCAGACATCACCCATCTCACCCCAGCGTCCTCCATCACCACCTTCTCCGCCCCCGCCACCACCTCCTACCTTGGAAGAAACGACAGTCATCACCTCTATCTCCACTTATAATCCATCCTCATTCAAATCATTCTCATTTCGAGAACCCACCTCACAAGACACCCTCTTCTCCTTCGTCACCAATCCCTTGTACACTTCGTCCCATCTATCCGCTGAACCCATGGCTGGCCATCCCATAATTACCAACGTAGTTGGAAACCCAGCACCCACGGAAGGAACCCTGTGTTTCCCGACCTACCCCCCAATACGAGTACCTCCATTCCATAACCCTCACTTCCCAGCTGGCCCCTACACCTCTTTCAACCGGACCTCACCACCACAATACCCGTCCTTTGTGGAGCAGTTCTTCCGCTCTCCCATGTTTCAAAGCCACCTTCCTCCGATGTTCGCAACGACATCAATTTACACGGACACCACACTCACTTCACCTACCATACCCACCTATATGGTAGCCCCTGCACACACCACCTTGTCTGATCCAATGGACATTTCACCAACCACAGCACCTCTCCCCACGATTTCCCCACCTTCCCCTCCCTTGCCCCCCACCTCACCACTCACATCAGTGGCACACATAGCATTCACTACCCCCCTACCCAATCCCACCTCCTCTGCATTTCAAACTATTTCCCTTGCATCTCATAATGTAAATAGTACGTTCGACACATTACTTCAGTGTGCACATCAGCTACAACAAGGCTTCCATCAATTAGAAGAACGCAATGCTACCCTCCAGGCAGAATCTCAACGTCTCCAAGCTAGAGTCACCACTATTGAGGCTGACTACCTGACGCTCCTAGACGAGCATACCACACTACAGCAGGCTCACTCCGAATTGGAATCAAAGGCATCAACTGTAGATGACCAAGCAGTTAAGGAGCTAGAAACAGTGCTTCAAGCGCAAATGATATCTAATGCCACACTCAGACGCAACATTGGGCTATTAAGGAAGCATATGGCCGCAGCACTAGAGGAGAACAAACGACTTCAACAACAAAATCGAGACAACTTTGAAGCGGCTATGGAAGGAACCGTAGGAGCAACCATTAGCCCTACCCGATATAGAGCAGTTCCATCAGAAGACATCCGCATCCTACTTGAGGAGCATGCAAATTTCCTGGAGTCATATGAAAAACTAGAGACTGAATGTGCCGATCTAAAGAAACAGTTAGCCAGTGTACATCCTGCTCAACAGGAGCCGGTAATCTTGCAACAATCTACAGAAGAAATGGAGACCCTTCGGAAACAGGTGGCAGAACTCCAAGCACGCCTCCTACCATATGAACGACCCCCCTCGCCCATTGAAGAACCAGAACCTGAAACAGTAGTGGAAATCCCCGTCGAGGACAGCTACGAAGAGCCATACGAGCCTATGCCGACGCCTGGTGGTCGAACTACAGAAGAAGGACAAGACACGTTAGAAATTCAAGTTCCAGATTGGGTCAGAAGGGTCGAGAAAGTGGGTAAGACACATGATGATCGTGTGGCCGTGCAAATGCAATCTCTCACGAATCTGGAAGAAACGGTCCTTCGGTCTTCCTACTTTCAACAATTATCCCATCAACGGTTAATCACAACATCAGAATCGCAATACATGCCTTATTTTTTCTTACTACATGATTATAATGCAGAAGTCAAAAGACATACAGGGAAGGAGCCCACATTCGCTACTCAATTTGAGATAGGGGATTTACCGACCGATGCACGTGCTGGCTCGATTTTCCAACCTAATTGGCGTGCACGTTTACTCACCGATTACCCTGAGATGATGAGTACCTGGGCTACCATGCCACTCTATATCAAGTATAATCCATGCTATTGTCCAGTGGTACGTCGCAGATCCTGGCAAGCATTTGCAATCAAGGTACGCAACAATAAAGAGTGCTCGGCTTGGGTTAACTACCCGTATTTTGCTCCACCTCGAGGACCTCCAACTGTAGCCTACATGATATCAACTATTCGGCACTGGTCCACACGCCTAAACAATGTACCTGATATAGCAGCGAAAATGTGTATGAAGATATTTGAGCTCATGACCATTGTCTTCAAAACCTTTCGGAATGTCCAAGCTCCATACATCTCCGCTCCTGGATTCGCTCAAGGCAACAAGGATTTAGTCTACGACATGAGCCAAACCCCCTCGGTCACTGTTATCTTTGCTTGGCATGCACGAATCAAGTACTTGCCCGCATGCTTCAAGCAAACATTTGAGGAAATGTTCTCTACGGGCTTCTGGGAATACAATTCCGAAATTTTCATTCCCAGACCCACACATTTGCTACATCTATTCGCAGTAGAACAAGCGATCCATGCAGATCAGTTACGTCTGCCACATCCGGATGTTCCAGGACCAATCGATTGGGATCGTATGATGACAGATTTGGCCAGAGGACTACGCTTACAAGAACATCAGCTTGCCACTCAGGTTGTGGAATATTACATCCAACACCCCCAGCAACAAGGGTCTGTCAGGGACGACAGACGCGAGAGAGGGGGGGGTGTTGAGAGCAGTATGGGCACCCAAGGACTGACTAGACAAGGAAGCCAGGGAACCCAAGGATTGACGAGACAAGGAAGCCAACGGAGAGAGTCAGAACAAGGTGAAGGAGTAAGTAGACAAAGCAGTCGACGCAAATCTGGCAGATAGGCCCTTCAATTTTTCCAAACTACATCTTTTAACAGTGATTCTTATCACTAACAATCATTGTAAATACCATTTCATATTTTTGTAGCTCCATTTTGTGCAAGCCAAGGAGTCCTTGAGCTTGAGGAGCCTTAGAAGTACCTACATATCAATTTTCGTATTTTTTAGACTCCGTTTGAGCCCTCAAATTGGCCCTGGAACCTAATTTTTAACTAGGCCGGACACTAGGTCTGGACAGGGCCAAAAGCTAGTCAAAAACTATAAAAAGAGCTAGAGAGCTCATTTTTGAGGTTAGATTGTAATTGAAACGAACTTGTAAGAGCATTTTGAAATTAATCTAAAAGCTCCATTGATTCTCACTCTTTGTCTTGCCTTGTGTGCGCGTGTGTGTGTATGTGTGTGCATGCTAGTGTGCTTCTCACTCACGCACTTGTGCCGCCACTTGCTCGAGGTCTTCATACCATCCTCACGTCTTCCCGGATTGACATTAAAGGAGGTGCTACTCATCACTGAGCTACATGCTCTCATACAGGTGGACCTTGCTTCCCATGGGCCTGTGAAATGGGGTAGTTCTTGTAAAGAATTAGACTCGAAGTCTAATCTTTTCTTGAGATTGGGTACTCTCTTGCTCTCCATAAATGGATGGGATGTCTTGTGGGAATTGGTCATGTGCCTCATCCACAAGTTCAATAGGAGGAGGGACTTCACCTTCTTTAGCCCATTTGTCTTCTTGAATCTCGCGTAGGAATTCTGGTGTGAACCGATTCATAGAAGATGATGTGTCTGGCTCCGTAGAGTTAGGCACATAGGCTTCAGACACGTAGGCTTCCTGAGTAGGAATGCTTACACTTTCACTTGCCTTGCCCTTGTGTTGAGAGGCTGGTTCCTTTTCTGATTGTGCAATCAGCTTCTCTATTCTTTCTAGGGAGGGGGGGTTGTCTGGTTCACTGGAATTGGGCACATAAGCTTTTGATGGGGGATGGGTCATGTTTTTGCTTGCTCTATTCCTTTCTTGATTTTTTTCTTCCTTGGCGGATCTTGCAATTATGCCCTCTAACTTCTCTAGAAGTCCATCCAAGTGTAATTGTGTCTTGGCTGAGCCTGAGTAATTGAAAAGGCGACTGGCTTCAAACATAGTCTGAGCCAATGCGACCATTTTCGCGCAAAGCTTGGTTCTTTCAATCTCTAGGTCAGCTCTAGGGTAGCACTTGTCATGATTCGTGACATTTGGCCCTTCTTGGATTCTGGCTTGATATGCTTTAAGCATCATGTCTATGTCTTCAGGAATGGGATCGGCTAATACTGATCCTACTCTAGGGGATGGTGGAATCGTATGAGGTGGGTTGGAAGGTGGCGGGTTGGGTGGCGATGGGAATGGTGGTGGTGGGGTAGTGTGAGAGGGAGTTTGAGATGTGAGTTCAGTTATCCTGGCTTTGGTTTCTCTTATACTTTCCTCGAGTTCACTCATCTTTTTAGCCCATTGTCTTTTCATTCTTTCCCGACTATCTTTCCATGCTCTAGTCCTTTTCTTTGTTATGCTCTCGGTTTCACTAGCCTCTGGGTTCTTATCCTGGTTTACCCCTTGATCTTGCTGCAATGCCTGAGCTCTAGTCACTACTTGTACTGGTGCGGTGGATGTCACACTTCCTGTGGAGTCTACCACCAACCCAATAACGTTAATAGGAGTGATTTTTGGCATATTATTAGGATTCTTAGGGCAGTCTCGTAAGAGATGCTCCTTTCCACATTCTTGGCAGAAGCCCTGAATTGTCACTGACTGGGGTTGCGTAGGTGGAGGTAAGGGACAATCACGAATGAGGTGATCCCCCTGACATCTGTAGCATGGTCCTCTAGGGAATGGGGGTCTTACCTGCCTAGGTTGAGGCTTAGGATTGGGGTTTGTATACATGACGTTTGTGTAATCTGACTCCCAACTAGGTTTGTTTGGCTCTTCACTATAGTAAGACTCACCATGTTCAGGAGATTGCATGTAGTAAGCATGGGGGCTATCGACATGTGTAGAATCAAAGCTATGGTCACTGGGGTCACTTTCATAAAGCAGTGGTGTTACAGGGACTATAGCTCTATTCAGGTTTTCTTCTGCTGCTGCATATTTTACTGGGATCGCATTAGCTAGGGCAGGGGGTTGTTGAGCTAACACAGGCTGAGGCCTTTGTTGGTTTTGGTATGGTTGCTGATAAGGTTGTTGTGGCCTGCCATATGGTTGTGGAAGGTACGGGTTCTGGTATCTTCCCTGCTGAGGGTATGGTTGAGGGTAGGGTTGCCTAACCGCCTGCTTGTTGTATGGGCAATCTTGTGCTGTGTGATTTGTGTATCTCCGTTCTATGGTGCAGTACTGGCTACTAGGATTAACTTGGGGTTAAGCCATAATGGGGCAGACATTCGCCATGTGGTCGCCACCACAAGTATAACATCTTTTCACTGGGGCAAATCTAGGAATTTGTTTGCCAGAGACGCCTAATTTTTGAGCTACTTTTTCCGCAAGTTCCTCGATTGATGTGGATTGCGTGGAAGAGATGTTAGAGGCACCATCCGAATCTTTATATATCTTCGAAAGCTCTAACTCCTCCCCTAGGTTATCCTCAATGTCAATACACATGCGTACACACTCTTCTATGGTCCTAGGGTCCTTCAAGTACACATAAGATCTCAATTTAGTACTTAGCAATCCATCCAGGAATAAAGCCACTTGCTTAGATGGTGTGGGTAGCTCCGAGACAGGGCATCTTTCTAAGTATTGCCTAAATCTCCTTCCTGCAAGTCTCACGGTCTCTTGCGGGGTTTGCTTGAAGCTGTGAATCAGCGAGGAGGTATTATGCCTTATGCCACTCTTGGAGAATTCAATAATGAAAGCCTCTAGGAGTTGGTCTATGCTCCTGAACTGCCTCTCATTTAGTGGTTGAAACCATGTCAGGGCAGTGTTTCTAAGGGTCAGACCAAAGGCATTGTACTGCGTGAATAGATCCTCCACTTGTTCGGCTCTCAGGACTTGCCTAAACTCAGCCACATGATCGTATGGATCTCCAGTGCCATCGAAGTAGTTCTTCATGGACTTAACTAGCTGAGTCGGTCTCAAAGTCCTTGTGTGCTCTCTAGGTCGTGGTAGAGGGAACTCATCTGCATTTCTTTGATTCCTGTGAGCTCTAAGTATCTCAAGTTCTACTCTATTAGTTTCCGTCCTCGTTCTTTCTCTGCCCACTGGGTTGGCAAAGCTTACTTCGGGTCTTTCTCTATGTCTGTCTCTTTGAGTTCCATGAGCTTGGGATGTTCCAGCTCCAGGGTGACCATAGGATACATTCGATCTTGGTTGGGGGAAAACAAATTCACCCTTCCATGTGTAAGCATGCCTATCATTTTTCGTAACCACAAAGATCCTCTCCGAAGCGAGATCTAAGTAGGTCACTCTGCCTGGGCTATCAGGATCCTTAAACTCATAGATCATGATTGTTCCTATATCAGTTGGCTGATCAGATTTATACCTCCAAAAGGCTTCGTCAGTTTCTCGATTGAGGAGCAAATCTATGCTCTTATTATCCTGGGGAATCCACTCTGGTGTAATAATCCTAGTGAGAACCGATTTGCCTCGAGGGGTTCTAAGTTCTGTACCCATGTTTCCTTGCTCTAGGTCCCCTAAGTCCGCTTCTGAGATCACATTTCCAAATTCGTCCGTCCTATCTGGGTGACTGGTGACTACGTATATGGTTCCTTCTTTGTCCAAGTATGCTCCGTTTTCAAACTTGACAGCTGGGTGCTCTAATCCAATGGATTGATCAGGATTCTTAATCTGTACCACAGATCTTCCTAGGCCGTCCTCATAGATGCTGGCACCTAATCGGTTGGTCCTCAGGTATTCCAACTGCGTTTTGTAGGGGCCTTCTACCCTGTGCAAGTATGGCACTCCTGAACTTCCTGTAGGTCTGTCCATGCCTTGAGACATCTCTGATTCACTGGTATCAGAGCTAGGGTAATGCGAGTGGTGACTCAACTGCTGGGCCCAAGACCTTGCAGTATGATTGACACTAGCCTCTGAAGACCTAAGGCTTTGTCTCTCTCTTACTAGGTGTCGTCCTGATCTAAGGTTCATATGCCTAACTGATTAACCCAAATTGTCCGAGGTACACCCACGTTTCTGAGTCCTTTGTATCAATTACTTAATTCCCTTTTTATGTTGATTATTGTGTTTATACTCTTGTCTGATATCACGTCGTTAGGAATACTTGAGTTTAATTTCGCACTTTAGTTTGGTCGTTTCACATTAGGTTCTTTTCCTTTAAGGTTGTCGTTCACACACACACAGGTTATCTCTTGACTTGCACTTGATTTCTTAGATAGTCTTTGATTTATCTTATGCCTATCGTTGCCTGGAATTACTTCTAACACTACCCGCACTTAGCCTAAACTAAGAATTGACAGAGGGTGTTGCGGGTTTTCCAACCTTGAGTTCCTTTCCTTGTGTTGTTGCCCTGGTGTGCTCAGGACGCGTGTTCCCAAGCCTGCACTTACTCTTGCCTTGCGTACCCTTCGCTGCTCTCAAAGGATCTGTAAAAGGCCCACCGTTAGCTCAAGACTTAAATTCAAAAGACAGAACCAAGCACTTTCATTCATGTAACACTTCACCAATTTGCACTATGATTTTTTGGACACAACTCTAGAAATCCCTGAACTTTTGTTCCCCCTGGGTATGGTCAACTTCAAAATACCCTGTCTAATATTTCTGATCTTAATTTAACCATAACCAGTCGATGTTTTTGTTGTACTCCCTGCGAGCTTTCCAACAAAACAAGAATCACGGCAAACGGATTTCGTATGAGAAAGTTATGCCAGTTCAGGGTTTTGGGGCTAAAACAGGATTAAACTAGGTTAACAGGCGAGCAGGAATTCTCGAGTTACTTGGGTCATGCCCTCGTAATGCAATGCTACACCCTAGTGTTTGTCCCACACTTGGTCAAAATTAAGACCATTATTTTTGCCTTAAAAATTTGACCTAATTTGCCCTTCTAACGTGTTCGCAAAGTCTGTCGGTCGCGATTGACAGGTCAGTCGCGATCGACGTGTCGATCACGATTGACAGGTCCGTCGTGGCTATCAGTCGCGATTGACATGTGGCCGAAAATTCAGTCAATCGTGGTCAAATAGTCGTTGACTCTGTCGATCGCGATTGATGCGTCGATCGCGATTGACAGGTCGGTCGCGAGGGTCTGTCTGTCGTGGTCAAACAATCGTTGACTGTGTCGGTCGCGATTGACAGAGCCGTCGTGGGCTGTCAGTCGCGATTGATGAGTCGATCGTGATTGATGGCTCGATCGCGATTGACACGTGTCACGCGTATGGTCCGTCGGTCGTGGTCAATCGGTCGTTGACTCTGTCGGTCGCGATTGACAGAGCCGTCGTGGGCTGTCAATCGCGATTGACGTGTCGATCGCGATTGACAGGTCTATCCGTCATGGTTTGTCGATCGCGATTGACAGAGCGATCACGATTGACAGAAATCTGAGGAATTTCAAAAAACTAAACACATTTTTGGGAAGCTCTAGGCCTATAGATCATGGTTTTGCACTTTGTTTGGTAATTTGAGCGTTTTTTCTGTCGGTCGCGATTGACAGAGGTCGACGACACACAGACAGTTACTTCGAATTCCGTACCTGCACAGAGTGCTGGGGACGATGATGTGACCTGTACCTGCAAGACAGCTCAAGAAACATGCAAAAACAGCACACACAATTTCGCTCTCTCGCTCTCTCTCACAAGTGAAATGAGGGAAATGAGGTGGAGATGGTGATATAATCAAAAAACTGAAATTTTTGCGATGATGGAAATGGAGGTGGAAGATGGTGATGATGATGATGGTGATGATGGTGGTGAGGTAAGAAAGAGAAAAATAGGAAAAGTGGAGAAATTACCTACAACGCCAACGTCTCCAATCTACGTCTTACCATCACACGCTCATCCTCAAAGCTCGATCCCCGGCAACGGCGCCAAAATTTGGTGTAGCTCAGTGATGAGTAGCACCTCCTTTAATGTCAATCCGGGAAGACGTGAGGATGGTATGAAGACCTCGAGCAAGTGGAGGCACAAGTGTGTGAGTGAGAAGCACACAAACATGCACACACATACACACACACGCGCACACACAGTAAGACAAAGAGTGAGAAGCAATGGAGTTCTTAGATTACTTTCAAAAAGCTCTTACAAGTTCGTTTCAATTACAATCTACCCTCAAAAATGAGCTCTCTAGCTCCTTTTATAGTTTTTGACTAGCTTTGGCCCTGTCCAGACCTAGTGTCCGGCCTAGTTAAAAATTAGGTTCCAGGGCTTATTTGAGGACTCAAACGAGATCTAAAAAATACGAAAATTGGCAGGTAGATACTTCTAAAGCTCATCAAGCTCAAGGACTCCTTGGCTTGCACAAAATGGAGCTACAAAAATATGAAATGGTATTTACAATGGTGTTTTAGTGATGAGAATCACTTTTAATTGGTGTAACGGTTTTGAAAAATTAAAGGGTTGCCTTAGTGCTAGATCTGCGTGAATGCTCATACTTGCTTCTTCATGAAGAAAATTATTGGCCTACTTGCCAGATCTTCTTTGACTGCCATGTCTACTTGTGCTGTCCCTTCGCTCTGACTCTCTTTGTCTTGTGGCTCCTTCGGTTCCCTGACTGCTGCCAACACTTTGCATGCAATCTCATCCTTCTGTGCCAGACATATATACAATTTTTGGTTTGCAAATAGAAGCACCTTGAAGTCTGCTATAGGTCTAGTGGAGCTCAACTAGGTATTTCTATTCAAATTGAGATGCTTCCAATTTTCTACATGAGGGTATTTGGTCATTGGTCATGGCTAAAAGGAATGATGTATTTTGTATCTTGGTTATTGAGGATCAGTTGGATGGTTTGAATTACCCATTGTGGGCATATATGATGCATCATGTATTGGTAGAAAAAGGCTTATGGAATATGTTTATGTGCTTTAAAAAAATTCCTAGTTATGGCTAGAAACCTATCGAGATTTAAAATGGGCACCCTCCATTATGATCGGGGGAGGAGTATATGTCTTCTAATTTTAATGAATTTACGGATGACATTGGATAAAACATCAATTTACAATGTCATATACACCTCAACAAAATGGAATTGTTGAGAAGAAGAACATGTCTCTCATGTAAATGGCAAGGTATATGGTCAAAAGTCAAATTTTACTAGATAGCTTCTGGATTGAGGATGTTTTTTGTGGAGAATATGTACTTAACAAGTGTCCCACCAAAGCATTGTAGTCTATCACTCCATAGATTATATTACAATCCTTTTGTGATCACCCGCATATTGAAGGCTTATGAAGGATCAATGGTAACAAATTGGATAAGGTAAGGAATACCAAAAAATATTTGGACTTGCATATCTTTCTCAAGAGGAGATGGTGTCTCAACTCGCCAAGTATTAGATGGCAATTTAAGTTTGTGGACCTCGAGCACCCTCTGATTGAGAATAAAGAGTTGGTTCTTATGTGAGAAATTCTCCACTAGGGAATTTGGACCAATGTCAAACCCAATAAGATCTATGGGGCTCCCTATGGTGTAAGCATTATCACTATGGTATAGAAGAGATTGATCACCTCTTTTTTTCATGCCCCAGGACTCATGCGATTTGGCAAACTCTTCCTAGGATTTTAAGCTTACAGAATCAAATCAGTTGGAAACAAGCAATATTGGGTGAAGCTATTGGCTATTCTTCACCCTTGTGGAACACCATGAGAGGGGAAGCACTTTGGATGATTTGGAAAGAAAGATGTGTAGCCAACTTTGGAGACATTCCTAAAGGGTGGTAGATTGAGAAAGCCCTTGCTTTTCTTGGTAGAAGAATAAGGCATTGTAAAAGTCCCCTACCTTGAGACACCATAGAATTTTCATATTGGATAATAAAAAAATAAAAAGTATATGGGTTGGCCATGAGGGTGATGATATGTGCATTAGATATCTTTGTAATTTCTCTAAAATTTTGGTTCCCACCACTTCCAGGCTATTTAGAACGCTAACCCTACTTTCTAGGATGTGGGGTTCCCAAAGGCACTATGCCCCTTCTATGTATCATTGTTCTTTCATTAATTCAAGTCACAGAGACTAGGCCAAGGCCAAATTTCCTCTTAAAAAAATAATGCACTCTAACTATTAGTGAAGATGGTGGTGATAGAAGACTGACCAACACCCAAATCAGCCAAAAGGTGTCTAAGCTAGACACACTCAATAGTCACTGTGAAATCTACCCTATACTCAGCCTCACAAGTAAATGGCTATAGTAGGTTGCTTTTTCTCAACCAAGATATGTAAGAGCTACCAAGCATGAAGCAAAAACCACTAATGGACAAACAAGTGTTATAACAATCAGCCTAGTCAATGTGAGACAAAGCATGTAAATATGGCAGTAATGATCCCCCTTGGGATACAACAATCCAAGTAGATGGGTACCACTCAAGTAGCAAAATATGTGCTTAACCGCCTACCTATGCTTGAAACCTAGGAAATGCATAAACCTACTCATATGAGATACAACAAATTGAATATCAGGCCAAGTTATGCATAACTAGATCAAGCATCCAACAGCCTGCTGATAGAGAACAACATCAAATGCATCTCTAGCATCATGAAGACTCAACCATAAACCTGTTTCCATAAGAGTGGCAATAGGTTTGCAATCTTTAAGGCCAAAATGTTGCAATAATATGTCAATATATTTTGTTTGGCACATAGCTATTCCCCCATCAACTTTCATAAAATGAATGACCAAATAATGATGCAAATGTCATAAATTTGACATCTCAAAAGAGGCATGCAAATCAGCATTAAATTCAGCAATATGCAGCATATGCTTCTCATTAGGAATAGTGAGTGGCATATCATCAACATACACAACAATGATCAGAGGTACATCATCTACATTCTTAACATATAAGGTGCTCTCAATTAGATTGTTCTCAAAACCATGTTCAATCAAGAGACATGTATCTCAATGTGAAAAATGTCATATATGCAAAAAAGTAATTTAATAACTTTAGCAGGATGTCACTTCTCAAGTGAGAGAATTTCTAAATTAATCTTCTATTCAAGATTTTGGTGGCCTACTTTATTCCAAGATGCAAAATTGTTTGCACAAAGATGTGATATTTGCTAAAGAACAAAACCACCAGTTAGGAAAGATGAAATGTCTCTCAAACCTTTGATATGTGCTAAAGTATTTAGCAAATGGGGATTAAAATTTCATTGGACCTATACACCCACAACTAAAAGTTCTCATGCAGAATATATAATAGTGGCAATAGACTATTTGAAGACACTATGAAAAATGATGCTCAAACAACATCCATGTTCTTGTATGAATATGTTCTCACTAGATATGGACTACCAATTGAATTGGTAAGTGATAGAGGTACTCATTTCCTGAATCAAGTAATTGAAACATTAACAGAGCAATACATGATTATACATAGGAAATATGCACCTTATCATCCTCAAGCGAATGGTCTTGCAGAAAGTACCAACAAAGTGTTATGCACTATACTTTCTAAACTAATGAATAACAAAAGAACAAACTAGGATATGTAGCTATATCATGTCCTTTGGACATATAGATTAGCATATAAAACTTCATTGAAACTACTCCATTCAATTTAGCATACGGACAAAATGCATTCCTACCCATGGAATTTAATATACCTACTATGAGGATAGGAAATCAATTGCAATGGAAAAGACATGAACTATTTGATAGAATTTTTGAGTTAGAACAACTGGGAGCTTCCAAATTTCAAGTTGTTATGAACATTTATGTAGATAAGAAAAGACGAAAGGCATATCATGATACACACATTAAAGAAAAGGATTTACAAGAAGGAGACTTAGTCTTAGCATACACACTCAAAGAACATAACACAAAATTAGAGAAAATGGTACATGGTCCTTACATTCTTCATAGCTTTATTTGTGCTAGGGATCAAGAAAAATCTTTATCAGTTTCAGCATTAGCCAAGATCGCTTTAGTTGTGAGATTGTTGATGACAGATTTACTGTTCATGATCTGTCAAATGGTGATGTCATTATAGCTTTTGGCATTTTATGTCATGGGCTTTATAAGCTCATAGATTATGCAAAATCTATGAATGATTCAGCATGTGCAGTTCAAGATTCTCAGGCTATATCAGATGCAAAGCTTTGACATGCATGCTTTGGTCATATGAATTTTGCTAGTCTGCTACACCTGTAGAAATCTAAAATGGTGTCCGCTTTGCCCAAACTTGAGATACCTAGTAACCATGTCTGAGAAGGATTTATTTTGAGCAAAACGCAGCATTCCTCCTTCCCAAAAGATGGTTCGATTCGAGCTACTAAAAAATTGTTGCTTGTTCATAATGATGTCTATGGTCCTATGCAAACACTTTCTTTTGGGAACTACCTTTACTTCATGACTTTCATTGATCATTTCTCTAGGCATGCATGGGTGTATCCTCTAAAAGCAAAGTCCAAAGTGTTTATGTGCTTCAAACACTTTTTGATTTTGGTTGAAAATCTATCAGCATGTAAAATGGGCACCCTCCATTCTCATCGAGGGGGGGAATATATGTCTTCCAACTTTAATGCATTTCTGGCTAAACGTGGGATAAAAAATTAGTGTAGAGTGCCGTAGGAACCTCAACAGAATGGAGTTATCAAAAGGAAGAACATTTCATTTATGGAGATGGCGAGGTGTATGGTCAAGAGTCAGGCTCTACCACATAGTTTCTCGCTTTAGGCTGTTATGTGTGCAACATATGTACTTAATACGTATCCCATTAAAGCATTGCAATTTATCACTCCATATGAGGCTTGACATGGTCGCACGCCATTTCTTGTTCACCTGTGTGTCTTTAGTTGTCTAGCATATGTATTAGTGTCTAAACAACAACGTAGGAAATTGGATGATAAAGTAGTGAAATGTATTTTTGTTGGGTACAATTCTGATAGCAAAGGGTGTCGTTTGTATCATCCATAGACTAAATGCAATTAGCTCCAAAGATGTGTATGATATGTTGTTGCCTCTTTCCATATGTGGACAATCTAGTGCTGGTCCAAATGAGGCAATTTCTTATCCTTTACAAGTTTCACATGGTCATATAGATCATTCCATTTTCTGATGCATATTTACATGATGCACTTGTTGATGAGAGAAGTGATATAGAGGAGGCAAAGACTATGCCTAAATGGCTGGTATAGACTTTGCGAGATAGAAAATTAGCCACGACTCTATCATATCATACTCATTCAGGCTCTTATAGTGCTTCTTTTGCATCATATTTGTTATGCTATCACTCTCTCTAGTCTTTTCGATGAGATTGAGCATTTTTTGTTTGATGAAGCACAAAATTTAGAAAATTGGATGGCTCCTATGCAATCAGAATATGATGCTATTATGAAAAATGGCACTTGGTCTTTATGTGACTTGTCTTCTGGCAAGAAGTGTTGGAGGGGATGGATGGATACTTCAAGGAAGTGAGGTGGTACTGATAAAACCTGCTTTGTACCTACCCGAATACACTTCCAAGTTATATAGTAGGCCCTTTTAGCTTGCAAATGACACCAAGAAAGTACTTATGTACTTTGGAGTTGATGCTTGAAACGATTGAATCAAAACAGACTACTTCATGAATAGCTAGTTTTACAAAACTTGCCATTTTAGCCCACACACCTGCTGGTTCTTTTGCTCAGTGCTCATAGTACAGTAACAATTGATGAAATTCCTTTTGAGGGAATTAATTAGCTTAGATAGCTAATGATTGCAAGTAGAATCATCTAAAATCATCAACTATGCAATGAGAAATAAATTTAGCAATCCAAAGATTACCCCCGACCTTTTAGGGTCTAACCAGTAGATGACTAGTGAGCACTTCAATGATGATTTCTTCTAGATGGCTAAACAAAATGCTTTCATATTTTGATACAACAAATTAAACTTCAATCTAGTTCCAAGAAGCTACAGATCATTCAAAATGATTGACATATCATCAGAGAAAGTTGACTGTTCTGAGTAGTCATAGCAGACAAGTAGACAGAGATGATCAATGAGCTATATGCATTATAAAACATGATTGTACAAGATCATTGGTGTGAGCTATGGTGTGAGCTACTCAAGTCCTAGAAATGATCAAGAAGAGATCTCTCAATGAGGCCACACAACTGCATGATTTTCAAAGACCTTTATATATGAGATTTCTCCTAAGTTTGAATTTGAAATTCAAACTTGGCTCCAACTCAAAGTGAATCCCTTAATCTAGGATTTATTCTATCATTTGAAAACTCGTAGCCATTATTCTTCCTGACTTCATGAAATTTAGGCTCTTGAAAGATTCTTCAAGGTTTTAATCTTTTACAACTGGTAAATGATCAGATGGTTAGAAGCTAAGGTTCCCATGATCCATCAAGTGATTCCACATAATGTTTTCCATGCTAAGCCAAATATGAAGGCTTGTACATTTGCACCAACAGCTCCCCCTCAAGCCAAACATCTTGGCTGGCATTGCTTCATCAATCTTCTTGAATATCCTGCAATCCAATCATGGTTTTAAACCTGCAAAGCTTAGTACCATCAAGTGATTTGGTTAACAAATCAGCACACTGCATATTTGTAGATACATATGCTAGTTGAATCTCTTTGCTCAAGAGTTTCTCTCTAACATAGTGATAGTGCACTTCTATATGATTGGTTCTTACATGATAAATGGGATTGGCTGCAAGATGCAAAGAACTAGTATTATCATCAAAGATCATAGGTGAATGAGTGTGAAGTCCCAAATCTGAGTAGAGCAATCAGATCCAAATAACTTCTTGTGTAGCATTTGCTAATCCCCTGTATTCAGCCTCTGTTGAAGATAGAGCAACAGTAGGTTGCTTCTTAGAAGACCATGAGATGGGCTTATCACCTGCAAAAGATAAATATCCAGAAGCACTTCTTGTCTCATCCTTACATCTTGCCCAATTTGCATCTAAGTACAAATTTATATACAAATCTGATGTGTATGGGAAGTAAAATCCTTGGTTTTGAGTACCTTTGAGGTACTTCAAAATTCTTTTAGCAGCTTACAAGTGAGGTACTCTAGGTTTATGCATGAATTGACTTAGAACACTTACTCCATAACATATGTCAATCCTTGTTAATGTTGCATAGTTTAGACTTCCAACTATGCTTTGATAAACTAGAATGTCTTCAAGAAAATCTCCTTCATGAGCACTCAATTTATGATTTACCTCCATAGGGGTGCTAGCTACTTTTGCATTCTCCAAGTGGAACTTCTTCAACACATCCTGCACATATTTCCTTTGAGTGATGTAGATTCCAGAGTTAGTGTATGCTAACTCAAGTCTAAGAAAATATTTCAAGAAACCTAGGTCACTAATCTTAAACTCTTGCATCATCTGGTTTTTTATTTGTTTGATGCCATTGGCATCACTACCTATAAGAATGATGTCATCCACATATACACATAAATATATCATTTTTGAATTACTCCTCTTGACAAACAGAGAGGAATCTACCTTGCTCATCATGAATCCTTAGTCTTGAAGATAAGTTGTTAACTTATGGTTCCATGCTCTGGCTACGTGCTTCAACCCATAAAGAGCTTTGTTCAATTTGCATACATGATTTATCTTGTTTGGATCTTCATAGCCAAGAGGTTGAGCCATGTAAACCTCCTCTGAAATCCACCCATTGAGAAAGGCATTTTTCACATCTAGTTGATACATATTCCAATTTCTAGAAGCAGCTACACTTACCAATACTTTGATGGTTGGCATCTTAGGCACAAGTTTCTTCATAATCTACTCCTTGGGTTTGTGCAAAAACCTTAGCCATAAGCCTAGCTTTGTACTTTATTTATGGATCCATCTCACTTCCTTTTGATTCTGTAAATCCATCTAGAATCAATTACCTTCATTGATGCTTTCTTGGGTACTATCTCCCAAGTGTTATTCTCTTGGAGTGCTTCTATTTCTTTATCCATAGCCTCCTTCCATTCTGATTTGCTACTTGCTTCTTCATATGAAGATGGTTCTTCAAGTGATGAATCCTTAGCAAGATAAATAGAATGCTTAGTGACTAATGAAATATCATACCCATATCTGATTGTGTTGCTCTAACACAATGGTGAGAACCACGTTAAGAAGCTCCACCTCCTTAATGTCAATCCGCGGAAGAGATAGGAGTGATATGAAGATCGTGAATGTGAAATGAAGTGAGAGTGAAGGTGAGAAGCATAGAGATGCACACACACATACACACACACTACGAAGAGACAAGCAAGACACAATGGAAGGTGAGAAATCAACTCTATTGCTCAAGATCTCAATTACAAGCTCAAAATAGCTCTAAGCTCACACTAACCAACCTCAAAAAATGAGCTCTCTAGCTCTTTTTATAGATTCTAGACTAGTTTTGACCGGTTTCACATCTAGTGACTGGCATAGTTAAAAAATAGGTCCTATGCGCTATTTGAGAGGGTAAACGATGTCTAAAAATAACCAAAATTGATATGCTCATTCTACCTAAGCTGCTCAAGCTCGAAAGACTCCTCGGCTTGCACAAAATGGAGCTATGGATTACAAAAAAGGTTTTCTTACAAAAAAGGTTTTTCTATGTTACATATGTTACAATAGTGATGAAAATCATTGTTGGCGGTTTTGAAAAGTATTTATAAGACATAATTCTTTTGAAAAAAGATCCGACTGACTCCCTGCTCTATCTTTACATGCTTCCGCGTCTTCTATGCCTCTGGCTACTGCCAACACCCCCATCCCTCTCGCTTCTGTCGTCCTCGACAGAACCTTGTTGTGTGATCTGTCGGATGTAGTTCTGTAGTAGTTCCTGGGCGAGCGTGTGTTCTGATATTCGAATGCCTCGGGCCAAATCTGCCTCGAGTTTCTCCCAATCAATTGGTTGCGGTTCATCGGGTGGCAGGAGTCGATAATGTGTGGAATAAACCATTTGTTCACAGGCGAATAATTGAAGCAAGTGGGTGGGCCTGCTGATGAACACTTCTGAATGGTATTCCCAAAAACCAGTTGCGAACATCTCTTCGAAGGTCTGCTTGTAGCACGCCGGTAAATATTTAATTCTGCAATGTCAGGCATAACACACCCGTAGCGATGGCGTTGTACTCATATCGTATGCAAGATCTAGATCGCCATGCTCGAAGCTCGGGGTGTTTACATGAGGTGCCTTTATACGACGGAAGACTTTGAAAACCATTTGCATCATGTCAAAG
The DNA here is from genome assembly GCA_020310875.1 of Ceratopteris richardii. NCBI lineage: Eukaryota > Viridiplantae > Streptophyta > Polypodiopsida > Polypodiales > Pteridaceae > Ceratopteris > Ceratopteris richardii. The sequence continues at coordinate 205,863,238 of CM035410.1, forward strand.
ATTTTGACAGTCATGTGCGCTGTTATATCGTCCATGCATTTCAAGCGAGGGAGCCAGTGACGAATCGTGGCCATCATGTATCTCACTATCGGTAGTTCTATGGGTGGCTTGAAATATGGGTAATTTAACCAATCTTGGCACTGCTTGTTATAATAGCAAATGATGTCCAAGAGTCGCGGCGTGGCACTGGTCCCCAACATGGGTTGTATTTCAAATGTAGTGGTGCTTTTACCCAAGTACTCATCATCTCAGGATATTCTTGTAAAAGATCTTTACGCCACTCTGGTTGATAAATCTCTCCTTGCTGCGCATCCAGTGGCAAATCATCAGGCTCAAATTGAGTAGCGTGAGACGGTTTCTTGCCCGTTTCTTTCTCTATTGCCAACTGATACTCGGCCATTAGCATAAAATACGGTTTGTACTATAGCTCATGCCCTGATATATATCTGCGAGGGGCCAAGTGAGCGAAGTAGGGTGATTGTAAAATTCTTTCCTCAATCATTGCCATTGCGTGCAGTTGCGCCTCTACTCGTGCTGAGTGGGTGGTTCCAAGCTCTTCCACTGTCTTCATCCATGCGGGGGTTGGAAGCTCATAAGTCATCTGGCCGTTAGTCGTGACTCATCCGCCTGGGATGGGTTGTGGCTCGTAGGCTTCTTCAAAGGTTTCCTCCACCGGGATGGTTACATTTTCTTCATCGGTTGGGAGCTCTGGTGGGGAATCTGGCCGTGGTGGTGCTTCATATATAGCTATCCGCGATTCAAGAGTGGATACCTAGGCCCGTAATGCATTGAGTTCCTCTAGGATGTCAGGAGAAGGGTCCGCAGGAGCTGGTAATCCTTGGGGTACTGGTAGTCCTTGTGTTGCAGGTGCTCTGAGCTGGAGTAGTTTATGATCTTCCTTTAGCTTCTGATACTCTTCGTTCATTCGATCGTATTCGTCGAGCAATCTGATGTGATCATCGAGCAACATTTTCATTGATTCGGAGGGCATTGCTTTGAACCGGCTAGGACTTAATGGTTGGTCTGGATTATCGAGAGCAGCTTCTAAATTTTCTCTGTTCTGCTCTTGTAGCCGCTAGTTCTCTTCCTTTGCTGCTGCTAGGTGCCTTCTGAGTAAGCCCATGTTCCGAGTCAGTGTCGCATTGCGAAGTGTCTGGGCCCTTAACAAATTGTCAAGATCAGCAGTGGCCTCTTTGGCTTTCTCTTCACTTTCTACTTCCAATTTGTGGTATGCCTCGCGTAATTCTTGAACTGAGTATTCAATGAGGCATTCTCAATAGACAATGAGTTAAGCTGCGACTGCAAATCGTTGGTTGTCCTCTGCAACTGCTGATAATTATTTCCAAGAGATGTGAACTCATCTCTTACTTGCGTCATACACGTGAACATTTGTCGAAATGTTGTGTCTATGGTGGGTGTTAATATTAATGGTGTGCTAAGTGAAGATGTAGTGGGTGTAGATGTAAAGGGAACGGGGAATGGGGGTGGGAAAGTGGATGCTGTGGTGATTGTTGAAAATTGTGGTGTGCTTAAATATTGTGGTGCCACCATCGACGTGAGTGGTGGTGCGGTAGGTGGTGATATATCCATATCGCTGGATGTGCTGTTGAGTGCGGTGACTGTGAATAGTGGTGTGATCGTGGGTAAGTGTGTGGGTGTAAATACAAGATTTACAAAGGTTGAGGAGTAATCTACCGAGGGGTTGTCTTGGATGGCTTGGTGGAAAGGGGAAAGAGGGGTTACGGTGGGTCGGGGAGGTGAGACTGGGGAGAAGGTTAATGGAGGTGGGAATGGGAAAAGGGGTCTTGGAGGTGTGGGGAAGGATGGAAAAGATGGATGGAGAAATGGGTTGGACAGAAAGGTGGATAGGTTAGGGGGTAGACTAGGTTGAGTGGGTGCGGGAATTGTGGGTTGAGTGGGAGTAAAGATGATTTCTGCTACTCCACCGGAGAAAGAGGATGTTGTTCTGGGAGAAGGGGGGTGAATAGGGGAGGTTGGATGGATGGGAGGTGAAGGAGGAGCGATTGGGGTGGTCGGTATTTCGACGACTGTGGTGGTATGTACAGTGGTAGTACGGGGTGGGGAGTCGATGATAATGGTGTCTTCTGCCAAAGAGCTTTCAGGGACAAGACGTGCTTCACTGGCCTGTTCTGAAGATTGTGCTCCTGTTGGGACACGAATGTATTCACCTGGTTTTGATAATAGCCGTACGCGTCGGGGGTCATACTGCGGTAATGGTTTCCTTTGTAAATATCTTAAGGCTTCGGTAGGACCGACTGATTTGACAAGCTCTCTGAAACCTCTGATGTAGACTTCTTCGAACCCTCCTGAGACGAGTTCTTGCTCGATGATTGTTTGGCTTTCTTCGTCAGTCAACTTCTTGCGTGCCCAAACTTTTTCCATAGTACGATATAATTTTTTTATGGCTAACGTATAAGCTGCAGCTTCAAAGGCTTCTTCTTCGTGTGTGCTCGTGTCACCCTGGGTGTCCGTTTGCTGTCCTTGTTCGTCTGTCTGTACATGTTCTTGGGAGTCATGTGTACCCTGGCTGGCTTCATTGTCTCCTTCGTTGTCATCTGTTGTTGTTCTTTTGTCATCTGAGCTCGATACGATTTGTCCTTGTGGTTGATCTCGGGGTGTGGTAGGGTAGTTGGGCCTTTCATATTCTTGAGAGAAGATCTGGCCTTCTGAAAACTGAAACTCACTTGAAAATACGTCCTGCATCTCAAAATCATATGTGGTGCCTGCTTGTTTTGTTTCTAAATGGGGTATCGGGAAAGAGAAAGCTTCCGCACCAATAGTGGTGGGAAATTCTACTGTAGTGGTGGTAGGTCCTGGGACTGTGGTTGCTGGAGTAGTGACTGTGCTGGTAGTGCCCTCCGTTACAACTCGTCTTGATAACCGTATACGAATAGGTTGTACTGTGGGAGTGGCTTCTGTCGGAGACTGCTCTGGAGAAGGTTGTGGTGAGGGTGATTCTGGCACCTGAAGGCAGGGGATAGTTCCTCTCATTCGCTTTCCTGCTCTTCCTTTGCTAGGCTTCCTAGCTTTCTTTGTGGTTCCTTTAAACGCTTTCAGCTCTTCACTTGTCATTGCTCGCTTGATAGGTAAATCGTATGCTAAGCACATATATACAATGCGCGTGAGGGTGCAACATCCATTGATGACTTTCTTTCTTTCCCATCTATGTTGTGCTAAATACATCTGATCAATGATCCAGCTAGCTAGATCAACTGTCTGGGGTCCCATACATGATAAATACAAACCAAACCATATTCGTTTGTGAGGCATTGTGAATCTGTCTTGAGCGGGCAAAGCAAAATGATGCATGCATATCCGCAGTGGCTTTGAAAGCTCAGGTGTGATCACTGAAATCTCTTCCCACTTAGTGACGTCCCCACATTTCATAGGGTCAGGAACTAACCTTTCTCGCTCTGTGGGCGTGTGGGTTCCATGAATCTTGATGGCGGCTCGAATCAGGTCTTTAGAAAGATAAAATCTTTTATATGGTGGATTGTTCACTAAAGATGGGAAAATAAACGTTCCTGGCAGATCCTTGTTCTCCGAAGCCATCAAAGTGGTGATTAAATAATAGCATCTGTAGAAGTCAGGTTTAGGCAAAGGGTCACTGAAATACTCTGTGAAGCCGGCTCTTGCCCAAACATGTGTTAAGTCTTGTGTGTTATGTAGCCCTTCGAACTCTCTTGAGAAGAATTGATATTTTCCCCATGTACGGTCATCAAAAGTTAAATTAGCCTCAAATATGAACTCAGCATCCGCCAATGGTCCTGCCAGCCCTTGAAACCAATGAGAATTGTGATGAATCTTCTCAGTATAGCTTCGAGGAGGATCGTCAATAGGCATGGGTCTTGGGAAACCTTAAAATTCTGGTGGTGGAGCCGTCAGATGGGACTCTGGGAGTAAAATACCGATAGGTGCTACAGGTGCGCTGGGGCTTGCTTCTGATGGTCCTTCTTCGGTTTGCATGATGATTGTCGTGCTAATGGAAAACATTTGCTACAAAAGATTAACACATTAGCATGGAAATTAATTATGATCCCATTACAGTGAGACCGCAATCCCTTTCCATAACCGATGTGTAACCCGTGTAGCCAAGTGTTGTGAAGTGATTGATGCAATGATTTTTTGCAGAGCTAATGCAGGTCTCTAGACACCTACATGCGTTCAGATGATACATACTTTTCTTGATGAGGTATTATTACAAGTGATGTTGGGTTATAGTGTGTGGATTTATACAAGGTTCAGTCATGAATGAGTTATTACATGGTTGTAGATTAGTCGGGGTGGGAGTTATGTTAGACAATGGGTTAGGAGAAGACTTCTGGATACGTTTCGGTATCCACTTCCTAAGAGTTTGTGATCGGGTGATAGGTCTCTGCGGAGGGACAAAAGAAGATATCGGATTTGGTGGTATGGAGGGTTGAAAAGCTTTCCGAAGGGTGTATTTTACATGGCTTGAGGGTTGATCTATAATACATGGTTTGGGTACCCAAATTTGCGTGGGTGTGGGTCGATTCATAAGGTACTTCTTGGCGATCCAAATTTGTCGAATGGTCGAACTTGTAGAAGAAGGTCGAGGGGATGTTGGATACTGATGCTGCTTCTACCTTGACTTCTTCTTATTAATGTTTGCGTGGTTGAAATCAGTCAGTGCTTTCTGTTCTTTTGGCACCCATATTTCTCTTGTGCCACTTGCTTTGTGTTGCTGAGACTGCTTTCCTCTTTTCATCATCTGATGTTGTCGTCGGTCTCGGTTCCTTCGTAGTGGTTGACTCCTTTGTGGTTGAGGTTGAGAGGTCGGAGGGACACTCTGCTTTGGAAAAGAAGGGAGGTCCAACACTTGCGAAACCTGCCCATTAGGAAGTGCTCCGTTTTGTACTTTTAATCTAGGCCAGTCCGCAGTAAGTGTGGAAGAATGGGCACCGCAGGGTGTTTTGCCCATGTGGCCGCTGATGTAACCCACCTGACCGCTGATTGTGTCCATCTGCCCAAGTGGTTGGGTAATTGCCCCTTCTAGTTTGCAGGAAGCCCCAGGGAAAATCTCCTCACGTCCTTCTGACTGACAATTGTCTATAGCCAAGCCCGAGTGGGTTGGTGTAGACGTAACGTGACTGATCTGACCAAAGATCTTCCGGTCTTCCGTCGCATGCATTTCATAGGGTCTAGGGTTACAAACCTCAGTCGGAATGCCATTAGGGAAGTCAAGTGGTATCTCTCGCTTCTGATCTAAGGTTCCCATCTACAAGGAGCCTTGTCTAAGTGATCGTATAGCCGAGTCTTGGCCACCGAGTGATTTAGGTCCACCGAGTGATCGTATAGCCAGTCTTGGCCAAGGATTAGGGGTTCTATCAGGTCATCATCATGGCACACTAGTAACTTTACTGTCAATTTCACTTCGTCTATGAGGATAGGAAGGTCCACCTCGCCCATGCAAGGGGTTTCCATGCCTCCTAGCCCTATGAGGTATGCCTCAATTGGCTGCATTTCTATTCCTGAATCCTTATAGTGGGACCATCTAATCGCACTAGTCGCAGCACCTGAATCAATTAAGGCCCTGAGCTCTTGGCAAGGGTTGCCGTGCTCTAGCTTGACTGTAATGAATGGTCTCTTGTCCACTATGCTAGGATGAGTGGTTGACTTTACTTGACACATGGCCATGGGGTATCTGGGTGTAGTTTCTAGATGGTTATAATGTTCTCTCCCTAGTCCTTGTCTTCTTAACTTCATGCGCTTAATGTGTTCTATAGCTTCTGCTTGAGCTTCAGCTCGTCTTCTATTTTCTTCCTCCTTACGCTTCTTTGCCAGCGTGAGTTGTCTAAGCATATCCTCAGTAAGAGGTTCCTGACATAACCTGACTCTACAGCCACTAATGTAATTAGGCATTATATCTCCTTCTAAAGTGGCTAATTGTACTGCTCCACTTGTGGAGAGTCTGTTAATGATCATAGGTCCATAACCTCGCTTTTCTAACTTCCGTGCGTGCTGTTTCAGCGTATATACTAGAACTAAATCTCCTTCTTTCAAGCCTTTATCTTTCACATGTGCATCAAAATATGCCTTCTGTCGTTTCTTTGCCGCGTATATTCCTGCTGCTGCTTTTAGCCTGGTTTCTCCTAATTGTTCCAAGTCCATTATTCTCGCTGATAATTCATGGCCCGTCCACTGATGTTCTTGTGCAACCTTAAGGGTCGGTATCAAGAAGTCCAAAGGAAGCACAGCATTCTGACCAAAAACCATCTGAAAGGGAGTTGCATTGAGTACGGTCTTGTAGGCCACTCGATATGCCCAAACAGCGTGGTGTAACTGTTGTTGGTGCATGACAATCATCAATTGAAGAATTATAGAGGAATGAAGTCAAGGAGTCAAGAAGAAAACAAAGTCAGATGGTTGAAGGAAGGACATGTTCAGAAAATCTAAAGATATGTACACATATGTACATTAGCTGATATATACTTTTGTCTAGTCATACACTTGTATATATTCATCTATAAATATGTTGGAAAAGGTCGGGCAAAGTGAGCAGAAGAAGAGTAGAGAATAGGGAGATAGAAGTTAGTGTCATTAGACACATTGAAAAGTGAGTGAATCATCCATCCTCACTTGTATGTAAATTTTCTGAAGAAATCGAGAAACTTGCGCCCGATGTTTCTGCGTCTGCTCCATCTGTGTTTGATCAATTGAGAAATCCTTTTGAGGATATCTAAGTTGTTAGTTAATGAGCCTGTGACCTGAGTTTCAGAGTCTAATTGCAAACAGGCTAGGAGAATTGTAAGTAGGAACATTCATATGTGTTGAATGTTCACAGTTCTCTGAAACTGGCGCATATTTCGAGTTGAAAGAAATGAGTAGTGCTCAGTGCACAGTGTAAAGTTTTACACATATGATAGCTCAAAATTTAAGTTAAGAGATAAGCTATCTACAGCTAAAAGGATTTTGTAAAACGGGTTCGACATTGTGAGAACCAAAGTTAAGAAGTTAGGGGTGTCAAATCGACTTCTCAGAAGTTCAGATTTGGACATAGGTAACTTGTGAAGTTGATTTCTCAAGTTATACTAAACTTTTTTGAGAACTTTAACTTGGAGGAGATGCGCAATCTCTAGGAGATGATACGTACAAAGTTTCATCAAAAACTTTACACGTTTGATAGGTAAATGTGGAGAAATAGTGCAGCAGACTTTTCTGTGTTTCATCTTCTTCACAGATTTGTTAATCTTTTGGTATTTAGTGATTGATCCTCTAAATTAGTGGGAGTTTTGACTTACTCTTGGTATAGAGGTGCTCTAATCACAAGAGTAGGTTGTTCTTTTGGAGATTAACACTCTCCATCAGTGGTATCAGAGCAGGAGACATCAAATCAAGGAAAGGAGGATCCCAACTGCTGCAGATTCAAGAAATTCAACACTTGAAGTACTAAGAAGTGAAAGCTTGGAGTCAAAAGCCTGAGGAGAAGACTACTCGACATCAAGAAAGGCAAAAGGAGTCTAATTCGAAGTAAAGGTACATACATTGTTTGTAAAGCTTGAAGATTTCAATACACAGGTGGATACAAGATGGGAGATGCTCTACAGATAGAGAAATTGGATAGGGAAAACTATCCTGCATGGTCAATGAGGATGGAAGCTCATCTTATGAGCAAAGATTTAATTGGTTACATCACAGGAGAAGAAGAGAAGCCAGAGTTCAGAGATCCTAGTGTTCCAACTAGGGAAGAGTTAGCAGATTTGAAAAATTGGATGAAGAAAGATGCTCAAGCTAGGAGCATTATCTATATGGGAGTCAATGATTACTTGTTACCTCATATTAGAGGTCTTGAAAGTGCAACTGACATATGGAATGCTTTGGAGGAGCATTTCCAGAACACTACAAAGTCAAGGAAGGCATCCTTATGGGCAGAGTTTGCTACCTTCAAGAAGAAGGCCTCTCAATCCATCTCAGACTATGTAACAAGGATGAAAGATATTGCAGATGCTTTAGGAGCTGTTGATGAAGACATTGAGGAAGATAAATTGGTAAGGCAAATCCTTACAGGGTTGAGAGGTGATGACAAATGGAAGCCATTTATTTTGTCTACAGAGTTATCACTTGACCATTTCACTCCTGATTTAAATCAATTGTTAGGTCATATGCTAACATTTGAGCAGGATGTTAAAGGAGATGGTGACAAGAGTACAGGTCATGCAATGTACTCAAAGGACAAGAAGAAGAATAGCAAAGGAAAACAACAAGCAGGTGAAGATGAAGGAACAACTACTCAAGCCAACTTCCTAAGAGGAAGAGGAGGTGGCAAAGGTAGAGGAAGAGGCAGGAACAATAAAGATGGAGGCAAAGCTTGCTGGATTTGTGGTAAGACAAATCACTTAGCTAATGATTGTTGGCATAATAATCAGAATAATAGTGGATACAATCAAAATTATAATTCAAGAGGAAGAGGTGGCAGAAATCAAAGAGGTAATTACAGAGGTAGAGGTGGAAGGAATTACTTTGGAAGAAATGCATGTAGAGGATTCCAAAGTCAACAATACAACAACACCTACTACAATTATGCTTCAGATCAAAAGGAAGATTCAACATTGATAATGAATGCAACTTGTGAAAGGCAGAATGAAGATCAAAGAGTCTTCTACATTGACTCAGGGTGTAGCAATCACCTGAGTGGTAACATATCTTTGATGACTGATTTGGAGAGTAAAGTTTTTAATCATGTTGTTCAAACAGGTGACAACACAAAGCACAATGTGAAGTCAATTGGATCAGTGAAGGCCAAGGATGGAAGCACCTTATTGAGTAAGGTTTTGTATGTTCCTACAATCCCTAAGAATTTGATAAGTGTAGGTCAAATTGTTGAAAAGGGATATGAAGTAAGGTTCACTAATGATGGAGTATATGTGGAAGACCCTAGCCAAGGGTATAAACAGATTGTTTCAGGGAAAAAGAAAGGAAGATTATTTACATTGAAGATTCAAGGCAACATTGGTCATGCTATGTTCACATATGGAGGACATAAGATCTCTAAGTTAGATCTTTGGCACAAGAGGCTTGGACATTTCAATGAGAGAGGTATTAAAGATATGGTTAACAATGGTTCAGTGCTTGAATTGCCTAATGTTGCAGGTCAACATATGACATACAAATGTGAGGCATGTCAATTAGGTAAGGCTCATAAACATACATATTCCAAACATGGTTTTATGTACTCAGAGAAGCTTGAGTTGGTACACACAGATGTGTGGGGACCATCAAAAGATTTCAGCATAAATGGATCAAGGTATTATGTGATTTATGTTGATGATGCTACTAGGTGGATCACTATCTATGTGATCAAAGATAAGTCAGAAGTGTTTAATACATTTAAACACTATCATGCATATGCAGAAAGAATTACAGGTCATAAGTTGAAAAGACTAAGGTCAGATGGAGGGGGAGAGTATTTCTCTAATGAGTTCAGTGATTACTTATGGAATGCAGGTATAAAAAGGGAAGTTACTTGCAGGTACTCTCCTCAACAAAATGGTGTTGCAGAAAGGAGAAATAGAACTCTTGTTGAGTTTGCAAGATCCATGATGAAGGACAAAAATTGCCCTAATTATTTGTGGGCTGAAGCTATAAATACAGCCACTTATTTGGTCAATAGGTTACCATGTAAAGCCTTGCAAGGTATGACACCATATGAGGCTTGGTGGGGTAAAAGACCTACCTTGGATCATTGCAGAGTTTTTGGGTGTGTGGCATATGCATATGTGCCATCACAATTAAGGCACAAATTGGAGCCTAAAGCTGAAAAGTATGTTTTCATTGGCTATGATGATAAGCAGATGGGCTATAGATTGTGGAGTCCATCTACAAAACAATTCATGGTTTCTAAAGATGTTACATTTGATGAACAAAGCACTTGGTATGCAGGTACAATCAATATCAATACAGGTGATGAAGAAGAAGTGAGTCAAAGAAAAGGTAAATCAAAAGTTCAGATATTTGATGAGCAAGAGAATAATGAAGTGCAGGTTGAAGTGGAAGAGACACCAAGATTTGATCCTGAATGTGAAGAGCCAGAAACCTCAAGGAGTGGAGAACTCAGAAGGTCAACAAGAAATAGGTGGCAACCTACAAGGTATAGTTATGATACTTCATTTCTAGCCACAAAAGATTATGCTTATATGGTGAATACAGATGAAGACCCTTCTACATATGAAGAGGCAAAAGGTAAGGAAAAATGGGAGAGTGCTATGCAGGAAGAATATGATGCACTATTGGAAAATCAAACTTGGGATTTGGTTCCTAAACCAAATAGTCAAAAAATTATTGGATGCAAGTGGGTCTACAAGACAAAAAGGTTTGCAGATGGAAGTGTGTCTAGATACAAATCTAGACTTGTTGTCAAAGGCTTTGCTCAAACATATGGTATTGATTATGATGAGACCTATAGTCTTGTGGCAAAGATGACAACCATAAGGACACTTATTGCTATTGCTGCATGTAAAGGTTGGAAACTATGTCAACTTGATGTGAAGAATGCTTTTTTGAATGGTTACATTTCAGATGATGTATTCATGGAGCAACCTCAAGGGTTCAGAGATAAAAGGTATCCAGATCATGTGTGCAAGCTCAAGAGAGCTTTGTATGGCTTGAAGCAGGCCCCAAGGGCATGGAACTATAGACTTGTGAAGTTCCTAAAGGAACTTGGTTTTCAGGTGTCTAAAGCAGATAGTAGCTTGCTTGTCAAAGCAAGTGATAATGGTTTCATATACATGTGCATATATGTTGATGATATAATCCTTACAGGTACAGATGAAGAAGGAATACAAAGGCTCAAGAGGCAAATGGAAAAGGAGTTCAAGATAAGTGACTTGGGAGACTTATCATATTTCTTGGGCATGGAGATTACATATACTCAACATGGAGTATTTGTGACCCAAGAAAGGTATTTGAAGAACTTGTTAATCAAGTTTAAAATGGATGATTGCAGGGTAGCACCTACACCAATGGAGGTGAATCACAAATTGAGTAAGTATGGAGGTGAAGAATTCAAGGACATGAGACAATATCAGAGTTTGGTTGGTAGCCTTATCTATGCTACTCTAACTAGACCTGATTTATCATATGCAGTAGGAGTTTTGTCTCAATTTATGCATTGCCCAAAGAAAGAACATTGGATTGCAGGACAAAGGGTGTTGAGGTACATTAAGGGTACACTCAATGAAGGTTTGTATTATGGGTTTACCTCAGATACAAATATCAAAATTTATAGTGATGCAGATTGGGCAGGTAATCCAGATGATAGAAGATCAACCTATGGATACATGTGTTATGTGGGAGATAAGTTAATCTCATGGTGTTCTAAGAAGCAACATACAGTTGCTTTGTCTTCTACAGAAGCTGAGTATAAAGGCATGGTTGAAGCTGCAAAAGAAGTGATTTGGCTCAAGACCTTGATGAAGAGTCTTGACATTATGCATGGGGTACCAATTATATATGGAGATAATATGAGTTCATTGTATTTAGCTGCTAATCCTGTTTTTCATGCCAGGACCAAACACATTGAGATTCAGTATCACTTTCTAAGAGAGAAGGTGATGGATAAAGAGATTGAAGTAATCCATACTTCAACAAAAGATCAGATAGCTGATATGCTTACAAAGAGCTTGGATGGACCAAAGCTACAAAAGTTTAAAGACATGGCAGGTATAAAGAAGATAGAGAAGAACCTCAATTAATGATTGAGGGGGAGCTGTTGGTGCATGACAATCATCAATTGAAGAATTATAGAGGAATGAAGTCAAGGAGTCAAGAAGAAAACAAAGTCAGATGGTTGAAGGAAGGACATGTTCAGAAAATCTAAAGATATGTACACATATGTACATTAGCTGATATATACTTTTGTCTAGTCATACACTTGTATATATTCATCTATAAATATGTTGGAAAAGGTCGGGCAAAGTGAGCAGAAGAAGAGTAGAGAATAGGGAGATAGAAGTTAGTGTCATTAGACACATTGAAAAGTGAGTGAATCATCCATCCTCACTTGTATGTAAATTTTCTGAAGAAATCGAGAAACTTGCGCCCGATGTTTCTGCGTCTGCTCCATCTGTGTTTGATCAATTGAGAAATCCTTTTGAGGATATCTAAGTTGTTAGTTAATGAGCCTGTGACCTGAGTTTCAGAGTCTAATTGCAAACAGGCTAGGAGAATTGTAAGTAGGAACATTCATATGTGTTGAATGTTCACAGTTCTCTGAAACTGGCGCATATCTCGAGTTGAAAGAAATGAGTAGTGCTCAGTGCACAGTGTAAAGTTTTACACATATGATAGCTCAAAATTTAAGTTAAGAGATAAGCTATCTACAGCTAAAAGGATTTTGTAAAACGGGTTCGACATTGTGAGAACCAAAGTTAAGAAGTTAGGGGTGTCAAATCGACTTCTCAGAAGTTCAGATTTGGACATAGGTAACTTGTGAAGTTGATTTCTCAAGTTATACTAAACTTTTTTGAGAACTTTAACTTGGAGGAGATGCGCAATCTCTAGGAGATGATACGTACAAAGTTTCATCAAAAACTTTACACGTTTGATAGGTAAATGTGGAGAAATAGTGCAGCAGACTTTTCTGTGTTTCATCTTCTTCACAGATTCGTTAATCTTTTGGTATTTAGTGATTGATCCTCTAAATTAGTGGGAGTTTTGACTTACTCTTGGTATAGAGGTGCTCTAATCACAAGAGTAGGTTGTTCTTTTGGAGATTAACACTCTCCATCAACTGTTTGTCCCAATCTGAACGTTTGTTGTTCACGAGTTTCGTCAGTACGTTACAAAGGATCTTGTTAGTGCTTTCAGCCTGACCATTGGCCTGAGGATGATATGGTGCGGATTTCTTATGAATCACCATAAAATCCTGTAACAAATATTCAATGACTTGGTTTAGAAAGTGAGTTCCTCGATCGCTCACTAACTCTATAGGCCATCCATATCTTGCAAAGACATTTTCAAATAAGAATTTTGCAGTCGTGTGTGCATCATTCTTTTTCGTGGCTTTTGCCTCTACCCATTTCGTAAGATAATTTGTGGCAACAATAATGTATTCCGCATGTGTACCTTTTGCAGGGGGGTTAATGGGTCCTACAAAGTCTATGCCCCACTTAGAAAATGCACGTCCGCCCATCATGGGTTTCAATGGCATTTCATCTCTACGAGTAGGAAATTGAGTTCTTTGGCACACATCACATCTCTTTACATAGGTATGTGCATCCATGTGAAGAGTGGGCCACCATAATCCTGCAAAGAGGATGGCTTTGATTATCCTGTCTGGTCCAAAGTGACCTCCTGCAACACCTTGGTGTGCAGTCTCTAGTACGCTCAGATAATCGCTTTCATGAACACACTGTCTTAGGTATCCATCTCGTCCTCTTTTGTATAGATTATCTCCAATAAGTGATTAGTCTTGAGCTTCCTGCTCTAGACTGTGTTTTCGTGCTAAAGTCATTCCTTGAGGGAATGTGTTCGTCCTCAAGTACGTCACTAAAGGTTCACTCCAATCAGGTGTGAGAGACACATGATATAAGGTAGCATGCTCTACTGGTGGTCTTTCACAACAAACATGGCATTCTTTACACAACTTGTAGAAATCTGCTTCCATCGTAGGCCAATATACTCCTAGTCTATGCAGAGTCTATAATGTTCGATGTTTCGAATGATGTTGCTTTAATGCACCTATATGTGCTAATTGCAACCAATTCGCATGTTCTGATTCATCTACACAACAAGAAAGAATCTTTTGATTATTCTGTTTATATATGCTTCCTGCTATGATTTGATATCTCTGAGACTTGGTAATCTCTCCTTCCTTGATCCTTATCCTAGGATTCTTGGGTCCATACGTGAGAATAGGGACTATCGGCTTAGCCCATTCTGGTGCTATCTCAAGGTTAAACAAATATGCATCTGGTAAATCATCCACTACTCCTTGAGGAGCTTCTCCTGAGGTTAATCTTGAAAGATGGTCAGCTCTGAGATGTGTCTTTCCTTTCCTGACTACTACTTCAAAATAGTACTCCATGAGTAATAGAAACCAACGTATCAGTCGTCCCGTGTTACATGGCTTGTTGACTAAGTACAATAGTGCTTGATGATCTGTAAAGAATTTGAGCTTGTTTGCCAACAAATAGTGTCTGAATTTCTTTACCGCGTAGATCATTCCTAATCCTTCTCGTTCCGTAGTGGTGTAATTTCTTTCTACTGCGTTCAATTGTCTGCTAGCGTAAGCTATGGGGAGGTCTATATTACCTTCATTCATGGGTTGTGCTAACACACATCCTATGGCGTAGTTGGATGCATCCACATGTACATGGAATGGCTTACTCCAATCTGGGGTCGTCAATATAGGTGCTGAGCACAAACGTCGTTTAAGTTCGTTGAATGAATTTTCACACTCGTCTGTCCATTCAAAATTGGTCAACAGAGAGTACAAAGGCTTAGCTATGATTGCATACATGTGTATGAATCGTCTGTAATAACCGCAATGGCCCATAAATGCTTGTACTTCTTTTACGTTAGTTGGTCTAGGTAGTTCTGCAATTACTTTTACCTTTTCTTCATCCGTCGAAATTCCATTCTTTGACACAATGTGTCCTAGAATTTTGCCTTGTCTGACCATGAAAACGCATTTTTCTGGGTTCAAACAAACCTGATATTCTCGACATTTGTCAAATACTTGTCTCAACTCAGGGATATGTGTCTGTCTTACATTTGAATGTGCACATAAGTCATCGACATAAACTTCCAAATTCTTGCGTAAGAATTCCTTGAAAACATGACACATGAGTCGCTGGAAAGTAGCGGGTGCATTTGTTGAGCCAAATGGCATTACACGAAATGCAAATATGCCCCATTCAGTGGCAAAAGCCGTCTTGTGTTGATCTTCTGGAGCAATGGCTACTTGATTATAGCCTGAGAAACCATCAAGAAAGCTGTAAACTTCCTTGCCCGCAACTCTTTCCAATAAGTGTTCTGTGATAGGAAGAGGATAACTATCTCTAAACGTGGCGGCATTAACTTTTTTAAGGTTAATACACACACGCAATTTTCTATTCTTCTTGGGCACAACCACAATGGGGGATACCCATTCGGTATGTTCAATTTCGTCAATGAATCCTGCTTCTATCAAGCGATCTATCTCCTCTTTAATTTTCGCAGCGTAGTTATCATTGTACGTGTATGGTTTTTGTTTCGTGGGTTTTGCATCTAGAGTCATAGGAATTCTATGGGAACATACGTCTGGATCTACTCCTTTCAAATCTTTGTAACTCCAAGAAAACACATCTCTATATTCACGCAATAGGGCAACTAATTCTTCTTCTTCTTCCTTCGTCAAATCATGCCCTATGTATGTACATTTTTCTTCTTCTCCTTCTATGGCAACTATTACTTTCTTGGTTTTCTCTCGATTATCATATGTTTCTCCAATGTCAGCTTTTCGGTTAGGCATCCGTACCATGATTCGTCTATCTTCTATTTCATATTTCTTGAAGTTCTCGGGAACCTCAAATAAAGATTCTTCTCTTTCTGACATGGTTTCTTTATTCTTTCTTTTCTTGCCTTCACTCTTGCTAGTCACTTGAGTGGCTATTCTCACATCATTCATAACTTCTTCGTGGTTCTGAGGATGAGTTTCTACTTCGTAACAATATTCTTCCTCTGATGCAAATGGAGGGTCCATAATAATTGATTCTAAATCAAAATCACTCGCGTCCTCGAATGCATCAGTGTTCGGTTCACACTCTTCTAAAACTGAATCACACATGATTGGCTCTATCGTGAAAACTGAAATGTCATAGCCATCCTCGTCATAGTGGGGTGTCCATTGTTCTTCATTGATGGCTACATCCATGGTTGCTAGGATTTCTGCCCAACCATGGGGCTCAAACTCTTCATCTGGGAATACTATTGGTGTGTAAGCTGGGTCTTGAAGGGTTCGTGGATGTTGTTCTGCACCTAAGGTCCTGGCTTCTAACCGTTGTTCCTCTTGTTTTGCTACTTTACACATCCATAAGTGAGTGTCCTCGTGCAACCATGAAGGATCTGACTCTAAAGAGTGTACCGATTCCGTTTCTACTGGTGTCTTATGGATGGTATTCCATTGTATTGGGGGTACATCTCGATGTGAATAGTCTTTAAGGTTGACTTTAGTAGTCACTCCTAAATGTTGCAAGTACAAAGAATTAGTTCCCCAATCTTGTACAATTTGCAACTGATGCATGAATGGTCGTCCCAATATCATCTCATAAGCATGATTTTTCGCAAAGTCACAAATGGTGAAGGTATGCTCAAACTCTACACCACAAGTGGTGAGAGAGATGCCTTATAGTAAGCCTAATGGTTTTTCTATGTGTCCATCAGCCATTTGTAGCTTCATCCTGGTAGGTCTGAGTGCTGGCTTACCCCAATGTTTCCATAAAGCGGTGGTAGCAATGGCTACTCCAGCTCATGAATCTAAGATGGCTTTTGTGGTGTAGCCCTGATGGGTTATTGGAAGATACGTGTTACCTTCCTCTCCTTCACTTACATCTCCAATCTTTTCTACCGGTATCTCTGGTACCTTCTTATGTGATCCTATCTGTGAGGGAGTAGTAGCAAGCTCAGGGAATTGATTTGCTACATGTTTCCACAATTCTGGTTTTACCTTTAACAATTCCTCTAGAGTGAGATTACATTGAACTTTGGTGTTTTTTATCACTTCCGTGTTTCTAGGGATTACTGATTCTTCATTCCTCACTATTATCGTGGGTGCTCTCATACTAATAGACTTAGCTTCCCAAGGTCCTGTGAACTGAGGTAATTCATGCAAAGAATAAGATTCAAAACCTGTATGTTCACTCCGTTGCTTTTCCTCTACATCATCGTAAATAAAGGGGATATCTTGTGGAAATTGTTCCTGCAAGTCGTCTATTTCTTGAATAGGAGGATGGGTTCCTTGTTCTTTTCTCCATTTCTCTTCTTGGATTTCTCTCAAAAATTCATGTGAATATTTATGTATGGAAGACAAATTGTCTTGACTTTCTGTATTGGGTACTTGAGACAGGGATGGTGCATTCCTTTCCTATGTCTGTGGGACACTAAGATTCCTATGCTGATCCTTTTTCTCTTTGCTTTCTATCAAGTATTCTAGCCTCTCCATTAGACCCTAAAAGTGTAGTTCAGGTTTTGCCATGTTATTCCAATTTAGATATCTAGAGGCTTCGAACAAAGCTTGTGCTAATTCTACCATCTTCATGCAAAGTTTAGTCCTCTCAATTTCTAAGTCTACTCGAGGGTAGTTCTTGCTAATTTCAGCTACTTGAGGTCCTTCGTTTATTCTGGCTTGATACGCGTGAAACATCATGTCTAGGTTTTCAGGTATGGGTTCAGCTAAAACTGATCCTGATTTCTGAGCTGGGTTCTCTTGATTCAATTCCTGTGAAGTCAATTCTAGAATTTTGGATCTAGACTCCTTGAGACTTCCTTCCAACTCAATTATCCTTTTACTCCATTTTCTCTTAATTCTTTCTCTGGAATCTTTCCAAGATTTTTGTTTTTTTACTACTAGATTCTGCAACTTCACTACTTCTGGCTACTTTCTCCTGATTAAGGTGTTGGTTCTGTAAAAGCGCCTGGGCTCTTGTTATAGCTTGGATAGGCACGTATGTAGGGTTAGATCCATCTGCATTGTTTACAATACCTATCACGTTGATTGGTGTCACATTTGAGGCGTTAACTGGGTTCTTAGGACAATCTTTGATTATGTGCTATTTGCCACAATCGGCACAAAAGCCTTGGATGTTATAGTACTATGATTGTCCTGCTATTGGAGGATGTGGACAATCCTTTATGAAATGATCTCCTTGGCACCTAAAGCATGGTTCTCTAGGGCCCTGTGGTCTTTGCTGTCTCAATTGGGGCCGTGGATTTGGGTTTGTGTACATCACATTAGCATAGTCTGGCTCCCAACTAGGTTCCACTGGTGGACTATCATAATGATATGTCTCCACGTGTTCTGGTGACTCTGTGTAATAAGCGGGTGGACTATCTACATGAGTAGAGCCACTTCTTGCTATACTCTTACCATCACACATTCGTCCTAGACTCGATCCCTGGCAACGGTGCCAAATTTGGTGTTGCTCTAACACAATGGTGAGAACCACGTTAAGAAGCTCCACCTCCTTAATGTCAATCTGCGGAAGAGATAGGAGTGATATGAAGATCGTGAATGTGAAATGAAGTGAGAGTGAAGGTGAGAAGCATAGAGATGCACACATACATACACACACACTACGAAGAGACAAGCAAGACACAATGGAAGGTGAGAAATCAACTCTATTGCTCAAGATCTCAATTACAAGCTCAAAATAGCTCTAAGCTCGCAGTAACCAACCTCAAAAATGAGCTCTCTAGCTCTTTTTATAGATTCTAGACTAGTTTTGACCGATTTCACATCTAGTGACCGGCATAGTTAAAAAATAGGTCCTATGCGCTATTTGAGAGGGTAAACGGTGTCTAAAAATAACCAAATTGATATGCTCATTCTACCTAAGCTCCTCAAGCTCGAGGACTCCTCGGCTTGCACAAAATGGAGCTATGGATTACAAAAAAGGTTTTCTTACAAAAAAGGTTTTTCTATGTTACATATGTTACAATAGTGATGAAAATCATTGTTGGAGGTTTTGAAAAGTATTTATAAGACATAATTCTTTTGAAAAAAGATCTGAATGACTCCCTTCTCTGTCTTTACATGCTTCCGCGTCTTCTATGCCTCTGGCTACTGCCAACAGATTGGCTTCTTACTCTCTCTTTGTGGTCTCCTTAAGGCTTGGTTGGATGACTCAGGTATGTCTTGCAACCTCTTCATCTTGACCTTGGCTTTTGATTTCCATGATTTGAACTCTTCCAAGTTGATGGTGTCCTCATCATCTGATCTGATGTCTTCAATTGTGCTTGGCTCCTCCTTGGTGAGGCTTGGAAATTCTTCTTCCAAATCATATGGCAATTTGACGTTCTTGCATTCACTTTCAAACCAAGAATCACTCTCATCAATCACAACATCTCTACTGACCATGAATCCTTTGTTGGATGGATTATAAAACCTGTATCCTTTTTTATTTATATCATACCCTATGAAGATGCATTTTTCTACTTTAGGGTCTAGCTTACCTCTGATTTGAGATGGAACATGCACATAAGCAACACAACCAAATATTCTGCAATGTTCAAGTGATGGTCTCCTACCATGCCATGCCTCATTGGGGGTCATCCCATCAAGGGACTTAGAAGGTAACCTGTTAATAAGATAAGTGGTAGTAGAAACACTCTCTGCCCACAAGCAATTAGGCAACTTCTTTTCATTTAACATTGATCTAGTTGCTTCAACTTGTTCCTTCTCTCAGCTACTTGTTAGGTTGAGAAGTAGTACCTACCTTCAACTTTCTCAACTACTTGTTCCTTCAACTTGTTCCTACCTCTCCTTGCATAGTTAGGTTGAGAAGTAGTACCTTCATCTTCAACTTTCTTGCTCTTTCCTTTATCCTTAGACTTTCGTTTATCTGTATAGAGGGTAGAAGAATTGTTACCTCTTGATGGTTCACCATTTTTGTTGAGCTTGGCCTCATGGGTGAAGAGTTTCCCCATGAGAGTGGTTAGATTAGGGATTTGCATATCCATATAAAGATCCATGGAAGTTGTAAAGATTCCCACTTATCATCTCCCTTGATGCCATTGATTATCATTCTCACTATTTGTTCCTCTTCAATCTCCTCTCCTATGCTTGCCAATTGATCAGCCACATCTTTTACTTCGGTCACATACTCTTAAACATTCTGCTTGGGTTGCTTCCTTTGAGTAGTAAACTCAATCCACAATTGATTTTTTCTAGCTCTTCTATTGGAGGAAAAATATGAAGATAGTGTATCGCAAGTCTCTTGGCAAGTTTTGCAATTCCTAATGTGAAGAAGAAGGAAGTCAGAAATAGACTTAAGTAGATATGAACTGGCTAAAGCATCTTTGGCACACCATGAGTTGAGTCTTTCTAGCTCCTCTCTTGTAGGTTGAATTTTTGTCACTCTAACACAAATGGAAAGTACCAACGTGAGGAGCTTCACCTAGTAATTGTCAATCCGTGGAGAGGTTAGGCCGATATGAAGATCAAGAGCGAATGATGTGCATGAAGAAGATGGTGCGAAATGCAAAAAGCATACATACACATGCATACACACACACACTAGGGAAGTCGCAATGGAGATCAATGGAAGGCACAGAAAGAACTCATACTCATATTCATCATCTTCTAGTTACAATAGCTCTTCTAAATCTAGCTCATAGGTTCAATCATAAACTAATAACCACCTCAAAATGAGCTCTCTAGCTCTATTTATAGTTTTTGCTTAGTTTGGCCGGTTTCACATCTAGTGACCAGCATAGTTAAAAATATAGGTTCTACCTCTAATTTGAACTATCTTACGGTTTCCAAAAATTACAAAAATTGGTGTGAGCTTTCTACTTAGACTCCTCAAGCTCAAGGACTCCTCGACTTGCACAAAACAGAGGCACACTCGTGATAATTGGATATATATATACATATATTACATTGTTTAAGTGATAAAGATCATTGTTGCCATGATGAAATATTCTAAGTAGTTTTATGTGCTTCCTCTCCTTCTATGACAAGAACCACTACCCGATCCTTTGCCTTGAACACTCCCCTCCTCCTCATTTCTGGCATCCCTTATAGAACCTGATTTCACGTGAGTAATGTAGTTAGTGAGCAAGTGTGATGCCAAGGTATGTTCTGTAATGCGAAGTCCCCAGATAAGGTCACATTTGAGTTTCTCCCAATCAATGGGCTGGGTTCGTCTAGAGGTGGGTGCATATATTGTTCTAAAGACATGATTCATTCACAGGCAAAGAGGTGTAGCAAATGCATTGGACGACTGATAAGCACTTGGGAGTGATATTCCCAGAAGCCAATGGTGAACATATCTTCGAACGTCTACTTGTAGCAGGTGGGCATGTACTTCAATCTGTAGTGCCAAGCATAGCATACCTTGAGAGAAGGTGTCGTGATCATGTCATAAACTAAGTCCAAACTCCCATACTCGGGTGTATTGACAGTGGGAGCCTTGACATGTCGGAAGGTTTTGAATACTATCTACATCATATCAAAAGTCTTCACAGCCATTTGAGCTGCAATGTCAGTCATCTTGCGTAGACGTGGTAACCAATGATGGATAGTGGCCATCATATAGCCGAGAGTCAAAGTATTAATCATGGGAGGTGAGAGATATGGATAATTGAGCCAATCTCTACATTGATGATTATTTTGAACCTTAATAGCAAATGCCTTCCAAGTACGTCTGCACAAAATCGGTCCATAACAGGGGTTGTACTTCAAATGCTTCGGTGCACACATCCACGTGTGCATCATTTCTAGGTACTTTTGTAGTAAGTCTACACGCCATGTGGGTTGATATATGTGGCCACACTCTGCTTCTGGTGGCACATCTTCATGCTCGAATTGTGTAGCGCGCGTGGGGCACTTCTGAGTAATGCTATCAGCTTGAAAATTATATTCTTCTAGCAAAAGGAAATATGGCTTATACTATAATTCACTGGACATTATATGTCTGCAGGGGGCGATAGCGACAAAATAGGGCGACTTCAAAATAACTTCTTTGAGATTTGCCATTGCATGGAGTTGCACATCCACTCATGCGGAGTGTGTCTTGCTCATGTCTTCAACTATCTTTAACCAAGCTGGAGGAGGTAATTCATAAGTATCCTGTCCTTCGGGTGATGAGCGTCCTCCAACAATGGGTAAAGGTACATATTCTTCTTCAAATGTTTCCTCAACGGGGATGGGTATCGTTTCATCAGGTTCAGGTATGTCAAGTGGTGATTCTGGTTGAGGGGGCTTCGTCATGTTGGATACCTGAGACCTTAATTCTTGGACTTTCATACGTAGCGCATTCAATTCATCCAAGAGAGCCGGTGGTGCCACTTCTTGTACAATAGTGGGTCCCAATGAATCTTTGAGCAACAAGGTTTTATCGGTTTCCTTGAGGGTGCGGTGCGGCATTCTTCCTATAAACGATCATAGTCCTCAAGCACTCATGCATGGTCTTCCAGGAGGATCTGCATTGATTCGGGGGGGGGGGGGGGGGGGGGGGGATGGCTTGAAAGTGATACGGACTAAGAGGCATATCCGAATTGTCTAGTGTGGCTTCAAAATTCTCACGATTTTGTTGTTGTAGACATTGATTTTCCTCCTTTGAAGCATTGAGATGTCGACGAAGAAGTGCCATGTTGCATGATAGTTGGGCATTTCGCATCAAGTAAACATCTAACTGTGATTCAACCTCTTTCATGTGTTCCTATACCTGAGCTTCAAGAGTTTGCTGCTGCTTCTAATGTTGGGTTTCAAAGTTTTGATACTTTATGTTAAGATCCTAATTCTGCAAGTCAGTGCATCAAGGCATACCTGTAATTCCTGTGTAGTCCATTGTAGGGTGGAATTTTCTTGCCCGAGCGATGAATATTCTACATTATTTTGTTGTAGACACTGTATCATTTGTTGGATAGCAACATCAACAGTGGATGACGAGGATGATGCAAGGGTGGGGAATTCTACATGCAGGGTGGTTTTTAATGCAGTGGGAGTGGGAGTAGGGATAGGGGTGATGGATGTCGTGGCAAGTGACGGAAGTGATGTGGGAATAGGTGACGTGTGAGTTATGCTACATGATGTGGTGGATGCATGTAATTGTGCATCTGGTGAAGCGGTAGGTGAGATGTCCATATCACTAGTGGTACCTTCAGTGATCGCAATATGAAAAAGTGATGTAGGTGTGATGGTGTGTGGTGGTGGCTGTGATTGTGTGATGAGGGGTGAGTGAGGTGGTGTACTTGGAGTCCTTAAGAAGGGGGTTTGGGGGCGAAGTTCCTGAGAGGGCCTTACCACAAGAAAAGGTGTAGATCGGGGTTGTAAACATGATGTGAAAGAAGTATAGAAGGAGGTTGGTTGTGTGGAGACAATAAAGGAGTATAAGGGATTAGTGGTATATGAGGGAAAGTGAGGGGGCAGCGAGATGATGGGTGGTGTCATAACAGGTGGAATGGAAACAGGGGGAATGGGAGCACTCATCAAAACTAGGCTAGAGATAGGAGGCAAAACAGAAACGAGGGAAGGAATACGAACCTCAGGGCTATCTACAACATGAGGGGAGGGTGGGTTTGGGACCGATTGAGAAGGGAGAGTTTCACCAAGGGTATATACAAGGGAAGTGTCTTCCTCGGTCAAATCGATCATGGAGGAACCCATAGGGGGTGCTGATTTGATGGGACCAGTAGGGACACGAATACATGTACTTGGGCATTTGAGAATGCGAACCCGTCGAGGGTCGAACTTGGGTAAGGGCTTCCGTAACAAATATCATAATGCTTCCAACACGCCGATAGATTTAACCAGCTCATGCATAGTGGAGATAAACGTGTTAAACGTTAAACGGTTACTTGTTTAATCGTTACTTCTACTTTCCGACTCAAACACTTCAAGTTCAGCCGGTTCCGAGTCTTCCTAACCACAATGGTTCTCTTAGCCACGTGGGTCCTTGGGAGTGGTAGGGGTCTGTTAGACAGAGGCCCTGTACTATTTTCCCAAATTAACACACAATCTTAATGTCATCCCGTCTTAGCTCAGTGTCCATCCTTGAACAACGGAAGACTGTTCAGTGTGCTGGAATTAGAACTTCAAGACTGAGGGTAGTAATTCGGTTACTTAATTTTTGCGCAGCATATACTTCAGTAACAATGTCACCTAATCCGTACTTCATCAAGGCAGATAGGTATACCAACCAGACATTATACCTTAAAGTTACAAGGACTCGAACAATCAGTTTCCTAGTAACAAACGGTTAACCATAAACTAACGACGTCCTACTCACATTCAGACCATTACAGCTACTAATCTTCCCGTAGTCGGAACCCACAACTATAGTATCGAATTCGGTTAACAGACAATTAGTTCTTTACTCTTCACGTAACCTACTTCG
This sequence comes from Ceratopteris richardii, assembly GCA_020310875.1. Taxonomy (NCBI): domain Eukaryota; kingdom Viridiplantae; phylum Streptophyta; class Polypodiopsida; order Polypodiales; family Pteridaceae; genus Ceratopteris; species Ceratopteris richardii. The sequence continues at coordinate 205,887,318 of CM035410.1, forward strand.
CCGAAGAACTGCCAAATAACATACCGCACTTGATCACGCTTAGAGACACACTCAATCATTCACCGAACAGACTCGCAACACAATACAACTGATTCGCCACTCTGTACTCAGGTGAGAATAATCGACTAGTCGGCGTACAGACAGAACAGAACAAAGCAGAACTTATCTTCTCAACAACATACACGCGCACACAATGCGTTACAGCACTTTCAAACGAGACTCAATCAAACAACACACTGCAATTCCCACAAAACCGGGCTCTCTTTCGCTCTTTTTCTCATTGCCTTAAATAGAGGATTTTTTACAAGGGTGCGCACTTCTGCAGTTACCTGCGCGTTTCCTGAAAGATTCTTTTTTCATTTAAGCTTCCTGTCCTCGTACTTTTGTCCTTGTTCGGCGGCCGTCCAGCACTTTTACATTTAAGGCACCTGTCCGAGTTCATTTGTCCTGGTTCGGCGGCCCTCTAACACTGGCACGCACGGTGGACTCGAACCTGCAGGTGCATTACTGACTTCAACATCCTTTTGTGTTGCCTGTAGGCCTATTCCAGAGTTTGGCTCCCGAATCATTTCTGACCGTACTTGTTCTGAGATCTTAAAGGGACCGAACCAACATAGTTTGAACTTTCTTGCTGCTCTATCGGATTTTGCGTTATAGAAGAGTACAAGTTGACCTACCGAAAAGATTGGGGTCTTCAAATATCGATCATGTGTCTTGGCTTGCCTTAGTTATACTTCGCGTATGGTTAAAAAGCTGAGCCATCGGTGCTCATCAAGTTCTCTGAGTGCGTCCATTCGTGCTGTCAGCGACTCTTCTAGTAGCATTTTCTGGGTGATTGCTACACGCAGGCTTGGGATAACTATTTCCATAGGTGCTATTGCTTCTAAGCCATAAGCTAGTTTGAAAGGTGTCAAACCTGTTGTTACCTTATATGTAGTTCGGTATGCCCATAATACTGTAGGTAGTAGTTGATCCCATCTTTCCGGTGCTTCCATGATCAGTTTCCGGAGGATATTCAATAGTGATTTGTTTGTGCTTTCGGCCAGACCATTGGCGCGAGGGTAATATGGAGAGCTGAGTTTATGTGTCACCTTGAATGATTGGGTTAGTACCTTCATTACTTGATTTATGAAGTGAGTACCTTGATCTGTCACCAATTCGAGTGGTAAGCCAAATCGTGGGAAGACATCATTTAACAGACATTTCGCTACTACAACTGCTGTAGCAGGCCGTAAAGCCCAGGCTTCTGCCCATCTTGTTGCATAGTCTGTACAAGTTAGTATGTATCTGTTGTTACTGAAGACTGCCGGAGGTGTGATTGGGCCGATAAAATCTAATCCCCATTTCTGAAATGGTTCGAGTGGCATAATAGGCTGCAAGGGAAAGAAGTGTCGTTGCAGTGGTTGTCCAGACCTCTGACAGTTATCGTAGTTTTTGACGAATTGGGCCACATCTCGGTACATAGTAGGCCACCAGAGACCTCCTTGCAGAATTTTCCGGTGAGTTAGATCTATGGCAAAATGACCACCAGTAGGGGTTGAATGAGCCATTGTGATAACCGAGTTAATTTCGTGCGGAGGGACACATCGAAGTAAGATTCCGTTGTGATCTACATAATATCTCCTGCAACTAGCCGGAATCGGCGGCTACAGACTGCCAATTTCCTTCGAACTGCCTTGGCAGTCTCAGATGGAAAGCATCCTTCGGTGAGAAAAGTTAACATCTGATCATAATATGTAGGTGTTGTTTGTAATTCGGCAGTCTCATCGGTCAGTGGCTCAGAACTATAAATTGCTGGAGTCGTGTCATCTATGCCTATCGGAGCTTCACCAGAATCTAGGCGAGATAAGAAATCTGCTAGGGCATGTGCATTTCCGGGTCGGTGAATGACTTCATAATCAAGTTCCTGCAAGAGTAGCACCCATCGGGCTAATCGTCCGCCTAGATGTTGTTGTCTCACTAGATAGACAAGGGCAGCATGATCCACATGAAAGGTAAATTTCCGGCCTAATAAATAATGTCTGAACTTTTTTATGGAGTAAATTAACCCTAGACATTCTCTTTCAGTGGTAGAATAGTTCTTTTCTGTCGGTGCAAGCCTTCTGCTGGCGTAATAGACAAGGCGAAACCACTTATGTGTTTGCTGCATTAGAATGCTGCCGATCGCAATATCTGAAGCGTCGACAAAAACATGGAACGGATTGTCCCAGTCCGGTGGTTGTAGGATTGGGGCCTGCGTCAATAGATACTTGAGTCGATCAAATGTAGTTTGGCATTCTTGATTCCATTCGAACTGTCGTGGAGTTTTGGTGATTAGTCTATTCAGGGGTACAGCCAGATGAGCAAGCCACCGTAAGTGTCTGCCGTGCCACTGTACTTGACCCATAAAACGCATTACTTCTTTCGGAGTGGCGGGTACTGGGGCTTCTAAAATTGTCGAAATCTTATCTCGGTCTACTCGGATACCTTGGGCAGATACAATATGACCAAGTAGTTTGCCACATGAAACGGCAAACACAGATTTGCTTGGGTTAAGGCAGAGTCTGTAATCTCGACACTTTTGGAAGCAGCACCGTAGATGAAGCAAATGTGCCATCATCTTTCCAAAAATTGAGAAGTCATCGAGATATACTTGCATAAACGAATTGAGATAAGGAGAGAAAATCTCCTGCATACATCGCTGAAAGGTGCTTGGTGCATTTCTCAATCCAAACCACATTACTATGCAAGCAAAGACACCCCAATTGGTAATGAAGGCAGTTTCTGGAATATCTGATTCAGCCATTCTAACCTGATTGTAACCGCTATATCCGTCTAAAAATGAATACATTTCGTGGCCTGCTACCCTATCAAGCATGGTATCCAGAAAGGGGATCGGAAAAGGATCCGGTACTGTTGCTGCGTTTAATTTTCGGTAGTCTACACAGATTCGTAGTTGCTTATTTTTCTTTGGTACGATCACAATTGGCGAAATCCATTCAGCATGTTCTACTGGTACGATGAATCCAACTTTTAATAATCTATCCAGTTCGGCTTTTACCTGTGATGCATAATTGGGATTCATTTGATAGCTAGGCTGCCTATTTGGTTTAGCTTCGGGCTTCAGCATGACTCTGTGCTGATATATGCGCGGATCTAATCCTTTCATATCTTTGTAATCCCAGGCAAAGACGTCTGAGAATTCGCGAAGTAGTCGAATCAGATCAGCCTTAAATAATTCCGGTAAGCTTTGCCTTATCTTTACAGGTCGTGGATGATCTTCGTCTCCTAGATTGTACGAGGTCAACTGGTCTTCGGAGACATAAAACTGTTGCGGTTTCTCTGTGTCGTCTGTCGACCGGAATAGTGAATGTAATTCATTGTCATGTGTTGGCATCCTATCTTCCTGCTTGGTTTCTTGGGTGATTGGTGTAACTGTACATACTGAAGTACTCCAGTTATCTATTACGGACTGTAGATCAACAGTCCCTAAGGTCATTAAGTCGGCGTTACTCTTCAGAAATTCCTCTTCTTCATCATCTGATAGTCCATCTAACATGTGGACAAGTTCAGCAAAATATGGTCTGGCGTGCAGTTCGCAAGGTTGTATAGCATCTAATTTTACTACATATCTACGGCTGGCATCTTTGAACGTAAGCTCTTGTGCAGACCAGTCTTGTATTACCTTTGCATGCTTCAGCCAAGGTCGACCAAAAAGAAGGTTGTAATCCAAAGTGGATTTCGGCAGATCTAGTATAACAAAATTCATTTTGAAGGTCGTACCTTGTAAAGTAATGGGTACATTTCTCACAAGTCCTACAGGATGGACTCTAGATTGGTCTGCCATTCTGACAAAAAATTGAACTGGTTCGATTTCGGTCCATCCTAACCTATTGCATAAGGCTGTAGTTGCAATGTTGACACCAGAGCCTCCATCAATCAATACCTGTGTAATTTTATGATTCTTATACCATACCGTAATCAAGGGGACTGAATGATCAACCGTGGAATCGGGTTCTGGTTGAACTGCTGCTGTCGCCGGAATACAAGAAGGTACCGGACTGAACTGTTGCTGGAACTGTTGTCGAACACCAGGTACTAATGCCAGTAGTTGGCCGAGAGGCAGAGTGATAGATGCCTTGGATAAAATTTCCCAGGCCTACTGAGATTGGTTATCCTGCTCTTTTGAACTTGAGGTCTCTGTGGATGCCGAAGTATCTGCTGTTATGTCTACTGCTGATGGTGGTTCCGCTGCTGCTTCCTTTTGTTGCATTCCTTCCTTTGTCAACGAGGTCTGAGTCATCGGAATGGGTTCTGGGAACACTGGTGGTTCTGTTGCGGTCCAGTGGCTAGCCTTGTTATACATCCTATGTTGTTCTCGTATCCCTGGTTCAAATACTTCTGCTGCTGACTGCAGCTGTTTACCTGATCGGGTCTGGACTGTAGCAGTTTGCATTTCTACCGGTGTAATTTGTACCATGTTGGCCATTGGGTTTTGTCGCTCCTTCTTCCTTTGATCATATTCAGCTGCGTCCTTGCAATATCTTCTAATGTGTCCGAATTCACCACAAAAATGACAGCGGGGCGGTGGTAAATTGGGATTTTCTGGTGGTGGTTCGTTATGCCAGCGGTTTGCATTATAGTTATTGTTCCTCTGTCCTCGGTAGTTTCGATATCCTTGTGGTTGATTGTTTCTCAGTTGCGGAGGTACATAGTGATTCGCTGCCTGTCCATGTTCTTGAATAACAGCATTGACTGTTGCTGTTCCCTGTATTCTGGCATTGTAGACACAATTTCCGGTAGTGTGTCCGGCAGTGTTGTAGATAGCGCAGAACGTTTGATTTAGCGCACAGTTGGCACTAGTATGACCTGAATTTTTGCATGTGATACAGTACACTTGTCTGGTTATATCTTCAGTCATAGTTTTGTTCGTCTTTAACCACTCTAGATCTTCTGTAAACCCACCGACTTTGGATTCCAGTTGCAGAGCCATGGCGATGACTGCATCCAATGTCATTGCTCCGACACATCTGATGATCATGATCTGCTTCAATTGCGGGTTTAAACCATTGATAAACCACTGAGTGATGACATCATCTGGTAAGTTAGCGTGGGCCTGTGGTATCTGTCGCAAGTGTGTTCTAAAAAGTGTAGCATATTCCTGGACAGTCTGATTCGCCTTCTGTCGGTTGTTCTGTAAATAATCAAAGATTTCGGCGGGACTCTTCTTTAGCCTAAATCATTGTAAAAAAGCATCTCGTACTGCATCATAGGTACCAAAATGATCAATGTCGTATTCCGTAAGCCATCTAGCCGCTTCATTGACCAGTGTAGATTGAAAAACAATGGCCTTGTATGCCTGATCCGGTGGATGGTTGAGGACTGCATAACTGATCTCGAAAGTGTGTACGTGAGCATTCGGGTCATCTCCTGGGAATCCACCAAATTTCGTGTATGTTACTCCTGTAGGAGGCGGCCTTGGTTGACCTAACTGTTGTTGTTGTTGTTGTCCGTTCATCGTGAGTGTATCCGGTCCTTCTTCTGTATCTTGAGGTTGATTGGTTGAACTATCAGAACCTGGATCGCCGGATGGTGTGCCTTCTGGTGTGCTGTTTTTGCGTAGGATACTTCGGATCTCTGCTTCGAATAGCTCTCCTTCCTTCTGGATGTCCAATATCCGAAATCTTTCTTCTAAGCACGCGGGTCGGGCTGAGGATTCCGCAAAAAATGCTAATCCTTGGCCGACAATTGGTGTTTCTATCACCGGAATATCACCGGAATGAACTGACAGTGTACCAGACTGAAGTGTTTTTCCACTTTTACCGATTTCTTTTCCTAGAGTTTGTCTAATCGTGGATAACTCTGAATCTTTATCCAAGATTGTTAAACTGGTTTCCAGCGGCGTCTTGGTAGATTCTGGAATTACTGTATTTTGGTTGGGCTGGGTCGAAGTGACACCAGAATGTACCAAAGGCATTGATCATTCCACCGGAATATGACCGGAATTAATTCTAACGTCCTTAACTTGCTTGACCACTAGGTCAGGCCGCGTTATACCTTCTTCTCCTAGGGTTGTCTTTAGTACTTTTCGTGTTCCAGTCGTATGGTTCCTAGGATACGTTTCGCTAGACCGAGTAACCGGCATGTATCATTGCTTAGTAGCACTACCTGAGCAGTTGGCAACAATCTGGCTCTGTTGCTACCGTCAGTCAATCGAACGATAAACGTAGTGTTTGATTCTGAACAAACAGCCAGCACGCTACTGCTACTGTTCACAGATAACTGGCAACCTGATGCCACTTTCCCACAGTCGGCGCCAAATGTTAAACGTTAAACGGTTACTTGTTTAATCGTTACTTCTACTTTTCGACTCAAACACTTCAAGTTCAGCCGGTTCCGAGTCTTCCTAACCACAATGGTTCTCTTAGCCACGTGGGTCCTTGGGAGTGATAGGGGTCTGTTAGACAGAGGCCCTGTACTATTTTCCCAAATTAACACACAATCTTAATGTCTTCCCATCTTAGCTCAGTGTCCATCCCTGAACAACGGAAGACTGTTCAGTGTGCTGGAATTAGAACTTCAAGACTGAGGGTAGTAATTCGGTTACTTAATTTTTGCACAGCATATACTTCAGTAACAATGTCACCTAATCCGTACTTTGTCAAGGCAGATAGGTATACCAACCAGACATTATACCTTAAAGTTACAAGGACTCGAACAATCAGTTTCCTAGTAATAAACGGTTAACCATAAACTAACGACGTCCTACTCACATTCAGACCATTACAGCTACTAATCTTCCCGTAGTCGGAACCCACAACTACAGTATCGAATTCGGTTAACAGACAATTAGTTCGGGATTACTCTTCACGTAACCTACTTCACTGAAGAACTGCCAAATAACATACCGCACTTGATCACGCTCAGAGACACACTCAATCATTCACCGAACAGAATCGCAACACAATACAACTGATTCGCCACTCTGTACTCAGGTGAGAATAATCGACTAGTCGGCGTACAGACGGAACAGAACAAAGCAGAACTTATCTTCTCAACAACATACACGCGCACACAATGCGTTACAGCACTTTCAAACGAGACTCAATCAAACAACACACTGCAATTCCCACAAAACCGGGCTCTCTTTCGCTCTTTTTCTCATTGCCTTAAATAGAGGATTTTTTACAAGGGTGCGCACTTCTGCAGTTACCTGCGCGTTTCCTGAAAGATTCTTTTTTCATTTAAGCTTCCTGTCCTCGTACTTTTGTCCTTGTTCGGCGGCCGTCCAGCACTTTTACATTTAAGGGACCTGTCCGAGTTCATTTGTCATGGTTCGGCGGCCCTCTAACAAACGTTTCTTCAAAATCGCCACTGACCAGTTCCTGTTGCAAGATGGCTACGCTTTGTTCTTCTATTAAACTGGTTCGTGCCCAAACTTTATTCATATTATTGTAAATCCGTCGGATACAATGGTGTAAGCTGCTACTTCTGCCATTTCTTCTTCATACGTGCTAGGTTCCCCTGAAACTTCAACATGTGCTTCCGATTGGTGTGCTTCTTCCTTGCTAGCTTCAGTGTCAGCGTCTCCTTCATCTGTCACTATACGGCCATCGTCTTCATTTTTAGAATCAGCATTCTCTCCCTCTGACGGTGTAGTGGGGTACTCAACATGTTCAAATTCTTGAGAGATAGCATGGGTATCTGAAAATTGGAAATCACTAGACAATACATTGGGGATCTCAAAATCAAACGTAGTATTGATATCTTCTATGCCCAAACTTGTAACCGAGAATGTAAAGGAATCAGAGACAAACGTAGAAGTTGCTGGGGGAGCTTCTATAGTTGTGGTGGCAGTAGTCATTATAGTGGTAGGCATGGTGTTCTCTTCCTATGAAACGTTGGGGAGAGGTTTCGGGTGTGGGCTGAGGTGATGGTGACACCGGCACTTGTAATCATGGAGTGGTGCCACGCATGCGCTTGACTCAGAGGGTGTTGGGGGGTCTTGTGTTTTTCTTGGAGACTTTATATTGTTGTAATTGCATAGCTAAGTGGGCTCTCTCTATAGTAATATCATAAGTCACACACATGCATATGATGCGTGTAAGAGCACAGCATCTATGAACAATTTTTTTCTTCTCCCATCGATGTCCGGCCAATAAAATTTGATCCTAAATATAAGTAGCAATATCAACTGTCTGAGGCCCTCTGGTGGCAAGATACAAACCAAACCAAAGACACTTGTGTGGGATCATAAATTTCTCCTATGCAGGGATGCCAAAGTGTTGTAGACATATTCTCAGCGGAGTGGTCAACTGAGGAGTGATGACTGAGATGGTTGGCCATTTATCAACATCGCTTTGCTTCATTGGTTCTGGGATGAGATGCTCCTTCTCTATCGACGTATGAGTGCCATGAATCTTAAGCGCAGTCCTGATTAAGTCTAGAGACAATGTAAACTTTGTGAAGGGTGGTTCATTCACCAAGGATGGTAATATGAAGACAAGGTCCAATTCCTTGCGCTCCTGCTCTCTAATAGAAGCCACTAGATAATAACGCCCATAAAAATCCAGTTTCGGGAGTTTTGCATTGAAATAATTTGCAAATCCTACCCTCATCCATATAGGTTGAAGATCTTCAGTATTCCGGAGGCTCTCGAATTTTTGTGAGAAGAATGGGTAGCATCTCCACATGTTTGCACCGTAAGTTAGGTTAGCTTCATATATGAACTCAGCATCTCCCATAGGTCTTGCAAGCCCTTGGAACTAATGTGCCTTGCTGCTTACTCTTTTGGTTTGTCCTTGAGGAGGGTCTTCAATGGGCATGGGTCCTGTGAAACCCCCAAACTCCATGGAGATAGCCTTAGGTAGGCTCTCAAATGGAGCAGCCAAGAAATCCACAATAGGCCACCCGAGCGTTGCACTGGTAGAACCTTCTGCTTGCATGATGGAAACTGGTGTTGCAGACCTAAGCTGAAGTGAAGAGGAAAACACATTAGTCATGGAAAATAATTAAGAACCCAAGAAGATGAGACCTCCATTCCTTTCCACCACCAACATGCTTCCTGTGTAGTGTGTGATTTAAACAATGTGAGAAGTGAATTGTGAGGAGTGAGTGCTTTGACTCTGAGTGGGAGCATGTAAGGTGCATGGCTTTACAATTCATGTCAAATGAGTACTACCTACATAGTTGGTGTATGTTACAAGGACAGTGGTGGTATGAAGTTGTCGAGCTGGGTCTGCATGTAGTGGTTATTAAGAGTTTTAGTTTCACTATCTCACTGGTCAAGGTGAGTTTGGTCTAGAGTAATCATGATTACTGAAGGCTTGGGGATCCATTTCTATATCACACGGAGGGTTAGAAGAGTTGTAGTAGAATTTACAAAAGAGGGTGTGTAGGGTGTCCTAGTTATCTCAAAAGAGGTCTTCTTAGAACTAACTAAGGTTGAAGCATAAACTAAGTACTTTTTAGGTACCGAGAGCTGACGAGACGTGGAGTGAGCTGTCTCCAAGGACTTGGGCATCCAAATTTGCCGAATTTGTTGCCTCGATTGAAATTGAGAGGAATGTCAAAGATCCAAATTGTGTGACTCACTAGGTACAGTCACCTTGCATATCCACCTCGGTTGAGGGAATGTCTGAGTGGACTGTCTAATGAACCACTCGGATGTGCTGCACCGATGAGTACGTGGATGATCTGACCATGTAGCTTGTCAAGGGTGAGATGTTGTATTCTTGTGCTGCTTTGGAAAAAAAGGGAGATCCACTACAATCTTGCCCGGAAGTGGTGACTGTCTACTTTCATCTATCGATTGAACCTTACACAACCATACTTGTTGGATTCCTGTCTATCTACCCAATTTCCTCTTCTGGATGGGTGGGAATTCTTGTGTGTGTTTGGTAGTGTGTGTTGACTTGCACAAGGTCGGGGGGACTTCAACCACCTCCAACACCTCTCTGTGTCGACTTTGGAGGGGTAATTCATGATACTATCCTGCAAGTTCCAAGTGAAGCACATTTCTACGAAGACTTAAATTCACCGAGTAATGTTATAACCGTTCCTGGCTTAGGATCATATGTTCTATAAGATCATCGTCATGGAAAACCAACAGTTTCATTGGCAAGGTCACGTTGTCTATGGAGATTGGTAGCTCAGCTTCACCTATGCAAGGGGTTTCTAAGCTGCCTAGTCCTATGAGATAGGCTTCCAGAGGCTTAATTTCATACTCCCTACAAAGAGAGAGTCGAATTGCATTTGTTGTTGCACCAGAGTTGATTAAAGCCTTACACTACATGCACATGGGTTCCTATCCTAGAGTGATATTAATGAATGGTCTCCGATCAATAACACTGGGAATATCTCTTCCTCCGAATTGGCATATAGCTACAGGATATCGCGGGGCATCCATCGGTTGAGGTTCTCTACTTAGTCCTCTCCTTCATAATCTGATTCGCTTAATGCATTCCAACACTTCTGCTTGGGCGTCAGCTCTAATTTGTTCCTCTTCTTCCTTTCGCTTCTTTGCAATAGTTAGTCGTTTAAGCATGTCTACAGTTAAGGGTCGTTGATATAGCTTAACTCGGCATCTGCTAATATAATTAGGCAATACTTCACCTTCAAGAGTTGCTATCTGAACTGCACCGCTAGTTGATATCCCATTGATGATCATGGGTCTGTAACCTTGTTTCTCTAACTTGCGGACATGTTGTTTCACGGTGTAAACTAGCACCAAATCTCCTACTTGTAATCATTTGTCTTTGATATGAGCATCAAAGTAGGCGTTTTGTCTCTTCTTAGCGGCATAAATTCCTATTGCTTCTCACAGTCTTGTCTCTCCCAATTGTTCTAAGTCAAGTATTCTTGAGGAAAGCTCATGACCAGTCCATTCGTACTCCTAAGCGATTTTGAGTATGGGTATCAAAGTCTAGAGGCAACAAGACATTCTGACCAAACACCATTTGGAATGGTGTAGCATTGAGCATTGTTTTATAGGCTACACGATAAGTCCACAAGGTGTGGTGTAATTGTTGATACCAATCCAAATCTTGATTGTTCACAATTTCGGTGAGGATGTTGCACAACATCTTATTAGTACTCTCAGCCTGTCCGTTAGCTTGTGGATGATACGGTGCCAATTTCTTGTGTACAACTATAAAGTCGTGTAATAGATATTCAATAACTTTGTTTAAGAAGTGAGTACCCCTATCACTTACAAGCTCAATAGGAAGCCTATATGGGGTGAATACATTATCGAACAAGAACTTAACAGTGGTGCGTGCATCAATTTTCCTTGTAGCCTTGGCTTCTACCCATTTAGTAAGATAGTCGGTGGCAACTATGATGTACTCGGCATGGGAATTCCTTGCAGGGGGATTAATAGGTCCTACAAAATCTATTCCTCACTTTGAGAATGCACACCCTCCCATCATGGGTCATAGGGGCATCTCATCCCTGTGTATGGGATACTGAGCCACCATAATCCTGAAAATAGTAGGCCTTGATAACGTGATTAGGTCCAAAATGGACTCCTCCTGGACCCTGGTCTGCAGCTTCCAATAGGTTAAGATATTCACTTTCGTGCACACATATCCTCAGATAACTGTATCGTCCTCACTTATACAAACTATCACCAATGAGCTTTTATTCTAAGGCCTCATGTTCTAGGCTGCGTCTACGTGCTACAGTCATGTCCTCTGGAAATGTCTTTGTCCTTAGGTAAGTAACTAAAGGTCTACTCCAGTCTGGCGTTAGGGTCACCTAGTATAACATAGCATGCTCTATTGGGGTCTATCTCTACACCTTGGGCATTCGTCACACAGTCATCGGACATCTTTTTCCATTGTCGACCAATACACACCTAACCTCCTTAAGTTTGATAGCATCACTTGTCTAGAGTGGTGCTACTTCAGTGCACCTGCATGTGCTAATTGCAACCAATTATTATACTCCTCTTCTTCTAGACAATAGGCAAGGATATTGTGCTGATCTTGCCTATATATACTTCCTGCAAGAAGTTGATATCTCTGAGCTCTCACTACCTCCTTCTCTTGGGTTCTTATGTGAGGGTTCTTAGGTCCATATGTCAATACAGGAACTAATGACTTGGCCCATTCAGGGACAATCTAGACATTGAAGAGATAAGCATCTAGTAGCTCATATGCTAGCCCAGTAGTTGTTTCTCCAGAAGTAATCCTAGAGAGGTGGTCTGCTCTTAAGTGTGTTTTCCCTTTTTTACTACATCTTCAAAATCATACTCCATCAAGAGTAGAGACCAACGTATTAATTTACCGGTGTTCCATGGTTGCTTGACTGTTGGAGCAAGTCTATGACAAGCCTAAGTATTGGCTTGAGTCTCACAAAGTCTTAGAAGAAGCTTTAAAAAGAAGACTATGTAAAGTTCACTTGTGAACTACCTCTTGTAACTTTTGAAGAGTTTACTTAATGTAAAAGTAAGAGAATCTTAAGTGGTTGAGTCCACTTGATCAAGAATGGAAAGAGGAGCCACGAATTCGTGATTTGTGGTAGGTAGAGAATCAAATCAATCATTGATTGATTGGAGAGTGATTGAGGGAAGTTAGCCTCCCAAACTCAACTATAAATAGATGGCAGTTTTAGTCGTGGTTAGAGAGACCTATGTGAAGACCTCCAAGAGCTGAGCGTTATGCCATATCAAGGTGTGATTACAAGGCACACATATGTATCAGTAAGTCCATTGTATTTTACAAGCAATATACCTTCATTTTCAGTATCATTTGGGTTCATATTTCCATGTTCTTGTGAAGTGTACTACTCACTGCCATTACTCTTAGTTTTTCTTTGTCAGCTTGCAGAGATGTTTTCTCTGAGCTTGGTGCATCATTTTCAGTGATTTAACTTGGTAAAGTTAGCTCTATAAGTCTACTATATGCTCACAAATTTTCATGTCATTTGGATGTTGCAATCTTCAGTTATGTTCATTTGAAGTCAACAGGGTCTGTTCATCTTCACTTCTCTGTCAGGTACCCGACTTTTTCACTCATCTTGTCAGAGGTGTTTCTCAGTGGTTACTTATCCAAATTCAGTGATTTAAAGTTTTTTGGATTCCGCTTACTGCCTAGCATAACCATACAAATTTTCATAATCATTGGATTTCTACATTTTGAGTTATGGTGATTTTTCTGCTCACTAGTCTATTTCTATAGCAGCCCGTGAAAATCGGGATGATGTCATCACTTGTTAAAACTCATTCTCAGTGTGTGCTTTGTTATTTTTGATGAGATTACTCTTGAAAGTTAGCTCTTTAAGCTACCTAGACTTCCCCAAGAGGAATTGAGCTAATTGCTGCTGTGCTCAGAGAATTATGTAAAAGACTGGACAGGTGTATGAACCAAGAATAGCAAGTTTTCACCTCTGAGCTAACTCCAACTTATCTATTTTGATCTATCTTTTTGAGAGTGATCTTCCAAGGTACATAGGGTGTCTAATACATCCATTGGCAAGCTAAAAGGTCCCACCATATACTCCTGGAGTTCATTTGGCTGGTGTAGATCAAGATTTTTGCAACACCTCTTCATCTTCAAGCACATACCTATCCATCTCTTCACAGTGGTATCAGAGCAAGGTTGGACAACATGGCAGATGGATTTCCTTCATCAATTGACAAATTGGACAGAGGTAACTACTCAGCTTGGTCATTAAGAATGGAAGCTTATCTCCAAGGTAGAAGTTTATATGGTTATGTGGTTGGAGATGAAGTTATGCCAAGTTTCAGGAACAAAAGTCAACCAACACAAGAAGAGCAAGAAAGATTGAGCACATGGTGCTCTAAGGATGCACTTGCAAGGTCTTATCTCCTCAACTCTATCTCAGATTTTTTGTTGCCTCACATTACAAGTTGTAAGACATCTCAAGAAGTGTGGGATGCACTTGAAGCTTTCTTTTCTTCAAGTACCAAAGCTAGGAAGCATCAACTATGGCTGGATTTCACAACTCTCAAGAAGGCTCCCAAACAAAATGTGACTGATTTTGTCACAAAGCTCAAGGACATAGCGGATTAGTTGGGAAGCATTGGAGAGGTAATAGATGAAGAGCAAATTGTAAGGCAGGTCATCAATGGCTTGAAGGCAGATGACAAGTGGGAAGCATTCACCACAGCTATGGATTTGTACATGGACATGCATGTACCTGATTTCAACACACTCGTTGGACAACTACTTACTCAAGAGGCAAAGCTTATCAAAAATGGAGAAAGCTCTAAAGGTAATCAATCTTCAGCTTTATACACGGATAAAAGCAAGTCTAAAGATAACAAAGGAAAGGCAAAGAAAGTGGATGATGAAGCAGGTACATATCAAGCTAACTATGCAGGTAGAGGAAGACATGGCAGAGGTAGAGGAAGAGGAGGTAGACAAGGCAGGGGGAGATCCCAAGACTCCAACTCATGTTCTATTTGTGGATTAACTAATCATACAACTGAAAATTGCTTTAGGAATTCCAGGAATCAAAGAGGCAGAGGATACAATAGAGGAAGTTATGGCTACTCAAGAGGAAGGTTCAACAACTACCATGGCAACTACAACAACTACAATCATTCAAACTATCAAGGAGGCTACAAAGGAAGGAGAGACTACAATAACTACACAGAAGACTCAAACAAAGAGGATTCATTATTGATCATGAACATGGCTATGCCACAAGGTAAATCTGATGAGCATGTTTTCTACATAGACTCAGGTTGTTCAAATCATGTGGCAGGAAATGTGGCACTCCTATCAGATTTAGAAGATCCAAGGAATAAGCATGAGGTACAAACATGAGATGATACAAAACATCCTGTGGAGAAAATAGGCAATGTCAAAGCACCTGATGGAAACATCAACCTACTCAGTAAGGTACTCTATGTCCCTACCATTACAAAGAATTTGATAAGTGTTGGGCAGATAGTAGAGAAAGGGTTGCAAGTCAGGTTCACAAAGGCAGGAGCATTTGTTGAAGATCCAAGTCAAGGATTCAGAAGAATTGCAAAAGGTGAAAAGACAGGTAGATTGTTCACATTTGAATTACAGGACACTAGAAACATTGCTCTCTTTAATTATGGTAGTCAGACACTCACAGAATTGGAAGTATGGCACAAAAGGTTAGCACATATTGGTGAAAGGTCATTAAAGCAAATCTGCAGGGACCAAAGTGTACTTGGACTTCCTAATTTGTCAAAACAACATATGATTTATAAGTGTAGTGCATGTCAATTTGGAAAGTCTCACAGGTTACCATTCATGAAGAAAGGTTATATGCATGGAGATCTCTTGGAGTTGGTTCATACAGATGTATGGGGACCTAGCAAGGAAGCTTCAATATCTGGATCAAGGTATTATGTTTCCTTTATTGATGATTGCAGCAGATGGACTATCCTATTCTTTATGAAACACAAAGCTGAAGTTTTTTCATGTTTCAAAAGATATTTGGCTCTTGTGGAGAATCAAACAGGTAAATCACTAAAAAGGCTAAGGTTAGATGGAGGGGGAGAATACTCTTCCCATGAGTTTGATTCTTTTCTTCAAGAAAGAGGAATCAAAAGAGAGGTAACTACAAGGTACACTCCTGAGCAAAATGGAGTGGCAGAAAGGAGGAATAGGACAATTGTTGAAGCTGCAAGGTCTATGTTAAATGAAAAGCATTTACCTAATTACTTATGGGCTGAGGCTGTTTCTATAGCCACTTACTTGATTAACAGGTTGCCTTCAAAATCCCTTGATGGGATGACTCCATATGAGGCTTGGAATGGAAGAAGACCAAGCTTAGATCATTGTAAAATTTTTGGATGTATTACTTTTGCTCATGTTCCTTCACAGGTTAGAGGCAAGATGGATCCAAAGGCAGAAAGGTGTGTATTTATTGGATATGACAACAATCAAAAGGGCTACAGGTTATACAACCCTACCAACAAAGGATTCTTGGTAAGCAGAGATGTAGTTTTTGATGAGAACAATTCATGGTATGAAGATTCATGCAGGAAGATCAATTTACCATATGATCTTGAAGAAGATTTTCCAAAGCTTGGTAGAGAACAATCAAAGATTGAAGAACAAGACACCTTAGAGGATGATGAATAATCTCACATGGAAAAGATCAAAGCATGGAAGTCTAAAGGTAAAGCAAAATTGCAGGAACTTGGACATGAGGCAGAATCATCACATCATGGCCTAAGAAGATCTATGAGGGAAAAGAAAAAACCAGAAAGGTATGGGTTTGACACCTCATTAGTAACTAAACATTCTATCTACATAGCACAGGACATAAACCAAGAGGAGCCATCATCATTTGAAGAGGCCAAAGCAAAAACAGAATGGAAGCATGCAATGAAGGAAGAGATCGAAGCACTTGAGGAAAACAACACTTGGGATTTGGTGCCCAAGACTTCATCCATGAAGGTAATAGGCTCAAGATGGGTCTATAGACTCAAGAAGAATTCTGATGGTTCAATTAACAGGTATAAGGCAAGGCTTGTAGCAAAAGGCTTTGCACAAACTCAGGGAATTGATTATGAGGAGACTTTCTCTCCTGTGGCAAAGATGCCTACTATTAGGGTTTTGCTTAGTATTGCCTCTTCCAAGCATTGGAAGATACTTCAACTAGATGTAAAGAATGCATTCTTGAATGGTTGGATAAAAGAAGAGGTATATATGGCACAACCACCTGGTTTTGAGAATCAAGTTTATCCTGATTATGTGTGTAAACTTAACAAAGCATTGTATGGTCTCAAGCAAGCTCCAAGAGCTTGGAATTTCAGGCTTGTTTCATTCTTGCAGGACAAAGGCTTTCAACCAAGCAAGGCAGATCCTTCACTCTTTATTAAAAAGAGTAATTCTGAGATCATCTACCTATGTGTATATGTAGATGATATTATATTGACAGGAAATGATGCAGATGGTATGAAGAAGATCAAAGATCAGATGAGAGAAGAGTTCAAGATAAGTGATTTGGGTTCACTTACCTACTTCCTAGGTTTGGAAGTTGTCTACAAAGATCATGGTTTGTTTCTCACTCAAAGAAAGTACATTAAGGACATGTTGGCAAAATTCAAGATGCAAGATTGTAAGATTGCAGGTACTCCAATGGAGGTCAATCACAAATTGAGCTCACATGAAGGTGAACTCATAGAGGACATCACATCATATCAAAGTCTAGTGGGTAGTCTCAACTATGCCACATTGACAAGAGTAGATATATGTTACAGTGTGAGTGTGCTAAGCCAATTTATGCACACACCAAGGAAACCACATATGGATGCTACCAAAAGGATTCTCAAGTATCTCAAAGGAACCATAAATGAAGGACTTTATTATCCTTATGTATCTGATTTAGGTTTGAAGCTATTTTCTGATGCAGATTGGGCTGGCTCCAAGGAAGATAGAAGGAGCACTTCAGGTTAGCTTACCTTTGCAAGTTCAAAGCTTATTTCATGGTCATCCAAGAAGCAACCCACAGTTGCTCTCTCTTCTACTGAAGCTGAATATAGAGGTCTTGCCATAGCTACACAAGAAGCTATGTGGATGAAGACATTGTTCAAAGATCTTGGATTGGAGTTTGGAACTCCAACTATTTTTGGTGACAATATGAGTTCTATTCATTTGGCTGCTAATCCTATTTTTCATGCAAGGACTAAACATATTGAAGTTCATTATCACTATGTACGAGAGAAGGTTCTAAGCAAAGAGATTCAAATATCATATGTGTCCACTCATCAACAATGTGCAGATATTCTAACCAAAGCATTGGATGGTACAAAGCTTTGCAAATTCAAGGCTATGATAGGTTTGCAGGTAATCTTGGAAGATTGAAGACCTCAAGCATACTTGGCTTGAGGGGGAGTTGTTGGAGCAAGTCTATGACAAGCCTAAGTATTGGCTTGAGTCTCACAAAGTCTTAGAAGAAGCTTTAAAAAGAAGACTATGTAAAGTTCACTTGTGAACTACCTCTTGTAACTTTTGAAGAGTTTACTTAATGTAAAAGTAAGAGAATCTTAAGTGGTTGAGTCCACTTGATCAAGAATGGAAAGAGGAGCCACGAATTCGTGATTTGTGGTAGGTAGAGAATCAGATCAATCATTGATTGATTGGAGAGTGATTGAGGGAAGTTAGCCTCCCAAACTCAACTATAAATAGATGGCAGTTTTAGTCGTGGTTAGAGAGACCTATGTGAAGACCTCCAAGAGCTGAGCTTTATGCCATATCAAGGTGTGATTACAAGGCACACATATGTATCAGTAAGTCCATTGTATTTTACAAGCAATATACTTTCATTTTCAGTATCATTTGGGTTCATATTTCCATGTTCTTGTGAAGTGTACTACTCACTGCCATTACTCTTAGTTTTTCTTAGTCATCTTGCAGAGATGTTTTCTCTGAGCTTGGTGCATCATTTTCAGTGATTTAACTTGGTAAAGTTAGCTCTATAAGTCTACTATATGCTCACAAATTTTCATGTCATTTGGAGGTTGCAATCTTCAGTTATGGTCATTTGAAGTCAACAGGGTCTGTTCATCTTCACTTCTCTGTCAGGTACCCGACTTTTTCACTCATCTTGTCAGAGGTGTTTCTCAGTGGTTACTTATCCAAATTCAGTGATTTAAAGTTTTTTGGATTCCGCTTACTGTCTAGTATAACCATACAAATTTTCATAATCATTGGATTTCTACATTTTGAGTTATGGTGATTTTTCTGCTCACTAGTCTATTTCTATAGCAGCCCGTGAAAATCGGGATGATGTCATCACTTGTTAAAATTCATTCTCAGTGTGTGCTTTGTTATTTTTGATGAGATTACTCTTGAAAGTTAGCTCTTTAAGCTACCTAGACTTCCCCAAGAGGAATTGAGCTAATTGCTGCTGTGCTCAGAGAATTATGTAAAAGACTGGACAGGTGTATGAACCAAGAATAGCAAGTTTTCACCTCTGAGCTAACTCCAACTTATCTGTTTTGATCTATCTTTTTGAGAGTGATCTTCCAAGGTACATAGGGTGTCTAATACATCCATTGGCAAGCTAAAAGGGCCCACCATATACTCCTGGAGTTCATTTGGCTGGTGTAGATCAAGATTTTTGCAACACCTCTTCATCTTCAAGCACATACCTATCCATCTCTTCACATTGACCAAATACAAAAGAGCTTGGTGGTCGGTAAAGAATTTAAACTTATTTGCGAGTAGATAATGGCAAAACTTCTTCACCGCATAGACCATTCCTAGTCCCTGTCGCTCAATAGTGGTGTAGTTTCTCTCTGCAGCGTTCAACTGCCTATTGGTGTATGAAATTGGCAAATCTATGTTCCCTTCTTTAGTTGGTTGTGCCAGCACACATCATATGGCATGATTAGAAGCATCTACATGTACATGAAAAGGTTTATTCCAATCAAGCATTGCTAGAATAGGTGCAAAACACAGTCGTCATTTAATCTCACTAAAGGAACTCTCGCATTCTTCTATCCACGCAAAGTTGCTTAGCAGGTTTTAGAGTGGTTTCGCGATGATTGCATACGTGTGTATGAACCATCGGTAATAACCGCAGTCGCCCATAAATGCGTGTACTTCTTTGATGTTCTTTGGTTGGGTTAGTTCTTTGATTACTCATACCTTATCTTCATCCATGGAGATTCCATTTTTTGAGACTATGTGATCGAGTATCTTGCCTTGTCTGACTGTAAAAACACACTTCTCTGGGTTCAAACAAACTTGATATTCCCTACACTTTTTGAAGATGTGTTTGAGCTTAGGGATATGCTATGGTATAATCACTGAGTGAGCACATAGGTCATCCACATACACTTTTAAGTTCTTTCTTAAAAACTCTTTGAACGCATGGCACATCAACCTTTGGAAAGTTGCAGCTGCGTTCGTTAGCCCGAACGCATTACATGAAACACAAAAATACCCCACTCAGTGGCAAATTCCGTCTTGTGTTGGTCCTTGAGGGAAATAGCAACTTGATTATAGCCTGAGAATCCATTAAGGAAACTATACATCTCCTTGCCTGAGACTCTTTCCAATAGGTGTTCTATAATGGGTAGAGGGTAACTATCCCTAATGGTGGTAGCATTGACATTCTTTAAGTTAATGCACACTTGCAGCTTATCGTTCTTCTTAGGCACGACTACTATGGGTGAGAACAATTGGATGTGTTCTATTTCATAAATGAATGTGGCTTCTATGAGTCTATCTATTTCCTCCTTGATTTTCAATGCATAATTGTCATTATAAGTATAGGGCTTTTGCTTAGTGGGTCTTGCCTCAGTGGTCTTGGGTATCCTATGGAAACATATGTTAGGATCTACCCCTTTCAAATCTTTGTAACTCCATGCAAACACATCCCTATACCTCTTCAATAGAGCAATCAAATTTTCTTCCTCCTCTTCAATCAAATCATGGCCTATGTACATGCATCGTTCTTCTCCTTCCTCAATTGCCACTATGACTTTCTTTGTGGTTTCCTTATTGTCATAGGCTTCTCCCGAACTTTTGTCTCTTTTGGGCATTCTGATCATGATTTTTCGGTCTTCCACCAGATATTTCCTAAAGTTTTCTTGCACTTCCATCTGGGGTTCTTCTTCCTTGGTTTTCACACTGTTTTCCTTCCTCACCTTTTGATCTCGTTGGCTGGAACTTGAATTTTCCTTTTCCTTCCTAGGGGTGGTGAGGTCTGGGGACATGGCTTCTACCTAACCTAGAAATTCCTCTTTCGATGAACATTCAGGTCTATCCAAATCTACTTCCCATTCCTC
This sequence comes from Ceratopteris richardii, assembly GCA_020310875.1. Lineage (NCBI taxonomy): Eukaryota > Viridiplantae > Streptophyta > Polypodiopsida > Polypodiales > Pteridaceae > Ceratopteris > Ceratopteris richardii. The sequence continues at coordinate 205,908,049 of CM035410.1, forward strand.
ATCATACACCTGTTTACTTCATCCCGAGATGTCTTCTTTAAGATTACCTGCTTCTGTTTCTTCTTGTACTAGGCTTACTGTGAAAATGGATATGTCATAACCATCTTCATCACAATGGGGGGTCCATTGTTCTTCATTAATTGTAATATCCATAGTCACTAAGATCTCTGCCCAACCATAGGGTTCAAATTCCTCGTCTAGAAATACTACCAGAGTGTATGCTGGGTCCTCCACAGTTCTAGAGGTGTGACCTACTCCTGATGTTTTGGATTTCACATGTTCCTCTTCCTTGGCTACAATTTTACACATCCACGTGTGTATCCTCATGCAACCATTATGGATTTGATCTTAAGGAATGTACCGATTCCTTCTCCTCCTTGTTCCCATGGACCATATTCCATTGCAAAGGTGGTACATCCCTATGTGAATAATCTGTGAGGTTCACTTTCATGGTTACTCCTAGGTGTTGTAGGTACAAGGAATTGGTTCTCCAGTCTTGTACCACCTACAATTATCGCATAAAAGGTCCACCTAAGAGCATCTCGTAAGCTTAATTCTTTCCAAAATTGCATATTGCAAAGGTGTGATTAAATTCTACTCCGCAAGTGGATAGGGTAATTCCTTGCAATAGTCCTAAGGGTCTTTCTATGTGCCCGTCTGCCATCTGCAACTTCATTCTAGTAGGTCTAAGGAACTTCATTCTAGTAGGTCTAAGCGTGGGTTTTCCCCAATGCTTGAAAGCAGAGAAAACGGTTAAAGAGTGTGCCAAACCCCACCTCTATGTGATAAGATGCAATGCGATTGACATAGAAGAAAAGGAAAACAACAAAATGAAGGTCAACGATCAACATATACATGAGGTATTACATACAGGATGAATGAAAGAGATCTAAGGAGCTAAAAAGACAACTTGTGGGACTAGAACAACAAGGGTTCATCGGACCAAGTAGTTCATCCTAAGAGGCTCTGGTCTTATTCGTCAAGAAGAAAGATGGTAGCATGCGGTTATGTATGGACTATCGATCCTTAAACAAGATCACTATCAAGACAAAATATCCAGTTCCAATCATGGATGAATTGATGGACCGATTGGGCCAAGTGAAGTTTTTCATGCGAATAGATCTGAGATTCGAGTATCACTAAATAAGAATAGCAAAGCAAGACATTGGAAGACCGCATTCCGCACATGTGATGGCACTTATGAATGGTTGGTCATGGCTTTTGGACTCACAGGTGTGTCAGGCATATTTTGCAGAGAAATGAATGATGGTTTTCGCGACATGCTGGATGAATTTTTTATCATTTACATAGATGATTTGTTGATCTACAGTCAGACTTTGGAAGAACATTTGAATCATGTAAGTGCAGTGCTACAACACCTAAGAGAGAGGCACCTTTATGCGAAGCCAAAGAAATGTGAATTTGCTATGATGTCAATTGAGTTCTTGGGCTTCATTGTATCAGATAAATAGGTGATGATCGACCCTCAAAAAATCCAAGTAGGCGACAATGGGAACCACGATGAACAATACAAGAACTAAGGGAATTTATAGGCTTCTGTCAGTTTCCACATAAATTCATAAAATACTTCAGCAAGATTGCGGCTCCACTTACAGAGTTAATCAAAGGGAAAGGTTGCTTTGCGTGGGGACTTAGAGAATAGGGTGCCTTTGAGCAACTCAAACAAGTGATATGCGAAGCTCCTATGTTGAAGTTTCTAGAGTTTGACAAAGAGTTCAAAATACATACAGATGTGTCTGGATAAGCAATTGGAGGGGTCCTCATGCAAGATGGATGCCCACTAGCTTACGAGTCACATAATTTTTCAAGTACAGAATTAAGATGGAGCACTCCTGAGAAAGAGATGCTTGTAGTGATCCACTATCTACGAAAGTGGCACCACTATGTGTAAGACAAACATACCAAGATCTACGTAGACAACATATCATTGAAGTATTTTTCCACTCAGCCAAAGTTGTCTCCCAAGCAGGCTCACTGGCAAGACTTCTTGGCAGAATTTGACATAGATATCATCAAAGGATTAGATAAGGAAACTACAACAAACCGATCTCGAAATACAAAGGATTGTCAAGGATGTAGATGTCAGGTTGGATCACAAAGGGAACATTCTATCATGAATAACATGCTATACAGGAAAGGGAAGCTATGTATCCTAGAAAATGCCCAACTACAATGTGCACCCTTATGGGAAGCACATGAGCGCCAACTTGCAAGACATGCTGGACAAAGGAGAAGTTATGAATGCCTAAACGAACATGTGTTTTGGCCCAACATGAAAGCTGATATAATAGAATATGTTCAAATGTGCCCAATGTGTCAGCTGGTAGACAATAAAAGATCAAACCAACAGGTCTACTACAGTCGACGCCCATCCCGAATCGACCATGGGACATGGTAAGCATGGACTTCATAACGGATTTACCGGCATCAGATGGACACAATTCTATTTTTGTGGTGGTGAACTACTTCTTGAAGCAGGCACATTTTATTCCAATGAAGCCACCTATGTCGGCTAAAGTAGTAGCCCAAACTTTCTTTCAAAAATTGTTCAAATACCACGGTTTGCCTCTGGCCATAATTTTAGATCAAGACACACATTTTATGAGCGATTTATGGAGAGAACTATCCTCGATCTTGGGTACTCAACTCTAGTTCTCGTTGGCATATCATCCAGAAACAGATGGTCAGACGGAGTGCATTAACCAAACACTGGAGAACTATATACGAAGTTATGTGCAAGCAGACCAAAAAAACTAGGCAAAACACCTAGATATCTTGGAATTTCATTGTAACAACTCGATCCATGCAAGCACATCACTATCGCCCTTCGAGGTGGACACAGGAAAAATAGTGATTACACCAATGGGACTCATGTCAGATGAGGTGCTAGTGGTAGCCGACCGTGAGTGTGGGAATTCTCTAAGAGAATGGCAATCAAAGCTTCGTCAAGCAAAAGAGGCTTTAATCAAAAGCAAATAAAGGATGGTCAAGTATGCCAATTAGAATCAATCCGAAGCTCCTAATTTCCAAGTGGGTGACGTAGTTCTCATGAACACCAAGAACATCATCTTACCAAGGTCCTTCAAGCCCAAGTTCAATCATCGATACTATGGGCCGTACCGGATTAGTCACCATTTTAATCAAATCACATACCAACTCCATCTTCCCCTGGAGGTACACATACATAGCTCTTTTCATGTCAGCCTATTGAAACGCTTCCGCCCCAATACATATTTTGGATGACAAGTCACTCTCAGGGAGGATCCTGCTGATCAGTGACAACACAAATTGATCCTAAAGGAAGAGAGCAGCTAGCTACTTGTCAAATGGCATGGATGGCCCCTCAAAGAAGCCACATGGGCAAGTAAAGACAACATGCCATCGATAGCCCAACCCCTCATTGAGGCGTTCTAGATGACTCATCCAGGCCTAGATACCATAGCTTTCCAAGGACGTAAAGCTCTTCGAAGCGGGGAAGAATATGTGACAAACCTACGGGCAAGAGCCCCCCTTATATTTCTATCTAGCCACATTTGGTGTTCGTGGAGTTTTTCGTGCGGTGCCAAATTGTGCACAAATATAGGAAGACATAGTGAGGCTCCGTAGACCGAGATCAAGCGACCCTCAAGCGAACCTTGTGAACGAGGTGCCGTAGCCCCATGCTAGTCCCCTCGGCACCTCCTTCTCGAAAGTGTATGCTATGCCATTGGGAAGTTACTTGTAACGCGTTTGCCTATGAAGCTTAACGCAGATCGGCTCACCTCGTGTGTTTCCCCATGATGCTTAACATGGGCCGACTTCGGCCGATTTCATTGTAACTCATTTTCTTTCTTATGCAAGCTATCTTTTCATTCAAGCAAGCGAAGTTGGCTTTCTAGCAAGTGAAACACACTCAAGCAAGTCATCCCACTGACGGGCTGGTGCAAGTCGCAGAAAGAGCCCGGGGTGCTTGCTTCTTTTTTTCGTCACATGAGCTATGGACATACAGACTGGCACTTGTCGTTCCCTTTTGAGTTTTCGTGGATCATCATCTATCTCCGCCCTCTGTGCATCATACCTTTTATTTAAAAACACATAACTTCTCTGAGAGGGGCTTGTTGACAATCTCGAAAGAATTCGAGGCACGTCCTCTTCCACTTTGTGAAATTATATATATGGATAGAATCTGTTAATATGCGTAATTGCATATCTGTCATTCAGACGCCTAATTCCATCATCATGTAAAGGAGCATTATACGCAGGATTGCGAGGAGGATGACTGTATGCATTTGCCCACAAGGAGATACGATATTAGCGATGTCAACGCGTGCTTTCCTACCCGCAGGGATGGGAAGATTGCAAGCTTCCGTGGTGTAATGGTGAGTGTACTTCCAAAAGATCACCAGTTGTTGTTGGGGCCTGCGCCGGCCATGAAGTGCATGAGCTTGAGACCATAGCTCAACCTGCCAACTTCTCAGAGAGGACAAGCATTAAAAATGGGACACCGACACCCACTTAGCGGTGAAGGGATTGGCCATGCCATCTTGCAAAGCGGCTTAGTCGATGGCGATCACGCAGGAATACAGAATAGCAGGTCTGAGCAGGAAGCTTCGTAAGACAATACTTCTTTATGTAGCGCATATCTTGTCAATGAAGAAGGTTCACATAATATGAATGTTTTACTACATGGGACTGAACGTGCGTTTATGCATAGGTTTGCCTCACTTTGAATCATGTCGTGATCCGTAACTACAGCGTTCGGCTTGAATGTTTTATTACATTGAACCGAACGTGCGTTTATGCATAGCTTTGCCTCACTTAGAATCATGTTTGTGATGGCCAACTGCAGCGTGATGGTGCAGAGCAGATATGGCGCGGAAGCACACGAGGAAGATTGCGCAGAGGTTGGATAGACATTAAGGCCGTGCTGCACCGTCATTCTGTTAGTTTTCGTAGTAGCTAATCAGATTTGTATACATTAATATCTATATATTACGTGGTTTTGTCCTCATGATCATCAAAAGTAGCAGTACAATCCTCCCATTCACTATGAGTTTGTATATTAAACATCTGTGTAATTATGCTAGGACGTCACCATAAAGACCTCAATAGCCATGGCAACAAGAAAGGGATGTAAATTATACCAATTAGACATCAAGAATGTGTTCATCAATGGAGCCTTGGAAGAGAAAGTGTACATGGATCAACTACAAGGGGTTTGTTTGTTATGCTTTGGGGTCGTCCTCTCCAATCATCATAGTATAAAGAAACAACAACCTCAAGCACATAAAATTGTGAATCGGAGAAGTACACTAAGGTCACAATCCCTTCTTCATCAATGAAATCCTAAATTTATCATCACATTATCAGTTTCATCAGAGGTTTCACAAAAGTTATGGATAATTCTATGATTGCCTATAGATTGAGGCTAGGAGTAAGCTTTTTTAGCGATTTTTGTGCCTAAAGTGTGCTAATTTTCATAACAAAGACATTGGTAACATCAAATTCAAATTTGAGTACATGTACCCTAGTGAGAAGACAATTGCAATTTTGATAGAACCACACGCCAAGATGAGACAATACTTTGGAAGGTTATGGGAGTTTAGAACATTGAGATAGATTATGAAAGCATGAAATAGTGAAAGAATTATTGATCATAAAGATGAATCCATGACAAGTTTAAGAAGAAGATAGAGCTCTCAAGTTCTCATTAATCATCCAAAGTACAAAAGATCAAGATCCACGTACAAATGAGCCATCAATTACTTATATACTTTTTCAAGTGCTCCTTTCACACTTGCAATAGGTCCTTTAAACTTTGAATCTAAAATTTTCTCACTTGAGAGCTCTAAAAATTATTCAAAACATATATAATTTGCATCCCATCATGAGGGAGACTCTTCCTCATTTTTACAACAAATGGAGTAATCTAAACTACTATTATATTACAAGATTTCCCCTTTTTGCTTTTACAAAAATATATTTCCAATAGGCGTATAAGTATTAAGTTTGTGACACATGTTCGCATGTTAAAAGAAGCCATTTATGGCCTAAATCAAGTGTCAACGATCTAGAATCATGCATGGAGAATCTCAAGAAGTGTGGATACAAACAAATTAATGTAGAAAACTCTCTTCATTAAAAAAAAGGTGAACTACCTAGGGCCACACTTATGAGTATGTAGATTATCTTATTATCATAGATAATGAAATAAAGGGAATTCATGACAACAAATCCAAGATAGGTAAACAATTAAAGATCTCAAATCTTGGGAATTGATCTATTTTTGTACAAACAAGATGAAATCATCTTAATGCAAGGAAGTATATTCTAAATGTACTTGAAAAGTTTAGCATGAAAAAATTGCAAGCTAATCTCCAATACAATGAAGATTACTTTGAAGTTGACTTTTAGTGATGGCAATTCTCTTGAAGATGAAAATTTGTATAGTTCTATTGTTGAAACACTGGATTATGCAACTATTGCAAGACCTGACATATATTATGTAGTAGGGGTCTCACAATTCATGCATAGTCCAAGGACCACTCACTTGTTTGTAGCAAGGAGAATGATTAACTACTTTTAGACTCCTATAAATGAAGAAGTATGCTATGCATATGATTGTTGAAGTTTGAGGTTTGCAGAAGCACGCGCAATGTATTACCCAAAGAATGTACAAAGATAAGTGAGACCCATTAGTGTAATAGGCATATATACAAGCTACGGGAAAAAAAACCCCTAAAGAGGGGAAAAAGTGCCTCGATGTCCTAGTGTGTTCACACATCACTACCTAAATATATCAACAAATACCCCCCAAGAGTGATGCAATGAATAAAGAGCCAGCGCTCATATATAAGGAAGGGACAACCTATGTGGAATCAATCCACAAAAGGAATTTAACCTAAAGCTTTGTGGAAAACTTCAAACTTCTTCCTAGGCAGAGCCTTTGTGAAAAGGTCTACAATGTTCTCCTTTGTGGGCACATATGCCAAATTGATCTCTCTAGTAGAGGACCTCTCCCTGACATAATGATAGTGCACCTCAATGTGCTTAGTGCGATCATGAAACACAGGGTTCCTTGCAACTGCCAATGCACTCTGACTATTAATGAAGATGGTAGTGGTAGAAGACTGATCAACACCCAAAATTAGCCATAAGTCATTTGAGCCACACACACTGAACAGTCACTATGAAACCTACCCTATACTCATCTTCACAACTAGAAGTGCCCATAGTAGGCTACTTCTTGCTCAAACAAGATATGCATGAGCTACCAATCTTGAAGCAAAAACCACTCGTGGATAGACGAGTGCATAGCAACCAGATCAGTTTGAGTTAGAAAAAGCATGTAAATCTAGTAGTAGTGATCCCCTCTTGGGATAAAACAATCCAAGTATCCGAGTAACACTCGAGTAGTGAAAGATGCACTTAACTGCCTGGAATATATCTATGAGATAACAAACTGAATATATCACCGAGTAATGCATAAGTAAATCAAGCATCCAATGATGATAGAGATAAGCATCAAATGCATCTCTAGCATCCTAAAGACTTAGATCATAAACCTGATTCCATTTGAGTGGCAATAGATTTGCACTCTTCAAGGCCAAAATATTGCAATAATGTGTCAATCTATATTTTTTGAAACAAAGCTGCTTTGCCATCAACTTGCATAAATTGATTGCCCAAATAATGATGCAAATGCCCTGAATCTAACATCTCAAATAAGGCATGAAAATCAGCCTTAAAATCAGCAATATGCTTCTCATGAGGGCCAGTGAGCAACATGTCATCAACATAGACAACAATGATCAGAAGCACATCCTTTGCATGCTTAACATATAAGGTGATCTCAGTTGGAGTGTTCTCAAAACCATGTGCAATCATGTAGGCATGCATCTTTTCATACCAAGCACATGCTGCTTGCTTCAAACCATATAATGCCTTCTTCAACCTACACACTTGGTTTTCATGCTCTTTCTGTACAAAAGCATGGAGCTAAAAAACATACATTCCTTCATGCAAGTCACCATTCAAAAATGCACTTTTAATGTCCAACTGATGTACGTCCCTACCATGATGAGTTGCAAATGCATAGATGCTATGAACAGCAGCCATTTGGCATGTAGAAGAAAATGTTTCATCAAAATCAATGCCTCTTTCTTGAGCATAACCCTTTGCAACAAGCCTAGCCTTATACCTGTCAGCTGTTCCATCAGGCTTACACTTCAGCTTGTATACCCACTTACTGCCAATGGCCTTCTTGTTGGTGCAAATGTACAATCCTTCACATTTGGCTTAGCATGGAAAACATTATGTGGAAGCACTTGATGGATCATGGGAACCTTAGCTTGTAACCATCTGATCATTTACCAATTGTAAAAGATTAAAACCTTGAAGAATCTTTCAAGAGCCTAAATTTCGTGAAGTTGGGAAGAAAAATGGCTATGAGTTTTCAAATGAGAGAATAACTCCTAGATTAAAGGAATCACTTTTAGTTGGAGCCAAGTTTGAATTTCAAATTCAAACTTAGGAGAAAGGTCTTTGAAAATCACGCGGTTCTGTGGCCGCATTGAGAGCTCTCTTCTTGATCATTTGTAAGACTTGAGTAGCTCACACCATAGCTCACTCAGTCCACCATCATTGAGCATCATTACAATGCCAATGATCTTGTACAATCATGTTTTATAATACATATAGCTCATTGATCATCTTTGTCTACTTCTCTACTATGACTAGAGTCCTTCATTATGGACTTTTCCAAGAGTGGAAACAGACACAACACGTCTTCCTTGATACACACATTCAAACAAATCCCTCAAGACATAGTGAGGATGGCCGGTTGAAGATTTAGACGATATATAGAAAGATGTCCCCCTTTGGAAGTACCCACTCCAGCTAAATTGATAGCTTTGTTTATAGATGGTCTACTGAGTGCCAAGCTGAGATCATATGTCTTCTTGAAGGAGCCAAGAACCTTGGATCAATGTTTATGTATCTGTGTAGACATAGAAGATAACTTAGGAGATGAGCTAGAACTTCATAAGGTTCTTAAAGACTCGGATAACACTACAGAAACTTCATCCAGACATTCGAACTCAATAGAGGATTTAGCAGAACAAGTGGCCAAACGATTGGGAGTGTCTAGCAAACCAAGCATCAAATTAGCCCCCCCTCGAAGGTGTTATACTTGTGGAGGTGACCATATAGCAAACATGTATCCACATGCAATGCAACCCATAGGAAACTCCAATAGAATGTATTGTACCATAGAGCGAAGATACACAAACCACACTGCTCAGGATTTCCCATATAATAAACAAGTGATTAGGTAGAGTTACCCTCAACAATATCAGTTAGGAGGATACCAGGGGTAGTACCAGCCACAACAATATTACCGACCCCCCAAGTATCAAGCGCCATATCAAGCACAACCTAGACCGCAACCCGTCCTAGGACAACAACCTCCACCCCCTACTAATGTAGTTTCGGTAAAATATGCTACACCAGAGGAGAATTCCAACATGGCATTGGTACCCACAACCCCTTTGATCATAGATAATGACCCTAATGCAAACAGTTTTGACTCCACTCATGTGGATAGCCCACCAGCATACTACACAGAGTTGTCGGAAAGCGCAGACCCTTACTATGAGAACCCTGTGTATGAGCAAAACTGGGGACCATATTATGCTCAGGTAATGTACACAAAACCCAACCTGAGGCCATACACTAGAAAATTGAGACCAACATTCGCAATACTTCAATATTCAAGGCTTTTGCCCTGAATGTGGAAAGGATCACTTCATAAGAGATTGACCCAAGAACCTTGTGAACATGTCCACAAAAGTAGCACCCATCAATGTGATAGGCATAATGCAACATTCTGAAGGTTCCATACCCCAGTACGTACCCATCCATGCAATTACTAGAGCTCAAGCACAAAGGCAAACACAACCAAGAAACCTAGGAAAAATAACTGAAGCCAATGAAGTAGGAGCTAAAATCTTAGAGATGGCATCACAAGAGTCTGAACCACGAATAGTCACCTCTAAACCAAGATCAGCACTAGCAGGCCCCACCCCAAAAAACCTTGATATGTTCAAAGCCTATCAAGCGAGGATACAAGAAGGACCAGAAGTAGGAGAATCTAGCAAGAATTACCAAAGCGCTGACTTAGAAATTGAGAGAACCAAACTGTGCATGAAAATGGTGGAATTAGCCCAGGCAATGTTTGAGGCATCACAATACCTCAATTGGGAAATTATGGCCAAGCCTGAGTTACATTTTCAAGGACTCCTAGAGAAACTAGGGCAGGTGATATCTAACCCTGCAAAAATCAGTTCTAGCACACAAATTAGCCCAACTAAACCTTTGAAGACCACTCTATTCAAACGGGCTATGCAAGATTTAGAAAATCATCAAACAAGTTATATGGAGTCACACGCCATCTTGAAAGAGATTCAAGAAGAAAGATGGAGACAAGAACAAGAATCTCAACCACCTATACTCGGGATTGATGACTCGGGAGAATAGTTCCCTGCAGATATCCCATCTATCTATAGAGATCAAATGGATAATTGGACAAATGAGCACATTGGTTTTGAATCTAACTCCTTGCAAGAGTTACCTCACTTCACCGGCCCTTGGGAAGACTGTTCAATTCAAGTGAAAGCCGCACTATTCGAGTAAGGAGAGATAACTCAATTCTTCCTAGGAATATAGAAGCTATTAGAAACACAAAAATTCAATGCCATTTAACTTTGGATGAGATGTTGAATATCAAACCTGAACTATGGAAACATGCAGCAAAATAGTTCCCAAAAATAGCCACAACCTCCTCTAGACCAAGTGCTCAAGGAAAAGTCCCTACAATACCCCTAGATAAATTGGGAGATGCGAGTGAAGGAGAGGAAGGTAATGCTTATTTTCCCATTACGTACAAGGGTCACACTACCAAAGCCAAGTGGTGCCTGCATGTGTTGTCTCTGTTCTGCTCTCGTAACCACGGCTACTGATTTTATCTTTCCTGCCTGTAAGTTCAATATCTTGTTAACTTTTGAGGTCCCTACATTGTGGCTTTCTTGTGGCACACTCCGACAACTAGAAGTGGCCACAATAGGCTGCTTTTTGTTCAACCAAGATATACATGAGCTACCAAGCGTGAAGCAAAAGCTAGTAGGGGATACATGAGTGTCATAGCAACTAGCTCAGTCAGAGTCAGAGAAAGCATGTAAATCTGGCTATAGTGATCCCTCTTTGGGATAAAAAATCCAAGTAGTCAGGTACCACTCAAGTAGCAAAAGATGCGCTCAACCACCTACCAATGCTTGACACTTGGGCAATGCATAAACCTGCTCATATGTGAGACAGCAAACTAAATATCTGGCCAAGTAATGCATAAGTAAATCAAGCATCCAACAATTTGGTGATAGAGAACGGCATCAAATGTGTTATATTCCAGAGATGTGGATGCTTGGAGGAACAAGAAGTTCCTTGCTCGAGGGATAGCCAAGGCCAAAATTCAGAGATTTCGTAAGAGGTACTTACTCATGATGGCTAGATGAGTAGAGGGACCTTAGAGAGAACATTAGATGGTGACTAGGCAAGGGCTATAAATAGGTTGGGAGGTGAGTCCCAGGCATGTCATGTTGGAGATAGATGTCTGCAGAAGCATGCGAACATCACAAGGAAGGAGAAGAAGCTTGGAGCACAACACACAATACTGAATGTATTACTAGAGAATGTACAAAGATAAGTAGCCCATTAGGGCAGTAGGCGTAAATACAAGCCGGGGGGAAAAAATCTCCTAAAGATGGAAAAAAGTGCCCCGGTTAAAGATGGAAAAAAGTGTCCCGGTAGTCCTAGTGTGTTCACACACATCACTACCTAAATATATCAACAAATACCCCCTGGGAGTGATGCGGTGAACAACGAGCTAGCACTCATGTACAAGGAAGTGCCAAGCTATGTGGAAATCACTCCACAAAAGGAAGTAAGCCCAAAGCTTTGCAGAAAGATTCAAACTTCTCCCTAGGCAGAGAGTTCGTGAAAAGGTCTGCAATGTTCTCCTGCATGGGCACATATGCCAAGCTAATCTCCCTAGTAAAGAACCTCTCCCTGACATTGTGATAATGCACCTCAATGTTCTTAGTGCGAGCATGGAACATAGGGTTCCTTGCAACTCCCAATGCACTCTGAGTGTCAGTGAAGATGGTGGTGGCAAAAGACTGACCAATACCCAAATCAGTCATAAGGCGTCTAAGCCACACACACTCAACAGTCGCTGTGAAAGCTGCCCTATACTAAGCCTCAAAATTGGAAGTGGCCACAGTAGGCTGCTTCTTGCTCAACCAAGGTATACATGAGCTATCAAGCATGAAGCAAAAGCCACTAGTGGACACACAAGTGCCATAGAAAACCAGCCCAGTTAGAGTCAAAAAAAGCATGCAAATCTGGCAGTAGTGATCCCCCCTTGGGATAAAACAACCAAAGTAGCCGACTACCACTCAAGTAGCAAAAGATGCGCTTAACCGCCTATCAATGCTTGACTCCTAGGCAATGCATAAACTTGCTCATCTGTGAGACAACAAACTGAATATCTGGCTGAGTAATGCATAAGTAAATCAAGCATCTAATAGCCCGCTGATAAAGAATAGCATCAAATGCATCTCCAGCATCATGAAGACTCAATCATAAACCTGTCTCCATAGGAGTGGCAATAGGCTTACAGTCTTCAAGGCCAAAATGTTGCAATAATGTGTCAATATATTTCGTTTGACACAAAGCCATTCCACCATCAACTTGCATAAATTGAATGCCCAAATAGTGATGCAAATGCCCCAAATCAGACATCTCAAATGAGGCATGCAAATCAGCCTTAAAATCAGCAATATGCTTCTCAATAGGACCAATGAGCAGCATGTCATCAACATAGACAACAATGATCAGAAGCACATAATTAGCACGCTTAACATATAAGGTGGTTTCAATTGGACTATTCTCAAAACCATGTGCAATCAGATAGGCATGTATCTTCTCATACCAAGCACGTGGTGCTTGCTTTAAACCATATAATGCCTTCTTTAACCTGCACACCTAGTTTTCATGCCCTTTTTGCACAAAGCCACGGCGCTGAAAAACATACACTTCTTCATGCAAGTCACCATTTAGAAATGTTGTTTTAATGTCCAACTGATGTACATTCCAACCATGATGAGCTGCAAGTGCATAGATGCTATGAACTGTAGTCATTCGGCAAGTAGGTGCAAAGGTCTCATTAAAATCAATGCCTCTTTCCTGCACATAACCCTTTGCAACAAGTCTAGCCTTATACCTGTCAACTGTACCATCAGGCTTACGCTTCAGCTTGTATACCCACTTAGTCCCAATGGCCTTCTTGCTAGGAGGTAAGTCACATAAAGACCAAGTACCATTCTTCATTATAGCATCATATTCAGATTGCATAGCATCCATCCAATTTTCTGAATTTTGTGCTTCTTCAAACAAAACAGGCTCATTCTCATCATAGAGACTAGATGCAGCCATAGCATAGCAATGTGATGCAAAAGAGGCACTATGAGAGCCTGAACGAGTACGATATGACAGAGATGCATCTAATTTGTTGTCACGCAAAGTCTGCACCAGCCATTTTGGCATAGATTTTGCCTGCTCAATATCAGCTCTCTTATCAACTAGTGCATCACGTAAATCTACATCAGAAATGGAATGATTTGCATCATCATGTGAAACCTACGAAGGCTAAGAAGTTGCCTCATTAGGACCAGCACTAGACTTTCCACCTGTAAAAAGAGGTAGCAAAGTATCATACATGTCTTTGGAGCTAAAAGATGTCTCCTTAGTACATGAAAGCAATGGCTAAATAGCATCTTCCACAAAAACAACATCATGGCTAACCAGAATGTGTTTAGTCTGTGGATGATACAGACGATAGCCTTTACTTTTAGAATTGTACCCAACAAAAATACATTTTACTGCTTTATCATCCAATTTTTTGCGATGTTGTTCAGGCACTAATGCATATGCCAAACAACCAAAAATACGCAGATGAGCAACAGATGGCTTGCAATCATGCAAGCCTCATATGGAGTGATAGACTACAACGCTTTAGTGGGACACCTGTTAAGTACATATGTTGCACACATGACAGCCTCAAGCCATAAACTATGTGGTAAAGCCTGACTCTTGACCATACACCTCGCCATCTCCATGAGTGACATGTTCCTTTGTTTAGCAACTCCATTCTATTGAGGTGTATACGGCACTGTACACTGGTATTTTATCGCACGTTCACCCAGAAATGCATTAAAATCAGAAGACATATATTCCCCCCCTTGATCTGAACGGAGGGTGCCCATTTTACATGCTGATAGATTTTCAGCCAAAACCAAAAACTGTTTGAAGCACATGAACACTTCGGACTTTGCCTTTAATGGATATACCCATGCATGCCTAGAAAAATCATCAATGAAAGTCACGAAGTAAAGATAATTTCCAAAAGGTGTCTACATACCCACAGACATCACTATGTACAAGCTGCAATTTCTGAGTAGCCGGAATTGAACCATCTTTTGGAGATGAGGAACGCTGCATTTTGCCCAAAATACACCCTCCACAAACATGTTTTCCAGGTGCCTCAAGTTTGGGCAAAGAGGACACCATTTCATATTTCTGCCGGCGTAGGAAACTAGCAAAATTCAGATGGTCAAAGCGTGCATGCCAAAGCTTTGCATCTGACATAGCCTGAGAATCATGTACTGCACATGCCAAATCATTCAGAGATCTTTCATAGTCTATGAGCTTATACAGCCCACAACCAAGCCAATCTTGACTAATGCAAAAACTGATAACAAGTTCTTCTTGATCCCTGGCACAAATAAAGCATCTGACAAAGTGAAAGAACTACCATCTGCATTAATCAAAATGATCTTACCAACTCCCATAATAGGATAAGAGGAGTTGTTGGTGCATGTAACAGTATTCCTTGTAGGGGCGGGCTCGAGTGAAGAGAAGAAATTGCGCTGCGAGGTAATATGTTTGGTCGCTCCACTGTCAAAATACCAAACATCTTAGTTTATTGCAGACATGCACTGCTCATGAGAAGATGGGTCAAAAATGCAGACAGTAATAAACTCCCATTCTTCCTCCTCCACAAGATTAGCAGACTCTGTTTTTGGTGTAGAGGCCTCTGCAACAACCATTCTAGCCTCTTTTTCTTTGTCTCTCTAGCAGCCAATTTTGGACAGTTCTTTATGATATGATCATTCCCTTTACAGTACTTGCAAAACAATTTCTGCTTTTCTGATTTCTTCTCATCTTTATCTTCCTTCTTCGAATGTGCAACATTTGCTGATTTCTGCTTACTAATTGAAGAGCTCCATTTTCCTTTGCCCTTCTGACTAGCCAAGAAAGCTTGATCTCCAACACGCATAATGGACTTGTTCTACCTAGACTGATCTTCCTGCAACAGAATAGAGACTAACTCCTCAAATGACAAGGCATTTGGATTGCCTTTCATCATTAACCGAAGAGTAGAAGCAAACTCTGATATGAATCAGGAAGACCATTCAGAACAGTCTGCACAAGTGAGCTATCTGGTATAACCTCATCAGCAGAAATCAATTTTTCCTTCAAGTCTTTGATCTTTGTTAGAAAATTGTCCATAGAATCACCTTCATTCATGTGCTCACTCTCTAACTGTTTTTGGAGGTAAGAAATACGAGCCTCATTCCTAGCTTGGTACAATGTGGTAAGTGTATCCCAAGCATCCTTAGCTGTTCTGCAAGATGGAATGTGAGGAATAATGGCACGTTTGACAGACAAAGCTATCAATGCATATGCCTGGGCATCTCTATGATACCAACAAATTTTCTCTATAGTAGGTGCAGAATATCATCATCTTCGACACCTTCTGCCTCAACTTCTGTACGTTTTTCAACACCTTGCACAATGTTCCACAGTCCTTTTGCAACCAATACATGTCGCATCATATAAGCCCATAACGTGTAGTTGGTACCATCCAACTTATCCTCAACAGCCAACATACGGAATACATCACTACTGTCAGCCATGGCCGGTGACTAAAATACCTTGATGCAAAAAATTGACTGTATCTCAAAAAGTTAAACAGAATTGCCAAGAGAAATTCCGCTAGACCTATAGCAGACTTCGAGACGCTTATACTGGCAAATAGAAACTGGCATATACCTTTGGCACAAAAAGATGAAGTAACCTGCACAGGCACTGCGATAGTGCATTCGGAGGTAGAAACAAGCTCAGATTGCCAAAATTCATGTGATTCTGAGACTGCAATTGGAGGAGTGTCGACGACACCCTAGATGAAGCGACGACTTGCTCTAATACCAATTGTTGGAGATAGACGTCTACGGAAGCACGCGAACAGCACAAGGAAGGAGAAGAAGCTTGGAGCACAACACACAATACTAAATGTATTACTAGAGAATGTACAAAGATAAGTAGCCCATTAGGGCAATAGGTGTATATACAAGCCGGGGGAAAAAACCTCCTAAAGAGGGAAAAAAAGTGCTCCGACGGTCCTAGTGTGTTCACACACATCACTACCTAAATGTATCAACATGTCATTCTCCACTTCTCCCATTTGGTATCAAAGCAACAAGCAATAGATCTATGGTGCATGATGGAAATGAAGAACAAAAAAATCTTCTCATGATGACCTTATGGAAAGCTTCCATGCTAATTTCGGACATTGTCACATCACCATCGTATGCGAGAAGAAATCTGAGTAGCTATGGAGACCTCGGGATGATTTTTCCCCGATGATATGCATCTCTCGTGACTCCACGCAAGCAAAAAGAGAGCCCAACCTTCCGTGTGAAAGAAGTGGAAGCAACGTCAAGTAAGTACATCATGGATATCACCATTTGATTCCTCTCATCAATGATTTTGTAGTGCGGGACTTGAACACCCGACCTCTATGTGATGAGGATATTATGGCACTTTTATATCTATTGTGATCTCTAGACAAACATAGTGACAAAATGAGAGGCTGAAAAAATAGGGGATGAAGAGATATATAAAAAAAAGAAAACAGAAGAAGGAGAAGGAAAGAGAAAGAGAAGGAAAGAGAAAGAGAAGAAATAGAAGAAAGAGAAAGAAAGAAAGAGAAGGAGAAAGAGAAGGAGAAAGAGAAGGAGAAAGAGAAGGAAAGAGAAGGAAGGAGAAAGAAAGAAAGAGATGGAAAAAAATAGAGGTTGAGAGAAATAGATGAAAGCATGTGAAGGAGAAAGAGAAAGGATGAAACAAGAGGAAGAGAAAAGAAGCAAATCCTAAGTGACATAAAGAGAAGAGAGATTAGAGAGAGAGAGAGAGAAAGAAAGAGAAGAGTAAAGAAAGAGAAAAAGGAAGATAGGAAGTAAGAGAAAGAAAAAGGTTAGTATACCTACCTCTACTAAAATGGACATAACTCTCTCACATCATGTCAAAATTGGATGCTTCCACTTGGTATAGTTATTCAATGGAACCTACCATTGAATAACTATAAGCCACCTGTAGAGAGTATTTAATTCTCTACAGACTTCTTCAAAGAGGTATGCTACCCACTCACCTAGCTTCATTGTTTTGGCCATAATTTCCTCACAGAATATCCAAATCAAGAAATTCAAATTGGTATAGATTCTATACTTAAAGACCTTTCTTTTGACTAGTCAGCCATATTTTGACCATTGCAAGTCATCTCTACACAAGCTTTTAGATGGTTGTTGACTAGAAAGAAATTCTTTTTGAGTGAACTGAGTGATTAATTATGATAATTAGGAGTTCCTAATCATATTTTGAACCATTTTGGATATGAATGAAGTTATTTTTCATACATTTTTATCATTTTTGCTCTCAAATATATTCATTTGGATACGTTTTGCATCAAATTTTATAATTTTGCATTGTATTTTCTTCCAATGTTATGAAACTAACATTGGAATGTGCATGAAAGTTAGTTTGATATGAATTCATCTATGCACATGAAGCTACACTAACCTATTTTGATTCATAAAAGCATGCTCAAGTTGTTGTTGTGCATTTCAAGATTTGTTGTGCAGGTATTGGAGTGAGAAAAGACCTTGTTATGAGGGCATGTAGTGCCCAACAACATATATTGGAAAAGTTTCTTATTTGCAGGTTTCTGGAGTAAAGAAAGTGCTTTGCCAACCACTATGCTGATCCTATCTTGTGCCATGGTTATTATTTTTTTTCAGGCTTCGTTTTCCTGGGGAAGTGCTGCCAAAAATTTTGTAGCTACATGGTGTTATATGCCATGTGAGAACTAGAGTGATGTTGTGTTGTGAGAGAGAGGAAGTCTTATGTGTGCATAAGTAAAAGCACATAAATTTATTGAAGTAGAGAAGAAGATGCATGAGTGGATGCATGCATACATAGACAATATGATTTCTAGAAAGTTGAAGTGCATGATACATTTTCTATCTATAGAATATCATTTTTTATGTATCACCATGATGGCTTAGGGAGCATGAGATGTGATAGAGGTACCATGCATAGGCTAATTGTGCTTTTAGAAATTAAATGACAAGGTATATCCATCAAGAACATCTAAGATGTGTTTTCGTCTAGTAACGCATGAGCACATGAATTATTCTTCATGGGATTCTATGTACTTGATATAGACGTTTAACCTGAGTCGACACAAGAATGCTATGGTTATGATCATCACTACAAGTATTAAATACTTCTATATTATTGGTTGTGATAAGGTTAATGAATTTGCAAAAGCACAATGAATAGAATGACATCCATACATATTCACTTTCATTGAAAGGTGGATATTGTAAAGAATCTATTTTCCATGAGACCATTCGGATTACTAATTGGTTTGCATTGATCTAGACAATCATTATATGCATCGATATGTCTCCATGTCATAATACATCCAAGAGAATGAATGTGTATGTCTAATCATAAGGATTAATGTCTCATCATTTTTAGATTTTTTTTTAAATGATTGAAAAAATAGTTAGTGAGGTGGAAGCCTCATAGCGATTTGGATGCTTCTCTTTGAGGGAATGCCCAAAATTATTGACATTTTGAGGGCAAGTATCTCCTTGGCTTTGCTTTAAGCTGACCAATTTTCAACTAATTTGGATACTTTTAGAAAGGTCAAATGACCTCTATGCTAGAAGTGCTGCTAATAGAGGTAGAGGAATGAAACTAGTGGCATAGGCCTGTTACAAAGGGAATTTCTCTTCATTGGTAGAGATCCAAACTGAATTGTTTTTTTTTTTGGAAACGAAATCTTGATAGAGTTTTCGTTATTTTTATAAAAATAACGAAAAACTCTATGAAATTTATAAAAATGAAATTAGATATTATTAGCTATATTGCATGCAAATTTTAAACAAATTGGATATCAGTTGGTAGGTCAAATAACCTATTCTTCTTAGAACAATCTTTGGCGAGGATTTTCCAAAGAGTGGTACATGTTGTTGGTAGATGACAACCATCAATTGATGTTTTAGACAAAGTTTTGAAGTCAAAGGATGAATCAAATACCAATATATGAAGCTTGAAGTTAGTGCATGATCAGAGAATGAAGTCTTGTATATACATGTACACTAGACTTGTAATTAACTCACTTATACCTTTGTTATGGTTAAGAGTTAGAAGATATATGCCTATATATACAAGTAAAAATTCGAGGCATGTATGAGAGATGATGAATGAAAAGTTTTAAGAGTCATTAGACACTTTAAAAGTGAAGAAAATATCTCTCATCAAACAGATGTAATGTTTTCCTGAATAGAAGAAAAGTTGCACCCGATATTTTGCTCAATGCTCCTTCTGTGTTTATTCTTTTGTGAAATGCTTTTGTACAACTCTAAGTCTACGGTAGAGTGATCTCTGTAAAAATTTTCAGATCAAAATTGTGAATAGGCTGAGAGAATTGAGAGTAGGAACATTTACATGTGTAAATGTGAAGAAGAGAAGACTGCAACAGGCACAAATTTGATGATAATGTTTTGGTCAATTCTCCTTCCACAATGTAAACTTTTGAGCAAGCAAGCACTCATTCTTTAAGTTGGAAGGTAAGCTACCTAGGGCTAAAAGCATTTGAATAAACAGGTTCTAGATTAATAGAACTATGCATTAGAATTTGTAGGTGTCAAAGTCGACTGTAGAGAAGTAAAGTTTTAGACATACGTGAATTGTTTGGAGTAAATCTCAACATTTACTAAACATTTTGAGAAGTTTTAACTTGGAGAAGGTGCGAAACCTTTAGCCAAAACCTTATACAAAGTTTAATTAGAAACTTTACACATTTGTTCAACCAATGAATGAGTTAAGTGCAGCAGACTTTTCTATGTAAATGAATTTCTTCATATTTAGATAAAATCTTGATGATTTTGCATTGATCTTCCAAATTGGTTGAGGTTTTGAGTTTTTCTTGATATAGAGGAGCTCTAACACAAGGATAACGTGTTCATTTGGAGATTAACACTCTCCATCAGTGGTATCAGAGCAGGAGTCATCAAAATTGAAGAAAGGAGGACCCCGAATGTTGCAATTATATAGAAATCAAACATTGAAGGTTCAAAAGGTGAAAGTTTAAAGTGAAAGCTAGAGAAAGAGTCATGAAGCTATCAAGAAGATCAAAAGGAACTACATTCTAAGTAAAGGTACACTTATTCCTCACAAAGCTTGAAGAATTTAATATATAGGTGAAGAAAAGATGGGAGATTCTCTTCAGATAGAGAAATTGGATAGAGAAAACTATCCAGCTTGGTCAATGAGGATGGAAGATCATCTCATGAGCAAAGACTTGATAGGTTATATCACAGGTGAAGAAGAAAAACCAGAATCTAGAGATCCTAGTGTTCCAACTAGAGATGAACTCTCAGATTTGAAGACATGGATGAAGAAGGATGCTAAAGCTAGGAGCATTATCTACATGGAAGTTAATGATTACTTGATACCCTATATTAGAAGACTTGAAAGTGCAAGTGACATATGGAATGCTTTGGAGGAGCATTTCCAAAACACTACAAATTCAAGGAAGGCATCTTTGTGGGCAGAGTTTACCACATTCAAGAAGAAGGCTTCTCAATCCATTTCTAATTATGTAAAAGGGATGAAGGACATTGCAGATGCATTAGAAGCAGTCGATGAAGATATTGAAGAGGACAAATTGGTAAGGAAAATTCTCACAGGTTTGAGAGGAGATGAGAAATGGAAACCATTCATTTTATCTACTGAATTTCACTAGATCATTTTACTTCTGATTTGAATCAGTTGCTAGGACATATGCTAACCTTTGAGCAGGATGTCAAAGGTGTTGTTGATAAAAGTACAGGTCACTTCCTAAGAGGAAGGGGTGGCAGCAAAGGAAGAGATAGAGGCAAAAGCATTAAGGATGGAGTCAAACCTTGTTGGATTTGTGGTAAGAAAAATCATTTAGCTCATGAATGTTGGCATAATAATCAGAATGGTGGAGGATATAATTAGAATTTTAATTCAAGAGGAAGAGGTAATAGAAATCAAAGAGGTAACTTCAGTGGTAGAGGTAGAAGAGGTTACTTTGGAAGAAATGCGGGTAGAAGTTTCCAAAGTCAATCCTACAATAATACCTACTACAACTATGCTTCAGATCAGAAGGAGGATTCAACCTTGATTATGAATGCAACTTTTGAAAGACAAAGTGAAGATCAAAGAGTCTTCTACATTGACTCAGGGTGTAGCAATCACTTGAGTGGCAACATTTCTTTGATGATTGATTTGGAGAATAAAGTAAGTAATCATGTGTTACAAACAGGTGATAATACAAAGCATAATGTGAAGTCCATTGGATCAGTAAAGGCCAAGGATGAAAGCCCTCTTCTGAGTAAGGTTTTGTATGTTCCTACAATTCCAAAAAATCTGATAAGTGTAGGACAAATTGTTGAGAAAGGTTATGAAGTAAGGTTCACTAATGATGGAGTTTTTGTGGAAGACCCTAGCAATGGGTATAAAAAAATTGTTTCATGAAAGAAAGAAGAAAGGCTATTCACATTGAAGATTCAAGGCAATGTTGGTCATGCCTTGTTCACTTATGGAGGACATAAGATCTCTAAGTTAGATCTTTGGCATAAAATGCTTGGACATTTCAATGAAAGAGGTATTAAGGATATGGTTAACAATGGTTTAGTGCTTGGATTGCCTAACATTGCAGGTCAACACATGACATACAGATGTGAGGCATGTCAACTAGGTAAGGCTAATAAGCAATCATATACTAAGCATGGTTTCATGTATTTAGAGAAGCTTGAATTGGTACATACAGTTGTGTGGGAACCATCAAAGGACTTTAGCATTAATGGTTCAAGATATTATGTGATTTATGTTGATGATGCTACAGGTAGATCACCATATATGTTATCAAAGATAAATCAGAGGTGTTCAATACATTTGAACATTATCATGTGTATGTAGAGAGAATCATAGGGAAAAAGTTGAAGAGACTAAGGTCAGATGGAGGGGGAGAGTATTTCTCTAATAAATTCAGTGATTACTTACGGAATGCAGGTATAAAAAGGGAAGTTACTTTCAAGTTTTAACCTCAACAAAATGGTGTAGAAGAAAAGAGAAATAGAACTCTTGTTGAGTTTGCAAGGTCAATGATGAAAGAAAAGAATTTCCCCAATTATTTGTGGGTTGAGGTTGTAAATACAACCACATACTTGGTTAATAGGTTACCATGTAAATCTTTGCAGGGTATTACACCATATGAAGCTTGGTGGGGTAAGAGACCTACCTTAGATCATTGCAAAGTGTTTGGATGTTTGGCTTGTGCATATGTGCCATCTCAGTTGAGGCATAAATTGGAACCTAAAGCGGAAAAGTATGTGTTCATTGGTTATGATGATAAGCAGATGGGTTATAGGTTGTGGAGTCCATCCACAAAGCAATTCCTTGTGTCAAAGGATGTTACATTTGATGAGCAGGGTACTTGGTATGTAGGTACAATTAATATTCATGCAGGTGATGAAGAAGTTTTGAATCAGAAGAAAGGTAAATCAAAGGTTCAAATATTTGATGAAGAAGAGAATAATGAAGCACAAGTTGAAGTTGAAGAAGTGTCAAGATTTGATCCCAAATGTGATGAACCAGAAACTTCAAGACGTGGAGAACTCAGAAGGTTATCAAGGCACAAATGGCAACCTACAAGGTATAGCTATGATACTTCATTTCTGAAAACTAAAGATTATGCTTATATGATGAAAGTAGAGGAAGACCCTTCTACATATGAAGAGGCAAAAGGTAAGGAAAATTGGGAGAAAGCTATGCAGGAATAATATGATGCATTGATAGAGAATGAGACATGGGATTTGGTTCCCAAACCAAATAGTCAGAAGATCATTGGATGCAAATGGGTCTACAAGACAAAAAGGTAAGCAGATGGAAGTGTGTCTAGATATAAAGCTAGACTTATTGTGAAAGGGTATGCTCATACGTATGGTATAGATTAGGATGAAACTTATAGTCATATGGCAAAGACAACAACTATAAGGACTCTCATAGCTATTGTTGCATGTAAAGGTTGGAAGATATGTCAATTAGATGTGAAGAATGATTTTCTAAATGGTTACATTTTAGATGATGTTTTCATGGAGCAACGAGAAGGTTTCAAGGATAAAAGATATCCAGAATATGAATGTAAGATCAAGAGAACTTTGTATGGTTTGAAGCAAGTCCCAAGGGCATGGAATTATAGACTTGTGAAGTTCTTGAAGGAACGTGGTTTCCAAGTGTCTAAAGCAGATAGTAGCTTGCTTGTTAAGGAAAGTGATGATGGGTTCATTTACATGTGCATATATGTTGATGACATAATTCTTATAGGTACAGATGAGAAGGGCATACAAAGTCTCAAGAAGCAAATGGAGAAAGAGTTCAAGATTAATGACTTGGGAGACTTGTCATGTTTCTTGGGCATGGAGGTCTCATATACTCAACATGGAGTATATGTGACTCAAGAAAGGTACTTGAAGAACTTGTTAATCAAGATTAAAATGGAAGATTGCAAGCTAACACCTACTCCAATGGAGGTGAATCACAAATTGAGTAGATATGGAAAGAATTCAAGGACATGAAGTTATATCAAAGTCTAGTTGGTAGTTTAATATATGCTACATTAACTAGGCTTGATTTGTCATATGCAGTTGGAGTGTTGTCTAAATTCATGCATTGTCCTAGGAAAGAACATTGGGTTGCAGGACAAAGGGTGTTAAGATACATTAAGGGTACACTCAAAGAAGGTTTGTATTATGGTTTCACATCAGATACAAACATCAAGATATATAGTGATACAGATTGGGCAGGTAATCCTGATGATAGGAGATCAACCTATGGGTACTTATGTTATGTGGGAGATAAGTTAATCTCATGGTGTTCTAAGGAGCAACATATAGTTGCTTTGTCATCTATAGAAGAAGAGTATAAAGGAATGGTTGAAGCTGCAAAGGAGGTCATATGGTTGAAGACTCTCATGAAGAGTTTTGATATCATTCAGAGTACGCCCACTATTCATGGAGATAATATGAGTTCATTGTATCTAGTTGCTAACCCTGTTTTTCATGCCAGGACTAAATACATTGAGAATCAATATCACTTCTTGAGAGAGAAGGTGATTGATAAGGAGATTGAAGTCATACATACTCCAACAAAAGATTAGATTGCAGACATATTAACCAAAAGCTTGGATGGACAAAAGCTACAAAGATTCACAGATATGGCAGGTATAAAGAAGATAGAGAAAACCTCAATTGATGAATGAGGGGGAGCTGTTGGTGCATGACAACCATCAATTGATGTTTTAGACAAAGTTTTGAAGTTAAAGGATGAAGCAAAGACCAATATATGAAGCTTGAAGTTAGTGCATGATCAGAGAATGAAGTCTTGTATATACATGTACACTAGACTTGTAATTAACTCACTTATACCTTTGTTATGGTTAAGAGTTAGAGCATATATGCCTATATATACAATTAAAAAGTTGGTGAGTGTATGAGAAATGATGGATGACAAGTTGTAAAAGTAATTAGACACTTAAGAAGTGAAGAGAATATCTCTCATCAAACAGATGTAATGTTTTCTTGAATAGAAGAAAAGTTGCACTCGATATTTTTCTTAGTGCTCCTTCTGTGTTAATTCTTTTGTGAAATTCTTTTGTACAAGTCTACTTCTATATTAGAGTGATCTCTATACAAATTTTCAGATCCTAATTGTGATTAGGCTAAGGGAATTGAGAGTAGGAACATTTACATGTGTAAATGTGAAGAAGAGAAGACTACAGCAGGTGCAACTTTGATGATAATATTTTGGTCCGTTCTCCTTCCACATTGTAAAGTTTTGAGCAAGCAAGCACTCATTATTTAAATTGGAAGGTAAGCTCCCTATGGCTAAAAGCATTTGAATAAATGTTTTCAAGATTAAGAGAACTATGCATTAGAAGTTGTAGGTGTCAAAGTCGACTGTAGAGAAGTACAGTTTTAGACATAGGTGAATTGTTTGGATAAATCTCAATATTTACTAAACCTTTTAAGAATTTTTAACTTGGAAAAGGGTGCAAACTTTAGGCAACACCTTGTATAAAGTTTCATTAGAAACTTTACACATTTGATCAGACAATGAATGAGTTAAGTGCAGATAGACTTTTCTTTGTAAATGAATTTCTTCAAAGTTAGATAAAATCTTGATGATTTGGCATTGGTCTTCCAAATTGGTTGATCTTTTGAGGTGTTCTTGATATAGAGGTGCTCTAACATCAAGGATAACTTGTTCTTTTGGAGATTAACAGTCTTCATCAGATGTGTTTGATGAACACATGATTTCTTTCATATTGGAAGCTCCAATTTCAAAAAATTTTCTTGGAGAAGCTACTCCAGTATAGACCCTTTGATATACCCAAAATTAAAAGATTTTGGACTTTATCTTCATAGTTAGAAGTGTTCGAGTTAGACATCTATGGAAGCATGCAAACAGCACACGGAAGAAGAAGAAGCTTGGAGCACAACACACAATATTGAATGTATTACCACTAGAATGTACAAAGATAAGTAGCCCATAAGGGAAATTGGTGTATATACAATCCAGGGGAAAGAAACCTCCTAAAGGGGGAAAAAAGTGCCCCAACGATCCTAGAGCGTTCACATACATCACTACCTAAATATATCAACAAATCCCCCCTAGGAGTGATGCGGTGAACAAGAAGTTGGCACTTATGTATAAGGAAGTTCTAAGCTACGTGGAATCAATCCACAAAAGGAAGTAAGCTCAAAGCTTTGCAGAAAGCTTCAAACTTCTCCCTAGGTAGAGTCTTCGTAAAAAGGTCTATAATGTTCTCCTGCATGGGCACATATGCCAAACAGATCTCCTCAATAGAGAACCTCTCCCTGACATAATGATAATGCATCTCAATGTGCTTAGTGCGAGCATGGAACACAGGGTTCCTCGCAACTCCAAATGCGCTCTGACTATCAGTAAAGATGGTGGTGGTAGAAGACTGACCAACACCCAAATCATCCATAAGGTGTCTAAGCCACACACACTCAACATTCGTTGTGAAAGTTGCACTATACTCAGCCTCACAATTGGAAGTGGCCACAGTAGGCTGCTTCTTGCTCAACCAAGATATACATGAGCTACCAAGCATGAAGCAAAAGCCA
The DNA here is from genome assembly GCA_020310875.1 of Ceratopteris richardii. Lineage (NCBI taxonomy): Eukaryota > Viridiplantae > Streptophyta > Polypodiopsida > Polypodiales > Pteridaceae > Ceratopteris > Ceratopteris richardii. The sequence continues at coordinate 205,934,754 of CM035410.1, forward strand.
CTAGTGGACACACAAGTGTCATAGCAAACAGCCCAATCAATGTTAGAAAAAGCATGCAAATTTGGCAGTAGTGATCCCCCCTTGGGATAAAACAATCCAAGTAGCCGGATACCACTTAAGTAGCGAAAGATGTGCTTAACCACCTGCCAATGCTTGACACTTGGGTAATGCATAAACCTACTCATCTATGAGACAGCAAATTGAATATCTGGCCGAGCAATGCATAAGTAAATCAAGCATCCAACAGCTTGCTGATAGAGAACAGCATCAAATGCATCTCCAGCAATCATGAAGACTCAATTGTAAACCTATCTCCATAGGAGTGGCAATAGCCTTACAATCTTCAAGGCCAAAATGTGGCAATAATGTGTCCATATATTTCGTCTGACACAAAGCCATTCCACCATAAACTTGCATAAATTGAATGCCCCAAATCAAACATCTTGAATGAGGCATGCAAATCAGCCTTAAAATCAGCAATATGTGTGTCATGAGGACCAGTGAGCAGCATGTCATCAACATATACCACAATGAGCGGAAGCACATCATTAGCACGCTAAACATATAAGGTGCTTTTAGTTGGATTGTTCTCAAAACCATGTGCAATCAGATAGGCATGTATCTTTTCATACCAAGCATGTGGTGCTTGCTTCAAACCATATAATGCCTTCTTTAACCTGCACACCTGGTTTTCATGACCTTTACACACAAAGCCATGGGCCTGAAAAACATACACTTCTTCATGCAGGTCACCATTCAAAAATGTGGTTTTAATGTGCAACTAATGTACATTCCAAGCGCAATGAGCCGCAAGTGCACAGATGCTATGAACAGTAGTCATTCGACAAGTAGGAGCAAACATTTCATCAAAATCAAGCCTCTCGAGTAAGTAGTTGTTCCATAAATGTGGTGAAATCTGGTACATACATATCCATGTATAGGTCCATTCCTGTGGTGAATGCTTCCCACTTGTCATTTGTTGTTAAGCCATTGATGACTTGCCTTACAATTTGCTCTTCTTCTATTACCTCTCCAATGCTTCCTAGTTGATTAGCAATATTTTTTATCTTTGTGACAAAATCAATCACATTTTGCTTGGAAGATTCCTTGAGTGTTGTGAAGTGAAGCCATAGTTGGTTCTTTCTAGCATTTGTGCTTGAAGAGAAGAAGGCCTCAAGTGCATTCCATACTTCCTATGATATTTTACAACTTCTAATGTGAGGCAACAAAAAATCTCAGATAGAGTTGAGGAGATAAGACTTTGTAAGTGCATCCTTGGAGCACCATGTGCTCAATCTTTCTTGATCTTCTTGTGTAGGTTGACCTTTATTCCTAAAACTTGGCATAACTTCATCTCCAACTATATAAACATATAGATTCCTACCTTGAAGATAAGCTTCCATCCTTAAAGACCAGGCTGAGTAGTTACCTCTATCCAATTTGTCAATTGATGAAGGAACTCCATCTGTCATGATGTCCAACCTTGCTATAAGACCACTATGAGGATGGATTTGTACTTGATGAAGATGAATTGGTGCCACAAAAACTTTGCACTATAGCAGCCAAATGAATTCTAGAGATATTTGATGGGGCCTTTTAGCTTGCCAAAGGATGTATTAGACACCCTATGTACCTTGAAAGATCACTCTCAAAAAGATGAATCAAAACAGATAGGTAAGAGTTGATTGAAGAGTAAAAAACTTGTTATTTTTGTTCCTACACTTGCTCAGTGTTTTGAACAGTTCTCTGAGCAGAGCAGCAACTCGATTAATTCCTTTTGGGGAACTCTTATCAACTTAGTAAGCTAACAATCATGAGTGATTTCATCAAAAATGATTATCTAATGCAGAGAGAGGAGTTTAGCAAGTCACAGCTCCATCCCGACATTCATGGGCTGCAACAGTTATGAGACCAGTTAGCAAAGATATGCTAATATTCGATGATCCCAAAAAGAAATGCTAATGAAACTTTTTAGGATTACGATAGACAGTATTCTCATTCTATCATGCTTTAAATCATGGTAAATGAGCAAACACACATTGAGAACAAGATCTGAGAAAAATCATGGTAAATGATCAACTACACACTGAGAACAAAATCATATACACCTCTTCTGTTATCCATCCATTAAGAAATGCATTTTTTACATCGATTCGGAGTATCTTCCAATTCTTCGAAGAAGCAATACTAAGCAGGACTCTAATTTTAGGCATCTTTGCCACACGAGAAAAAGTCTCCTCATAATCAATTCCCTGAGTTTGTGCAAATCCTTTTGCCACAAGCCTTGACTTATACCTGTTAATGGAGCCATCTGAGTTCTTCTTCAATTTGTAGATCTATCTTGAACCTATAACTCTCATTGATGAAGACTTGGGAACTAATTCCCAAGTGTTCTTTTCCTCAAAAGCCTCAATTTCCTCTTCAATTGCATGCCTCCATTCTAATTCCTTCTTTGCTTCCTCAAATGTTGAGGGTCCCTCTTGATTTATGTACTGTGCTAGATAGATTGAATGTTTAGTAACTAGAAAGTATCAAACCCATACCTCTCTGGTTTTCTTTTCTCCCTCATGGACCTTCTTATGCCATGATGTGATGATTCTACCTCTTGTCCAAGTTCCTGCATTTTAGATTTATCTTTAGACTTCCACATTTTGAGTTTTTCAATCGAAGATGCTTCATCTTCTAAGGTATCTTGTTCTTCAATTTTAGAATGGTTATCTTTGATTCGTTTTTGAAAATCTTCTTCAAGATCATAAGGTAACTTGATCTTATCGTGCATGAGTCTTCATACCAAGAACTATTCTCATCAAATACTACATCTGTACTCACAAAGAATCCTTTGGTTGTTGGGTTGTCTAGCCTGTAGCCTTTTTGGTTGTTGTCATATCGAATGAACACACATCTTTCAGCTTTTGGATCCATCTTTCCTCTAACCTATGAAGGAACATGAGCATAAGCAATACATCCAAAAATCTTACAATGATCCAACCTTGGTCTTCTTCCATTCAAAGCCTCATATGGTGTCATGTAATCAAGTGACTTTGAAGGTAACCTCTTAATCAAATAAGTGGATGTGAATACAACCTCAACCCATAAATAATTAGGTAAGTTTTTGTCATTTAGCATAGACCTTGCAGCTTCAACAATTGTCCTATTCCTTGTCTCTGCCACTCCATTTTTCTAAGGAGTGTAGCTTGTAGTAATCTCCCTTTTGATTCCCCTCTCTTGAAGAAAGGAGTCAAATTCATGGGAGAAGTACTCTCCACCTCCATCTGACCTTAGCCTTTTTAGTGTTTTACCTGTTTGATTACCCACAAGAGCTAAATATCTTTTGAAGCATGAAAAGACTTCATCCTTGTGTTTCATAAAGTATATTAGTCCATCTACTGCAATCATCAATGAAGTAGACATAATACCTTGATCCAGATATTGAAGCATCCTTGCTAGGTCCCCATACATCTGTATGAACCAAATCCAAGAGATCTCCATGCATATATCCTTTTTTCATGAATGGTAACCTGTGAGACATTCCAAATTGACATGCACTAAAATTATAAATCATGTGTTTCTTTGGTAGATTAGGGAGTCGAAAAACACTTTGACCCTCCAAATTTTCTTTAATGATCTTTCACCAATAGGTGCTAACCATTTGGGCCATATTTCCGATTATGTAAGTGTCTGACTACCATAATTAAAGAGAGCAATGTTCCTAGTGTCTTGTAATTCAAATGTGAATAATCTACCTGTATTTTCACCCTTTGCGATTCTCCTAAATCCTTGACTTAGATCTTCAACAAATGCTCCTCCTTTCCTGAACCTTACTTGTAGGCCTTTCTCCACTATGTCCTACACTTATCAACTTCTTTGTGATGGTAGGGACAAGGATTACCTTGCTAAGTAGGTTGATGTTTCCATCAGGTGCTTTTACATTCCCTATCTTCTCCACTAGATGCCTTGTATCATCACCTCTTTGCACTTCATGCTTGTTCCTTGGTTCTTCTAAGTCTGATAGGAGGGCCACATTTCATGCCACATGATTTGAGCAACCTGAATCTATGTAGAAAACATGCTCATGAGATTTACCTTGTGACATTGTCATATTCATGAGAAGTAGAGAGTCTTCTTGATTTGAGTCTTGTGTGTAATTGTTGTAATCTCTTCTCCCTTTGTATCCTCCTTGGTAGGTTGAATGGTTGTAGTTGTTGTGGTTGCCATGGAAATTGTTGAACCTTCCTCTTGAGTAGCCACAACCATAAGTGTGTTGAAATATGGTACAAGCATATCCATGTATAGGTCCATTGTTGTGGTGAATGCTTCCCACGCCATCTACTTTTAAGCCATTGATGACCTGCCTTACAATTTGTTCTTCTTCCATTACCTCTCCAATGCTTCCTAGATGATTAGCAATATGTTTGATCTTTGTGACAAAATCAGTCACATCTTGCTTGGAAGATTTCTTGAGTGTTTTGAAGTCCAACCATATTTCTAAACTTTGTGCTTGAAGAGAATAAGGCCTCAAGTGCATTCCACACTTCTTGTGATGTTTTACAGCTTCTAATGTGAGGTAGCAAAAAATTTTGAAATAGAGTTGAGGAGATAAGACTCGCAAGTGCATCGTTGGAGCACCATGTGCTCAATCTCTCTTTCTCTTCTTGTGTAGGTTGACCTTTATTCCTGAAACTTGGCATAACTTCATCTCCAGCTATATAATCATATAGATTCCTGCCTTGAAGATAAGCTTCCATCCTTAAAGACTAGGTTGAGTAGTTACCTCTATCCAATTTGTCAATTGATGAAGGATATCCATCTTCCATGTTGTCCAACCTTGTTGTGATACCACTCTCAGGATGGATTTGTAGTTGATGAAGATGAAGTGATGCTACAAAAACTTTGCACTTCACCAGCCACATGAATTTCAAAGATATCTGGTGGGCCCTTTTATCTTTTCAAAGGATGTATTAGACATCCTATGTAACTTGGAAGATCCCTCTCAAAAAGATGAATCAAAACAGATAGGTAAGAGTTGATCCAAGAGTAAAAAACTTGTTATTTTTGTTCCTACACCTATTGAGTGTTTTGAATAGTTCTCTGAGCATAGTAGTAATTGGCTTAATTCCTTTGGGGGAACTCTAATTAACTTTCTGAGCTAGCAATCATGAGTGATTTCATCAAAAATGATGGACTACATGCAAAGAAGGAGTTTAGCAAGTCACAGCTCCATCTCGACATTCACGGGCTGCAACAATGATCGGACCAGTGAGCAAAGATATTCTAATATCTGAGGATCCCAAGAAGCAATGGTAATGAAACCTTGTAGGATTATAATAGACTGTATGTTGATTCTATCATGTTTTAAATCATGGTAAATGATCAAGTATACACTGAGAACAAGCTCTGAGGAAATCACTGTTGTGATGGAGTAGTAATAGAGAAGTAAAATGAGAATATAATGACCATATATGTATTAAAACGTGTAAAAATACAATGTCATTGGCAACCATACATTGCTCAATGTGTGAGAGGTGAATGAGCTATGAGAGAAGCTCTCACGTCACAATAAGATGCACTCAAAGTGATCTCATGGGCTCGAGATGATATGCGCATCTTTTGATCCCCTTTTTATAATCATGTTGAGCCAAGGTTTGAATTCAAATTCAAACTTCTACCTAAAAGGTGAATCCTAAAGTGTAGGGTAGATTCCCTCATCAGCCAACAAATAATATTCATGATTTTAGAGCTTCCTAACTCCACGTGGGTGTAACCCACTTTTATAAGGATAAATATGAAGGATTTTTACAAGAGACTATTCATATGTGGTCTTGCATAGGTTATGCCAATAAATCAAGCATAAGTTAGTCAACCAAGTATGTGGGCTTGGGTTTAATTGCACCAACAGCTCCCTCTCAAGCCTAACGTGCTTGGTCTTCATTCCTCCTTGATGTCCTACAAACCAATCATACCTTTGAATTTACTAAGTTTTGTTCCATCTAATGCCTTGATTAAAATGTCTGCACATTGTTGATGAGTTGACACATATGATAGCTGATTTTCCTTGCTCACAATCTTCTCTCTTACATAGTGGTAATGTACTTCAATATGGATTGAAGATTGGATTGAAGATTGGATTGGAAGCCAAGTGAATGGAACTCAGGTTGTCACCAAAAATATTTGGAGTTCCGATTTCCAATTCAAGATCTGTAAATAGTGTCTTTATCCACATTGCTTCTTGAGTAGCTATAGCAAGACCTCTGTATTCAACTTCTATGGAAGAGAGAGCAACTGTGGGTTGCTTCTTAGATGACCATGAGACAGGTTTTGGCCCTCCAAAGGTAAGACTTCCTGAGGTGCTCCTTCTATCTTCCTTAGAGCCAGCCCAATCTACATCAGAGAACAAATTTAGACTTAAATCATATACATAAGGGTAGTATAACCCTTTGAGATATCTGGGTATCCTCTTGGTAGCTTCCATCTAAGGTTTCCTAGATGTGTGCATATATTGACTTATGCACATTCACACTATAGCATATATCTACTCTTGTCAATGTGGCATAGTTCAAACTACCCACAAGATTTTCATAACCTCTCCTATCTTCTATGATTTCACCTTCATGTGAGCTCAATTTATGATTAACCTCCATTGGAGTACCTGCAATCTTGCAATCTTGCATCTTGAACTTTGTCAACAAGTCTTTAAGGAGAAGATAGGAAATGTAAAACAACCTGATGGAAACATCAACCTACTTAGCACGATACTCTATGTCTTTACCATCACAAAGAACTTGATAAGTGTGGGAAAGATTGTGGAGAAAGGCCTACAAGTAAGGTTCACAAAAGTAGGAGCATTTGTTGAAGATCCAAGTCAAGGATTCAGTAGAACAGCCAAATTATTCACATTTAAATTACAAGACACTAGGAACATTGCACTCTTTAATTATGGTAGTAAGACACTCACAAAATTGGAAATATGGCACAAAAGGTTAGCACATATTAATGAAAGCTCATTAACGCAAATTTGCAGGGACCAAAGTGTACTTGGAATCCCTAATCTGTCAAAGCAACACATGATTTATAAGTGTAGTGCATGTCAATTTGGAATGTCTCATAGGTTACCATTCATGAAAAAAGAATATATGCATGGAGATCCCTTGGATTTGGTCCATACAGATGTATGGGGACCTAGCAAGGATGCTTCAATATCTGGATCAAAGTATTATGTCTTCTTCATTTGATCATTGCAAAAGATGGACTATAATATACTTTATGAAACACAAGGATGAAGTCTTTTCATGCTTCAAAAGATATTTAGCTCTTGTGGGTAATCAAATAGGTAAAACACTAAAGAAGCTAAGGTCAGATGAAGGGGGAGAGTACTTCTCAAATGAATTTTACTCCTTTCTTCAAGAGAGGGGAATCAAAAGAGATATTACTACAAGATACACTCCTTAGCAAAATGGAGTGGGAGAGAGAAGGAATAGGATAATTGTTGAAGCTGCAAGGTCTATGCTAAATGAAAAAGTTTTATCTTATTACTTATGGGTTGAAGATGCATTCACAGCCGCTTATTTGATTAACAATATTTCAACTACTATGCGGCAAGATTACTATGGAATTCATATTATATTTATGACTTTACCTTCAAAGTCACTTGATGGCATGATACCATATGAGGCTTGGAATGGAAGAAGGCCAAGCTTGGATCATTGTAAGATTTTTAGATGTATTGCTTATGCTCATGTTCCTTCACAGGTTAGAGGAAAGATGGATCCAAAAGCTGAAAGATGTGTATTCATTGGATGTGACAACAACCAAAAAGGGCCTATAAAACCCAACAACCAAAGGATTCTTGGTGAGTGGAGATGAATTATTTGATGAGAATAGTTCTTGGTATGAAGACTCATGCAGTAAGATCAAGTTACCTTATGATCTTGAAGAAGATTTTCCAAAACTTGTCAAGGATAACCCTTCTAAAATTGAAGAACATAATACCTCAGAAGATGAAGCAACTCATATTGAGAAACTCAAAATGTGGAAGTCTAAAGGTAAAGCTAAAATGCAAGAACTTGGACAAGAGGCAGAATCATCACATCATGGCCTAAGAAAGTCCATGAGGGAGAAACGAAAACCAGAGAGGTATGGGTTTGATACTTCTCTAGTTACTAAACATTCAATCTATCTAGGATAGGACATAAATCAAGAGGAACCCTCAATATTTGAGGAAGAGAAGAAGAAATTAGAGTGGAGGCATGCAATGGAAGAGGAAATTGAAGATCTTGAGGAAAATAACACTTGGGAATCAGTTCCCAAGTCTTCATCAATGAAAGTGATAGGTTCAAGATGGATCTACAAATTGAAGAAGAACTCAAATGGCTCCATTAAGAGGTATAAGGCAAGGCTTGTGGCAAAAGGCTTTGCACAAACTTAGGGAATTGAATAAGAGGAAGCTTTCTATCATGTGGCAAAGATGCCTAGAATTAGAGTTCTGCTTAGTATTGCTTCTTCCAAGAAATGGAAGATACTCCAACTGGATGTACCTTGTCATCATGACATGTTTGCACTTCATGCTTGTTCCTTGGTTCTTCTAAGTATGATAGGAGGGCCACATTTCGTGCCACATGATTTGAGCAACCTAAATCTATGTAGAAAACATGCTCATCAGATTTACCTTGTGGCATTGTCATATTCATGAGAAGAAGAGAATCTTCTTGATTTGAGTCTTCTTTGTAATTTTTGTAATCTCTTCTCCCTTTGTATCCTCCTTGGTAGGTTGAATTGTTGTAGTTGTTGTGGTTGCCATGGAAATTGTTGAACCTTCCTCTTGAGTAGCCATAACCTCCTCTATGGTAGCCTCTGCCTCTTTGATTCTTGGAATTCTTAAAGCAATTCTCAATTGTATAAATAGTTAATCCACATCCACTTTCTTTCCTCTTCCTTTGTTATCTTTGGCTTTACTTTTGTCAGTATACAAAGCAGAAGATTGATTACCTTTGGAACCTTCTCCATTCTTCATGAGCTTGGCCTCTTGAGTAAGTAGTTGTCCCATAAGTGTGTTGAAATTTGGTACATGCATATCCATGTATATGTCCATTGTTGTGGTGAATGCTTCCCACTTTTCATCTACTTTTAAGCCATTGATGACCTACCTTACAATTTGCTCTTCTTCTATTACCTCTCCAATGCTTCCTAGCTGATCAGCAATATCTTTGATCTTTGTGACAAAATCAGTCACATTTTTCTTGGAAGATTTCTTGGGTCTCGTGAAGTCGAGCCATAGTTGGTTCTTTCTGGCCTTTGTGCCTTAAGAGAAGAAGGCCTCGAGTGCATTCAACACTTCTTATGATGTTTTACAACTTCTAATGTGAGGCAACAAAAAATCTCAGATAGAGTTGAGGAGATAAGACCTTGCAAGTGCATCCTTTTAGCACTGTGTGCTCACTCTTTCTTTCTCTTGTGTAGGTTGACCTTTATTCCTTAAACTTGGCATAAGTTCATCTCTAGCTATATAACGATATAGATTCCTACCTTGAAGATAAGCTTCCATCCTTAAAGACCAGGCCGAGTAGTTACCTCTATCCAATTTGTCAATTGATGAAGGAAATCCATCTGTCATGTTGTCCAACCTTGCTCTGATACCACTATGAGGATGGATTTGTACTTGATGAAGATGAAGTGGCGCAAAAACTTTGCACTACACCAGCCAAATGAATTCCAAAGATATGTGGTGGGCCCTTTTAGTTTGCCAAAGGATTTATTAGACACCCTATGTACCTTTGAAGATAACTGTCAAAAAGATGAATCAAAACAAATAGGTAAGAGTTGATCCAAGAGTTAAAAACTTGTTATTTTTGTTCCTACACCTGTTCGGTGCTAAGAAAGAAAAACCCATGATCTCAATTCTCAAGTTTATCAAAGGGAGAAAGGACATTAGAAGATGCTCAAAAAAAAAATCAAGGATGAAAAAAGAGCGAGAGAAGGAGAAATGTTGGAATGAATGTCAATTTGATTTCAAAGAGCAAGTTTTTGTAAAGAACGAGAAGACATTTTTATAGGGAGATTCACTTTTTAAGATTAATGATATCTACAGAGCTCTTTACAAAGTCCTTTCTCATCATCTTGTTATTTTGATAATTTGAACTGCATTTTACGAGTATTTTTCATGGATTTATGTTAGAGATTACTGTTTTTATGTGTATAATATTTATTAGTCTATCTTCATCTTAAACGCTTGTGAAATCAAAGCATAATCTATTTTCTTTAGACTATGTGATCCTGCAAAAATTGTGCTTTCGTCAAGGGTTTAGAGTGATAGAAACTTGCAACTCATGTTACATGTCTTCTTTATTAAAAATAACACACTTTAGGCACTAAAATCAATGAAAAATCTTACTCCTATCCTTATTTATACTCAAATGAAGAATTCTATTCAAAAATGGTAAGTTCTTTAAATCCATTGATTAGATGAAGTAGATTGAGGAATGTTCTTATCTTTTTGTGATAAATCTTGGAGTCCATTGATAAGGAAGGGGCCAAGGGTCTTGTATACTTAGTGGATTGATAGTTCAATGCTTGAGGTTATTAGTTCTATATGCTATGATGATTGGAGAGGAAAAAAAGGTACAACATATAAAACCATAAACAAGCACAAGGCTAGATTAGTTGCCAAAGGATAGTCTTAGAATCAAGGCATTGATTATGAGGAGACCTTGTCTCCTCTGGAAAATATGCTCACAATCAAAATAGTCATGAGTATTGCAACTCTCAAGAATTGAAAGATATATCATGTGTGTCAAGAATGCCTCCTTAAATGCATGGATCTCAAAAGAGGTAAAAATGTCTCAACCTCCTTATTTTGAACACTAACAATACCCTGAATATGTTTGCATATTGAAAAGAGTACTATATGGACTAAAGAAATCTCCAAGAGCTTGGAATCATAGATTGCTCACTTACCTTTGTTCATCAAGAAAACACATGGAGAAGTTACATATCTTTGTGTATATGTCGATGACATCATTGTAACAAGTAATGGTATTGAAGGCATAAGGAAACTCGAGCACAAAATGAAGGAAGAATTTAAGATAAGTGATTTAGGAGCTAGCATACTTCATTGGTTTAAAAGTCATATATACAAAGCATGCCATGTATCTCACTCAAAGAAAGTACATCAAAGATATGCTAGAAAATTTCAAGTTGGAAAGCACAAACCCTATAAAAGCGAGTTGTGAACATAATATAAAAACGTGTTCTTTGGCAATCATCTTGGTGCCCCTTGTCTAGTTTCGTACATGCTTGGGTTGAACGTCTCAAGAAGTGAATTCCAAAATCAATGAACATGAAGGAGAAATATCAACGCCTAGTTAGAGGTCTGAACTATGCTATTCTTACAAGAGTGGACATTAACTATACTGTGAGCATTTTCAATCAGTTTATGCACTCACCTAGGAAGCCACATATGGAGGTAGTCAAAAGAATATTCATATGAAGGTCAAATTGCCTCGGTCCCCCTTTTGAAGATCAAGGAGTAGGGCCCCCAATGCGATAGTAAAGTGAATATTCCCTATGAAAGTCAAAAATTGTTCATATTTGTTAGGTCCATTGAACTAGCCTAACCTGCATATGGGGATTGTGGGTGGTGGCTGCCCACATTCTGTCGCCTTTGTATAGCCATCCACGGAAGACCACATCTCTCCATTAGCCTATATATACATGACTTTTGCACTACCCCATATATCAAACTGAGCCAGCATACCTCTACCTTGTAACTCTCTATCTAGAATTGCATAGATCACCATTTAAACTCTACCTTGAGAGCACATAGGTGGACAATGCCATCATCTTTGTATTTGTTATTAGTAGCAATATACTATATATGTTATCAGCTCTCCCATTGCTCTTGTATTCTCTTGTGTAATTGCTTTTTTACATGGTATCAGAGATATAAGGCATCTATTAGTAGAGCAGTACTTTCTCTAAACTTGCAACTATATTTTTGTTATCACCATAGTGTGTGAGTGATGGTTTTATCTTCTAGTTTTTGGTGCATTTTCTAATGTTATTGTTGTACCAATTTGCATTACTCCATCCACATTCACTAAAGGGAAGCTTCATGGAACAAATTACGCACTCTAGAAGTTCAAAATTTCACAATACTCGACTCGTATGAGTTATTGGATACTATCATGGGGCCAACATGCCTGATGTAGATCCAATTCCAATGGAAGATCCATAAAATCCTCAAATAAATGAAAATCCATCCTGATCCAAATCTTCAAGCTTGGAAGAGAAGGAATACAAATGTGTTATGTGCCATTGCTACAGCAGTCAAGCATACCACTTAAGCACATGAAGTTTGGGGCATATTGGCTCCCCAATATAAGACCAATAATCACACTCGGATTCAAAATCTTGAGAATCAATTAGTGAACAAGAATCACTTTTATTTGGAGAAGGCTAAAGTGAATCAAACATTTACAAGATCAATTGGATGTTGTTGATGTTTTGACAGCACTTGAAGAATTGGCTCGTAGGTGTGTTCCAATTCTTCCTACAAAATATGATGGGCTCATGATTGACCTTAACACTGAGGTTAGACCCTCGCCTCTTACCTTTGAAGAGTTTTCTACAATGCTTCTAGAAGAAGAAATGCCTTAGACGAATAAGTAAGGTTCAAACAATGCAGTATGTTCAAAAAATGCCAACAGTGGAAGCTCTTCTAATAGTTCAAAGAAGAAACCAAAGTTCATCGAAAGTTGTTTCTATTGCGAAAAGAAAGGTCAAGCCATCAAGGTTTGCATGAAGAAGCAAGCTGATAAGACAAACAATACTTCCAAATCCAAATGGAAGAATAGGGAATCGGTATATGGGTTTCCATACGAGAGGTATGTACATTTGCCTTAACTCATGTGGATGAACCAGCACGAAGGATTGGCATAGTTACTTAATGCCTCTACAAAAACCCATCAATGTCGTGGTTGAAAATAACTCCAAATGTCTAGTTAAAGGAACAAAAACCATCCCATTTGTTACTACAAGTGTTCATAGAAAATTTTCTGATGTTTTGTATGTTCTCAAGCTAAAAAGATATTTATTATCAATTTCTACCATAACAGATCTTGGCCTTGAAATACATTTCAAAAATGATGGTTCAAAAATTTTGGGTGGAACAGGTAATACTAAACAAAAAGGAGTGCAGAAAGATAACTTATATGACTTAAGTGCCCTCACTACTATAGAAGACAAAGACAAGTAGATTACTTTGGCATCCACATTTTGGCCATCTCAATTTCGCCACTCTCAAAGAGATGCAAAGAAAAGACATGGTAACACATTCACCTGCAATTTTTAGATTTGCAAGAACCATGTGAAGCTTGCATGATGGGCAAACAACAAAAGAAGGCATTTCCAAAAGAGAGTAGCAATATAGTTTAAGCTCCTCTAGAGTTGGCACATGCTCATCTCTATGGTAGATTTGTACTCTTGCTTTGGGAGCATCTTCTCTATTTTTTGTTGGTAGTTAATGATTATAGTAGAAAGATAAGGGTGTGCTTTATTCGGGAGAAGGTTGATGCATTTGAAATTTTTTAAATGTAGTGCAATAATGTTGAAATTGAAACAAGTAGAAAACTAAAGCAGTTCCACACTGATCGAGGTCCAGAAGTCTTGTAGACTTAGTTCAGAACCTATTGATACTCATGAAATCTAGAGGCATCTTAGTCCACACCTATATAAAATGGTGATGTTGAGGGGCAAAATAGGATAGTTGAAATGACTCATTGCATGCTAAAAGCTTACGATATACCTTATTCATTTTGGGTAGAAGCAATCAATACAGTTGTGTACATTTTGAACATTTTGAATAGATGCTACACAAAGCCACTACATGGCATTGCATATCATGCTCCATATACCTTAACCAACAAGAACTAAGTTAGGATCGAAAAGCAAAAAATGTTTCTAAGGATTTAGTGAAGAATCTAAAGCATATGGACTTTCGCCAACAAGAACTAAGTTAGGATCGAAAAGCAAAAAATGTTTCTAAGGATTTAGTGAAGAATCTAAAGCATATGGACTTTGGGATCCAAAGGACAATAAGATCATTGTCAGCTGTGATTTGGTATTTGATGAGCCACCACACTAGGATAGAAAAGGTAGACAATCTCATCAATTGAAAAAATATTTCACTTTGTGCCTTTCCCATCGAGAAGTCAAGATTGATGAGAAGACGTCAGAAAATGAAATTCCTCCACCAAAAAGCCAACCTGTTGTTACCATGTAGTGTAAGCCACTACCAAAGTGGATACATCTCTTTGATGATCGTTACCCTCAAGTTGATGTTTCAAAAATCAAAGAGGATTGAAGACCAACACAGTCTCTCCCATCAAATTGTCAATATGGCTCTTATGGCTGAAATTATGGGATCAATAAAAATGCTCAAATTTTCGATGTGTTGAAAATGTGGACTACACACGCTTTAGGTAACATTAGAAAGCATACTAGTACAATCAAAAAACTTCTAAACGCCAAGTTAGAAGGGGCATTAGGGATGATGAAACTGTTGACCAACCAACAAGAGCGACATTAACAATAGCAAGATGAGAAGATAGTCCAAGAAACCTTGCCCAGTGGATCTGAGGAGTCTAGAAGCACTACCAAAAAGGGTACTCAGAATTTATAAATCTTTTCCGAACACTTACATCATGTGAGGACTAATGGATGAAATCCCATCGATTAAACTACAAATCCTGATCCAAGTCATTCTCCCTTATGCTTCGGGAGAATGATCATGTTATCGAACATCAACACAAAGCATCTCCCCTACAACCTTCAACCAGCAGCTGTACCATAGATAATAGCCTCCCAGACCTTTACCTGTCTTTGGGCTCCATACCTGATAAGAACCATTTAACCACTGCATTGTTGAACAAAGGATCCCATGTATGTATTAAAGCCCAGGTCCCGTAGGATTCGACAAATGGCAACAAACTCTACGGCTCAGGATCAATCTAGCATCGACGCCGTCAACTTCAACACAAATGAAGCACCAAGAAACCGATGTAGGCGACAAATTCTCCGGATCACGATGTATCAGGTATTAACAATACGATCTCTACGAAATATTCCTTTCAATTCTTTCATAGGACCACTATCGCGTAGGATCGATGAAAGGGAACAAACTCTCCGGTCCCATGTCAATCAGACAAACGTACAGAAAGGTACTTTCAAGAATTCAACGGTCTCTTTCAGTTCACCAATAAACCCTGCGCTCAATCGACGAGCATTCATTCGTAGAAACAAGGGTCTATCCAGTCGCATTCCACATTCCAGAATGCGCACTACGTACCAATACGACCCCGATAATTCGAGACCTCTACAATTCCCAATCTCTTACAAACTTACATTCAATTCAGTGTTCAATCCTAGTGAATTTCACTGCATTGCCCAAATTTGTTCGATTCTTTGATGCTTGCCAGTAATTTCACCATACGATTCACATGAAATGTACATCTAGTCTCGGACGCATCTCGTAGTTGATCGCCTCTTATAATTGCCCTTCGCACATTGTTAAATCCAACGTGCTGCAATCCGACACGTAACTGACCTTACAGTTCCTAGATTTTGTAAATATAATCTACAATTAACTGTCACACAGAAGTACGTAAGATGCTTTGGCTCCTGTACAGACCAACGATCATATTGATAAGAACAATCCATACGAGAAATTTTCAAAGTACAAATACCTATGATTCTAAAATCCATGCAACTTCTACAATCCATACGAGAATTAGAATCCTGCAACTTCTACAATCCATACGAGAAAATTATCAAAGTAAAAATACCTATGATTCCTAAAATCCATGCAACTTCTAGAGTGAAGGAGGTTTGCTTGACGTCGAGGCACTTCTCAACAGGTTATAATAGATCACACAATTAATTTTCTACATCAAGCAAACAAATCGAATGCCTCGAGAAAATGATAATTTTAGTCAAATCAATTATGAAAGAAAAAATGCCTACGATATCTTAAATTCCATGCAACTTCTAGAATGTGGAAGGTTTGTTTAGCGTCTGAGCACCTCTCAACAGGTTAGAACAAAACAATCCCTCCAAAATAATGTTAATATCAGTCAATTACAATGATCAAATGCAGAAATTAATACTCCTCAGACAGTTCTTCGCTTATCTCCGAAATCCCTATACACTTAAACGCATCGAAGATAAGCATCCGAAGTATAATACACATCGAAATGAAACCAAGTTTATCAAAATACTAACTTGCTTACCAAGGTACCAGGCGTAAAACGTACGGTACCATCGACACTCGGACAATAACATCGATGACATCAAACAATACATGACGTTCTCATAACGCAAACCAAGGAATGAATTCAAAAGATCTCGATAACAAAGAGTTGATACCAACATTACTATTTCACTTAACAAAATGTAGAATCGGCTCTTTATGTTAAATTATCATAAAATTCATAAACTAGAAAAACTACAAGATAACAATGCAACGACCAAGCTATTCATACAGTCAGTAACTGATAGCCGGTAAGAATCGGCTCTTTATGTTAAATTATCATTAAATTCATAAACTGGAAAAACTACAAGATAACAATGCAACAATCAAGCTATTCATACAGTCGGTAACTGATAGCCGGTAAGAATTGAACCCAAGGTACCAGGTGTAAAGTACTCAAATTTAAATCATAAAACGAACAATGTTTAACTACAATTGCCCATCAGCTTTCGTAAAAACTAAATGTTCACGAGTTCCTTGATGTGAAAAGGTCGAATACTTGAGCTCTACAATACACTGCATACGGTGGCATCGACACTCGGACAATAACATCGATGACATGGAATATCACAAACCAAGGAATAAAACCAAAAAAAAAAATCGACATCAAAGAATTTAACCAACATTATATTTCACTTATCAAGTTGTATATAAACTTATCAAATTTAGAATCGGCTCTTCATGTTAAATTATCATTACATTCATAATCTGGAGAACCCACAAATTACACTGCAACGACCAAGCCATTATTACAGTCGTTAACTGATAGGTAGTAAGAATTAAACCCCATCATTAGCCTGAACGTCTCTTGCCGTATACGAGATGTATTTCATTATTACAGTCGGTAACTGATAGCTAGTAAGAATTAAACCCCATCATTAGCCTGAACGTCTCTTGCCGCATACGAGATGTATTTCATACGTGATAGAGGTGAGTGTCCTCTCTGTTCTGGATACAACATATTTGATGTCGAAAGCGGAGGACTCCCTGAAGCCGAACATTCAAGAAGACGGTGATTATAGAAGAGTAAAAATTCTGTCAGCTACACTTGTAAATCTGCCACTGCATGAACTACGATGAATTCGAATCTCTACTAAATGTAGAGGGAAATAGAACAACAAAATTAAGAATCAATAGAGAATAGCAATCATTCAGTTGGCACACTATGACAAGCAGAGTAGCATGTGAAGCATCTCTGGATCAAGACTTCACCTGCAGCACACCTACAAAACTCCATACAACACGTTCAACGCTCATAGATACTAAAAATAAAAAAATACAAATAACTAGAAAAAACATACCAATTATATAAATCCGCATAACACAGAGGAAACTTCGACCAATCCCACCACGATACTCTTTGAGGTCCAACAGTGCTACTAAGAAAACAGAAGAGCAATAAGAAAAACCTTCCATATCATTCACACCATGTCATTCTTCGGGATCCAACAATATCACTACGAGCACAGGAAGGCAAGAAAGGAGTAAATCAGTCATCTCCTACTCGCAGCCTCAGGCGAAAGATGGTGATTTGATGGTATCATCACGTAGTAATCATGCACCATAAATCTTCATCACTGGCCGGAGCACAGAACACATACAAAAAATAAGAGTATTGACAACTAAGTAGATGATCCGTCAGATGGTAGTGCATGTTCTATTTCATCAACGAAAATTACAGAACAGGTCTGTAGTTCATCATCATACGGAAAACGCTCCTATTCGTGTCGAGGAGCGAAAGACAGGGCATAAACACACAGTGACTTGCGATCGGGTATTGTCGAAACCCAACCACACCGAAGCGATCAGAAATCGTGTCAATCTTCACTTGCAATAGAGCATAAGACTGGGGCGACAATGAGCTTCATCACACGCTCCGTCAAGAAAGATAGTTGAGTATCAAGAAGACGGAGGTACTTAAATATACCGATTGCGCAAGAAACCCTAACGAAAACGATCCCAGTTTATCCAAATTCATTAAAAACAACTCGAATAGAGTAGATCGGCCCGACGTAACATGCACATGTTTTTGGGTGCCCGGAGATCACTAAGTCATCTGAAAAGTGTACTAGAAACACATGAATGTTCGGTGGCCAAACTTCAGGTGGTCGAAGATGGATTTCAGAACACCAAAGTTAGGTGCACATGAATATCTAGTGACCAGATTTAGATGGCTGAAGAGGTAGAGTGTGAATCACTAAATCTAACTCCACATGAATATTCGATGGCTATATTTTAGGTGAATGAAGACCTACCAAAATTATTAAAATCATGTATACATGATTAAAATCATATGTAAATCTACAAAATTTATAAAATCATCTATAAATTATTAAAATCATATAAATCTACCATGTTTAATCCTTCAAAAATGTTTTCCATGAAGAATTCTAGTGCAACATTGCTTTGATGTTTTTGAAATTCATGGTTAAATATGAAACTCTAGAATGAATAAGAAGTAAAAGTTTTGGATTTTCCATGCTATTTTGACCTTGTGGATAGCAAAAAGTAATAAAATAATACAAGCTAGATTTTACACCCAAAATATGGTGAAATTGTTCCATGTGCAAGGGGTTATCAATGATCAGACTTCCTTTGGGGAAAAAAATTAAAACCTATGAAGGAGAGATCGGCTCGATGTCAAACCTTCAACGTGTAGGATAGAGGGAAGTTTTGTACGGGTGAGTTATCATTTTCAATTTCAAGTCTAATGGAAGAGTAAGAAGAAGCTTCCAAAAAATAAGTTATGAATTCAAATGTTCATGATTTACTTTGGACATATAGATTTGAGCACTCTTTGATTCTTAAAGATAGTATCAACGCATGATGATGAATAGTTCATCCAAAATCTTGAGTATCATATGTGTATATATGTGTGTATATGTGTGTATGTACGATTCAATAGATAAACATTTGAAAAAAGGTTTCATTGTTTATATTCCTTTTTAGATAAACAAGCTTATGGAGTTTGCACAGCTTAGTTTTAAAATTGGTTTGATGGATGATGATTAAGCACAAACAAAGTTTGATGATATTCTCCATATGCTTTCAAACATGCACCTTGACTTGAGAAATTTGGCATATCCATTGATGGTGATAACTGCATGCTTGGATATAGTACATTATGTGGCACATAATGAAACTTTGACTATTGTTGATGCATCAATGATTCTGTTGATGCCCAGATCCCGCAGATGCATGAATGCAGAGGATAGTACAGAAACACAATCACACAAAAGTACTCAGAGATAGAAAGAGACAAGAGACAACACCAGATTGGGTACAATCTCCCCCCACATACTCTGATGGACAGGTCTATCATGTGGAGAATGAGTTCTCCTATGCGCAACGGAAGTGTGTAGTGAACCCTTGTATGTCTAGCACTTGGACAAACATCTGCACCTTAGATAGCTTGCTGTCCACACAGGTATGCTGAAGAACTGAGCTTCACTCTTGGACTGATAGCTCTCTGAATATATATCCTTTGAGAAAGATATTTGGTACATAGAAAGTAGACACAAATAGCTTTCCAACAAGCTAAAAATCAAGTAATTTAAATGAGTTTTGATCAGGAAACTCAACTCACCAAGATAGACCACCTGCACACATAAGTACACTATAAAACTGGACTTTACTCTTTGATAGATATCTCACAGAGTATGAATGATCTGAATGAGATATTTGAGACAGTGAAAGTAATTTGGATATGTTTTGGTCGGGAAACTGAACCGACCAAAATAGACTACCTATCTACACAGGTATACTGAGAAAATGGACTTCACTCTTTCACTGATATCTCACAAAGTACATAAGCTTTCAAAGAGATATTTGATTTGCAGAAAGTGCACAAGATAAGCTTTCCAATGAATGTTTAAACGCACAAAATGATTACATATGCACTGAGATATGAGCTCTGCAACAGAGCTATGTACAAACTGACGTGCGGCTGGAAGGAGTCTAAGGGAAAACCAAAATGACAAAATGGCTAGATCCGACTACTAGGAGCTCTTGCCTCTTTCTCTCCTTCTTTTGAATGTGCTCCCACTTCACTTTTATAACCAATGAGCATGTGAAGAAGTTTGTGCCTCCTTCTTAACTCACCACTTTCTCCACTACATGCTACTAACTACAAGGCAAGATATTGTATCTCTTACTCATCATGAAGTTTTGACTAGACTTTTTCTTTTATTATTTTTTCCTTTTTTTCTCTCCTTTTGCTTTATCTTTATATTTGGTAAATTTATCCAAGCATGGCTCATATGAAAATGAGCTTGTACATTTATCTTCAACACTCCCCCTCAAGCTCATTTGGGAGTTATCTTCATCCATGTCCTGCAAATTTATCACATCCTAAACTCAACCTTTGAGTTGGATACCTTGTCCTTGAAGATCTTCTTTCATTGCCTTTAGAGAGTTGCTTCTTTAACCTATTTAGCTTTACCATCGGAGTGATTACCTCTTCATATTCTTCTTCACTTGCATCTACCTCGCTGTTTGGAGTAGCACTTGCATCTTTGGCTCTACTATGAGCTGAATTTGGAGACAAAGAATGGCTCCCCCTCCATGTTGAACATTCTTCATTTGATGTAGATGCCTCTGGACCTGAAGCCTTTGTGCTTGATTGTTGAACTTCTCTTTGATTTGTTCCTGCATAATCATCACAATCTTCTTCAAGAATCTTTTCCTTTCCTTTATCTTCATACCATGGTCTTAGTTCATCAAAGACCACATCTCGCGAGACTCTTAATTCCTTTGTTCTAGGGTTGTAACACTTGTATCCTTTTTGCTCCATCGAGAAGCCGATGAAAATGCATTTTTTTTATCTTGGTTCCATCTTTGTTCTAACTTCTTGTGGAATGTGAACAAAGCAAACACATCCAAAAACTTTGAGGTGTGTAAGATCAGGTTTCTTACCGGAATATACCTCTTCTGGAGTCAAGTGATGTATTCCCGATGTTGTGCACCTATTCATCAAGTAAATGGCGGTTGGGGTAGCTTCAGCCCAATAGTACAATGGTACCTTCATCTCGTTGAGCATGCATCTTGCAATTTCAGCAATTTGCCTATTTTTCCTCTCAGCTACTCCATTTCGTTGTGGTGTGTACCTACAAGTGAACTGCCTTTTGATTCCATTCTCTTGTAGAAAATCTAAAAATTCTTTGGAGAAGTATTCTCCTCCACCATCGGACCTTAAGGTTTTGATAGACCTTCCTGTTTCCTTTTCAACTTCAACTTTGAAACTTTTGAATATAGAAAACACCTCTGATTTTTGCTTCATACAAAACAACCATACCTTTCTTGAGTGATCATCAATGAAGGTGACAAAAAATCTATTACTAGCCATTGATGCCTCTTGGGTTGGCCCCCATACATCCGTATGTATCAAGTCCAAGACATTTGGAGCCACATAATTGCTCCTCTTGAATGGCTGCCTCGTTCGCTTTCCTAGTTGACAAGCTTCACATAACTCATGCAGTCCAATGCTATTAAATTTTGGAAGACCTCTTACCACTTCATGTTTGCTCATGTCCTTCAGCTTTGGAATGTTGATGTGTCCTATTCTTTTGTGCCATAAGTCCAACTCTGAAATCTTCTTGTTCCCACATTGAATGTACATGACCTTTCCATGTGGATGTTGGACATCCAAAGTGAACATCCTTCCTTCTCTTCTACCTCGAGCAATGACCTTGAAGCCTTCCTTTGGATTCTTTATGAAGCACCCATTCTCATTGAATATGACATGATAACCCTTCTCTACCATTTGTCCTATTGAAATCAAGTTCTTTGAAATTGTAGGAACATGAAGAACATTAGATAGTACCTTTGCTTTGCTTGTATCTCCAAGCCTTATATCTCCAATGTGTTCAATCATGTGTTGAGTATCATCACCTGTTTCAACACATCCTTTTCCACTTGGTACCTGTAGATTAGTGAACAAACTTCCTTGGCATGACATATGGTTACTACAACTTGAATCAATGTACCATTTTTTGTCATCTTCACAAGAGCTTCTATACTCATGTGTCATTGCAAGTAGTGTGTCCTTGCTTCCTTCACTTGAGGTGCTTGCATAGTTGCTTTGGTTCCTTTGATTACCTCCATTTGGTCTTCCATTCTTCAGCCAACAATCACTAGCATAGTGTCCTACTTTACCACAATGATAGCATGTTATACCTTTATGAGAATTGTAGGAGCTTCGACCTCTTCCTCTACTTCTACCTCGACCTCTTCCTTGTGTGTTGGCATTTGATGCATCCTTGTTGTCTTCCGAATTGTTTTGATTGTAGTTGGAGTGGTTGTGACCTCTTCCTTTTCCTCTTGAGCCTCCTCTTGAGTTTCTTCTTTTACCTTGATCTGCATATAACATTTGGTTGTGGCTGTCCTTTCCTTTGGGACCACCGAAGCTAAGCTCTTCTGTGACAAGATGAGGGATTAGTTGTTCAAAACCTGGATATACATCTTTCAAGTTAATGGAAGTTATAAAAGGCTTCCATCTTTCATCTTCTCTCAAGCCATTGAGAGTATAACACACAAGATCTTCGTCTTCAACCGTTGTGCCAATAGAAGCTAAAGCATCGCTTAGCTCCTTAATCTTCAAAGTATATTCAGCTATGGATTGACTCGAACTTTTCTTGATTGTGTTCAACTCATTCTTGAGTTGAAGTTTCCTAGCTTTTGTATTTTTTGAATACATCCTTTCAAGAGCTTCCCAAGCATCCCTAGCTTTCTCTAGATGTTGAATATGACCTACCATGGCGTTAGTAATGACTTGCGAAATGAGGAACATGACTCTCCTATTCCTCTCTTCCCATTCTTTTGCTTGCCTCCTTTGGACTTCGGTGGCCATAGCTTGATTGATTTGAGGTTGAGCATCATCGCCGCTCACAATACCCCATAAGCCGTTGCCCATTAGGTAGTTGGTCATTCTAAACTTCCACACCGGATAGTTATCCTTGTCCAACTTCTCTACTTGTTGACCCAAGTCAGCCATTGAAGAGTATCAAAGACTTTGAGAGTTACCTCGGATAGTTATAGTCCTTTGCTCTTGTGTTTGTGAAGCTCCTTCTTGTTTTGTAGCTCCTCTTTTGCTTTGCTTCACCTCCAGCTCGGTTGATGAAGCTTCAATACCAAGTTTGCTTTGATACCAACTGTGGAGAATGAGTTCTCCTATGCGCAACGGAAGTGTGTAATGAACCCTTGTATGTCTAGCACTTGGACAAACATCTGCACCTTAGATAGCTTGCTGTCCACACAGGTATACTGAAGAACTGAGCTTCACTCTCAGACTGATAGCTCTCTGAATATATATCCTTTGAGAAAAATATTTGGTATACAGAAAGTAGACACAAATAGCTTTCCAACAAGCTAAAAATCAAGTAATTTGGATAAGTTTTGATCAGGAAACTCAACTCACCAATATAGACCACCTTCACACATAAGTACACTATAAAACTGGACTTTACTCTCTGACAGATATCTCATAGAATATGAATGATCAGAATGAGATATTTGAGACAGTGAAAGTAGATGCCAAGGGCTTTCCAACAAGACAAAAATCACGCAATGTGGATATGTTTTGGTTGGGAAACTGAACCGACCAAATAGACTACCTATCTACACAGGTATACTGAAAAACTGGACTTCACTCTTTCACTGATATCTCATAAACTACATAATCTTTCAAAGAGATATTTGATATGCAGAAAGTACACAAGATAAGCTTTCCAATGAATGTTTAAACACACAAAATGGTTACATATGCACTGAGATATGAGCTCTGCAACAGAGCTGTGTACAAACTGACGTGCGGCTGGAAGGAGTCTAAGGGAAAACCAAAATGACAAAATGGCTAGATCCGACTACTGGGAGCTCTTGCCTCTTTCTCTCCTTCTTTTGAATGTGCTCCCACTTCACTTTTATAACCAATGAGCATGTGAAGAAGTTTGTGCCTCCTTCTTAACTCACCACTTTCTCCACTACATGCTACTAACTACAAGGCAAGATATTGTATCTCTTACTCATCATGAAGTTTTGACTAGACTTTTTCTTTTATTATTTTTTCCTTTTTTTCTCTCCTTTTCCTTTATCTTTATATTTGGTAAATTTATCCAAGCATGGCTCATATGAAAATGAGCTTGTACATTTATCTTCAACATATCAGAGCATGTGTATTTATAGGAAATTCGTATTACGTCTTGAATAGAAGATACATGAGGGCCATGCTTCGAAAAGTGTGCTTTTGTTTTATTTACAAATTCGTAATTTTCAATTTTTACAAAAATGTTGCTTTCTAAAGCGATCTATTATTTGTTTTACAAAAATATAACTAAAAATACTATCTTCTAAAAATAACTATCTTCCAAAAGTATTCTTCTAAGTATCTCTAAAAATATTTGAATAAGTCAATGCACGTTCACACCCTCATGGATCTTCACCTGCTAAATCAAAACACAAAACACATTAAAATCAATTTGATAACCGAACCGAAATCGAACTGTGAACAATGAGCACAGGGGGAGTACAGGGAGCATAGGGGGTACAGGGGGTATAGGGAGCACAGGGGGTACAGTGTGACAGTGCACAGGGGGTACAGTGTGACAGTGTGACAGGGAGTACAAGGTGACAGTGTGACAGGGAGTACAAGGTGACAGTGTGACAGGGGGTACAATGTGACAGTGCACATTACCAAACTCGAAAAAAAAACTAATCGGTGGACTAAAATGAACTTGATGAACGAAAAACCTGGACCAGAAGGTTGAATATGAATTCCAAATTGCGAATGGAACGGATGTCGCGAATCTCAATTGAATGCCGAAACCACCTCGTCGCATGCGTTGGCTCTGATACCATTGTTGACGCCCAGATCCTGCAAATGCACGAACGTAGAGGACAGTACATAAACACAATCACACAAAAGTACTCAGAGATAGAAAGAGACAAGAGACGACACTAGATTGGGTACAATCTCCCCCCACATACTCTGATGGACAGGTCTATCAGAGCATGTGTATTTATAGGAAATTCATATTATGTCCTGAATAGAAGATACATGAGGGCCGCGCTTCGAAAAGAGTGCTTTTGTTTTATTTACAAATTCGTAATTTTCTATTTTTACAAAAATATCGCTTTCTAAAGCGATCTGTTATTTGTTTTACAAAAATATAACTAAAAATACTTTCTTCTAAAAATAACTATCTTCCAAAAGTATTCTTCTAAGTATCTCCAAAAATATTTGAATAAGTCCATGCGCATTCACACCCTCATGGATCTTCACCTGCTAAATCAAAACACAAAACACATTAAAATCCTCAAGGCATTAAACCTTCATTCCAAATATTCCATAAAGTATAACATATTCTCCTTGTTTTGCAAACCTCCTAGCTCGAGTTACCTGATGAAGAACGGATGCCGACTATAATTAAGGACCTCGAATTAACCTCCCAACCACTTACCATCCCATTTACTCTCCTCAAGAGAACCCCATATGGCTTCACGCATCTCTATGGCTTCACCCCATAGAGATGGGTACCTCGAATTAACCTCCCAACCACTTACCATCCCATTTACTCTCCTCAAGAGAACCCCATATGGCTTCACACATGGGTGCCACATGGTACCCATGTGTGAGCCCATCTAAATAAAGATAAGAGGTGATTCACACCTCTCTCCTAAGAGTTCTTCACATAACATTTCCTTCCCCTTAATTCCATTTTTGTCCTCAAAAATGGTGTTGGAAGGTCTTATTTGAAGAGAGAATCAATGGAACAGTACTCCCATTATATTCCCATGTATTTGATGTAAATGGTCATATCTTCATGTTGTTTCCCCATATCCTTCCCCTTTAAGAAGATTCTTGGAAATGTAATCTAAAGTTGAGAAACTCTCTCTAAAGGGTGCTAACCCACTCCAATGTGGCATATCTTCTGAGCTAGCTTTCCGTTTTACTAAACACTCTTTATATAAGTGACTTCTTGTTTGTTTTCCTCAAGTGTGTAGTATGCTCTCAAGTTCATGTGGAACATATTGAACAAAAATAGGATCTACTACCTCACTATCTGGAATGAGGTTGTTAGATTCACCAGCCTTTTCTTAAGCTGGCTAACATGAAATATTGGATGGAACAGGCTATTCTCTGGAAGTTGGAGCTGGTAAGCCATCTTTCCTATTCCCTTAAGTATTGGGAAGAGTCCACAATACCCAGGAGATAATTTTGGACAAGGTCCTGTCTTTATGGTTTCAGACCTAGATGGAACTCTAAGATAGATTTGCTCTCCTACCTCAAAGTTGATGTCTCTCCTTTGAGGGTCAACATAGGAAGTCCTTTGTAGCTTGAACTTTCTCATCCTACAATTCTACTGCATAAGGAGCTCTTGGCTAAAACCTGTACATAAGCATAAATGGACTATACCCATTGGAAGGGTGCTTGACACTATTATATGCAAACTCTACTATAGGTAAGTACTCTTCTCAATTAGTTTGCATTTCAGTCACATATGCTCGAAGCATATCCTCTAGGATTTGGTTAACCCTCTCTGTTTGCCTAGCTATTGTTCGGCCGTGCTCATGCTAAGTTTTGTGTCCAACATTTTGAAGACCGTTCTCCAAAAGTGGCTAGTAAACTTCTTGTCCTGATCGAAAACTATGTCTAAAGGGAGACCATATAACCCGTATAGGTTCTCTACAAAAAGTCTAGCCAACTCCGGTGTCTTCATTGAAGTACATTTTGGAATAAACCTAGATATTTTGGTTAACCTATCCACAATTACCCAAACTGAGTTGTGCCCTCTCTGTGTCTTAGGTAATCCAACTATGAAATCCATGGAGATACTCTCCCACTTCCCATTGGGAATGTCCAATTAGTGGACTAGTCCTCCAATCCTCAACCTTTCAACTTTATTGACTTGGCATTTAGTGCTCTTAAGCACATACTCTAGGACATCCTTATAAGTCCATGCCAATAAAACTGCTTCTTAACAAGATCATATGTCTTGTTAACTCCTAGACGTCTTGCACTAGGTGTGTCATGATACTCATACAAAATGTGCCATCTCATCTCAGAGTCTCTAGGGACACACACTTTACCCTTATATAACAAATATCCATCATGGACACTGTAATTCTTCCACTTGAATCCCCCTTGAGTACCCGTTGATACTCCATCCTCATCAAAAACCTATGTATCATGATCCTCTTTCTCTATGGCTTCCCAAATCCTGGAATATGCAGGATCAAGCCTACATTTCCCTCTAATGGACTCAAGTAGCTCAGTAGTGATATGAGTAAAACACAGTCCATTAAGCATAGGCATGTGGCTAAGTGAATCAGCCATCATATTAAACTTTCCCTTCCTATACCTAAGCTCATAATCAAACTCCTGAAGGGTCTTTGCCTGTTGAGGCTTATGACCTTTAAGGTATGTTTGATTAGAGAGCCACTTAATGCTCTCTTGATCAAACACTATCCTGACTTTGGCACCATATATGTAATGACGCCACTTCTTCAAAGCATGGACTATTGCATATAACTCCTTCTCATAGACGGAGTAATTCATTTGAGCCGATTCTAGTTTCTTACTCTCAAAAGTTACTTGTCGACCATCCTGAACTAAAACCACTCCAATGGAAAAATCACTCATTTGGGTCTCAACCACAAAGGGTTTATTGGGATCTGGACTCTGCAAAAGTGGAGCTCTAGAACTGCTACTTTCAAATTCTCCATACTTTGCTTCTATTCCTCTCCCCAATGAAAGGCTTTCCCTTTCCCTTTAAGTTGTTCCATCATTGAGACAATAATTTTGGCACAATTCTTAATGAATATTCGATAGAATCCTAATAAACCAGGAAGATTTGCTGCTTTTTAAGGTTCCTAGGATGTGACCATTCCATGATAGCCCTTACTTTTCCAAGATCCATCTAGATACCATTTTGGGAGACTATATGCCTAAGGTATCTAACCTCTCTTTTGAAAAATTCAAAGTTTGACTCCCTAACAAAGAGTGAATTTTCCCTCAACACTTGGAATACTTGTCTCAAGTGTTCCAAGTGTTCCTATTCTGATCTATAGTTCCTATTCTGATCTACTATAGATCAGAATATCATCTAGAAAGTCTACTACAAACTACCCTAGATAAGGTCATAATACACTATTCATGAGCTTCATGAAAGTGGCTAGCGTATTGGTAAGACCAAAAGGCATCATCAAGAACTCATAGTGCCCATATCCTTTGCCCAAATCCTAATTGGATGATACCCTGATCTAAGGTCAAGCTTGGTAAAATACCTAGCTTAATGTAATTGATCAAATAGGTCTTCCAACCTAGGCATTGGAAACCTATTTTTGATAGTTACCTTGTTTGGTGCTCTATAGTCTATGCATAATCTCATAGAACCATCCTTCTTCTTGACCAGGAGCATTGGTGATGCCCAAGGTGAGTTACTAGGTCTAATGAAGCCCTTATCTAAGTAGTCCTCTAATTGCCTCTCAACCTCCTCATGCTGAGAAACACTAAGCCTATAAGGTGGCTTACAAATAGGGTTAGTGTTAGTAGCTACCTCAATAGCATGACCAATGTCCCCTCTCTCAGGTGGTAGCCTTCTAGGTAAATCAGTGGGAAAAATCTCTAAATTCAAACATAAGATCCTTAAAACCTTTAACAACACACTCTTGCAAGAAACAATAGTAAAAACTCATGTCCATATTTTACATTTCTAGCATGAAAATGTACATTAGTGAAGTGTCTGTACAATGCTCAAAGTCTTAACTATACATCGACAAGATCTCATGTACATGCTGAAAATGACAAAGACTATACAACTCTAAGGATGAGATGAGAGGTGCACTAGGTACATCTCTCTCTCTCTCTCTCTCTCTCTCTCTCTTTATATACAAAATTTACTTCCATTTCTTTCAAAATCAAGTGTATTGTTTTGGTAATTGCATTCAAGTGTGTCTCCCAACCCCCATAGCCACTCTCTTCCTAATACAAGGTATGTCCTCTCCATACTCATGATTTGGAAGTCCATATGGTAAGTGTAATCATGTATCTTGACTTCCAAATTGGATACCATAGTATCCCATATCCTCTTGTCCTCTCCTTGCATCATAGATATTATGTATTTATGTGCATGGGGCTGCTCGGGAACCCTTAGCTTCTTAACTAGAGCATAGTGTATGAAGTTATGAGTAGCAAAGTCATCGATCATGACTCGCACTCTAGTCCCATGTACACTACCATGAAGTTTAACCAAGTCATGTGGTCCAAACTGAGGTGACCACAATGATTGTGTCAAACAACATGTGTGCTTGATGTCCTTGTGCATCACTTCAACTCCCTTAGAGCTAGAGCTGCCAAGAATAGGAAGTGTCTGCACCAGGTGGACCGCCTTTTTGCCCTTATCAGGGGCCGTACTACTATCTGGTCCTCTCTTTTTCTCTTCCCCCTTCTTGAGTTGACAATTCCATTGTGAATGGCTGGGAGACGAACACCTAAAATAGAAGTTCTCTCTCTTTGCCCTCTCAAACTGCTCATCACGTAATCTAGGCCCTTGTGATCTATGTTTCTTGATAAAGATTTTGTTTTTCCCCATTGATACTTTTTTCTTGAACTTAGTTATACTAAGAGGTTTGAGGGTCTAATCCATCTCCATAGGAGTATATTGCAGACGATTATGGTCCTCATATATCTGAGCATACTTGATCACCTCCTCAAATGTCCTAGGTGTATTTCTTCTTACCTCTCTCTTGATGGCTTTATCTAAGCTCCTAACAAAACCTCTTGTTTTTTGAAAGTCATCCAATCTCTTAAGTTTCAAAATGATCTCCCTATAGTGGGATATGTAATAAAGTAAGTCTATGATCCAAGGGTCTAGCCGGTTCAGACGGATCTGAAATCGGACACCGTTTGGTCATCCGTGTGTATGACCAAAGATCTCGAGTTTAGACTTACTAGGAGGTCTTGTGCTCTTGTGAACAAGTGATCCACTTAGCTTAGTGGTTAAGTCTCAAGGATGTGAAGGAAGAGGTCTTGGGTTCAATCCCCATGGGAGACATGGGGAGAGTATTTTGCCCAAAGAGATCTAGAGCCTTCTAGAAGCATCCACTTGAGTTAACTCGAGTTAACTGGGACACTTGGCGCACATGTAGTTACATGGCTGACACATGGATGGTTAGTATCCACTTGCCCAAGAAGGCAGTCCCCTAGAGAGAGCTATATATAGAGGCATTATTCTAGTTTGTACTTTGTCCTGTTCATCAAAGTGCAAAACGAGACAGTGTTTTGAATCATTTGGGCAGGGATACCACCACAGAGATGCGATATGTTCTTCCAGTTCTAGAACATAATCATGTTCTTCCAGTTCTAGAACATAATCATGTTCTTCCAGTTTTAGAACATGCGGCTCGGGGGTTGCCTATAGTATGTATATAGCTCTATTTTCGAGGACGAAAATATTTTCCAAGGGGGGAAGAATGTAATAAAGTAAGTCTATGATCCAAGGGTCTGGCCGGTTCAGACGGATGTGAAATCGGACACCGTTTGGTCATCTGTGTGTATGACCAAAGATCTCGAGTTTAGACTTACTAGGAGGTCTTGTGCTCTTGTGAACAAGTGATCCACTTAGCTTAGTGGTTAAGTCTCAAGGATGTGAAGGAAGAGGTCTTGGGTTCAATCCCCATGGGAGACATGGGGAGAGTATTTTGCCCAAAGAGATCTAGAGCCTTCTAGAAGCATCCACTTGAGTTAACTCGAGTTAACTGGGACACTTGGCGCACATGTAGTTACATGGTTGATACATGGATGGTTAGTATCCACCTGCCGAAGAAGGCAGTCCCCTGGAGAGAGCTATATATAGAGGCATTTGGTTGGGAGGAGAGTCATCTCTCAAGCATGTGGTGGTCGTAATCCTTGTTCTCGTGCAGGATACGTAGACCGTCAAAGGCCTACCTCTATGAGTGATCCTGTCCCACTCATCCTAGTTTCTCTCTTCCTCATTATCAGCAAGAAACCCTTTCAAGAAAAGAGTTTGAAACTAAGCCCAGTCCGTGGGGATGGAATCTGCCTCCTTGACACATCCACCACTTATAAGCACGTACGTCAAGCGAGAGACTCGCCTCTAGCACATGATACTCATGTGGGTTGCCCTTCACTTGATGTAAGTCATTCCACTTTTGCAAAAAATGTAGTCTGCATCCTTATTTCTCTCATGCTCATCTGCCATAAAAGTAGGTTTCTTAAGGTCTTTCAGGAGAGGATCTTCCCTTGAACTTTCTCCTTTATGTTTACTAGGAAAAGGGACATCCTTCCTAGCCATCTTCATAGGAAGACTAGGTATTTCTCTTTCCCTCCTAAAGAGGTAACATGTGTCTCAAATGAGATCATTTGAGACTTAAGTTGTTCAATGAAAGAAGTCATGCTACCAATGTCTCTCTCCAGCCTTAGGGTATGTTCCTTGAACTTTGCGAATTGTTTGTGTGTAACAAACTCATCATAGAGTTCCACATAAGAATACTCGTCTTCTTGTGGCTCTTTTCCCTTCACCTTTTGCTCAACTTCTTGCTCAAGCTCTGCCTCTTCCGTCCTATGGTCAGGGTCCTCTAGTTGTTTCTCTCTAGGTGGAGAATTGCGGTCTAAAACTTGCTTACCCTTAGGATCCATATTTCACTCCCCTCGTTTACTAACTAGAGTGTAAAAAGAATGGAAGTAGACTTACAAGAAAGAGAGAAAAATTAGTACTAGATCAATCCTTGCTAGGCCCAAATGAAAATTCAAAAATGTCTGGTTGGACCAAGAGGGTTTTGAGCACCAAGTATCAGCAAAAATGATGCCAAAAGCGTATAACAATAGCCACAAATAAGCAAACTGAGCCAAATTGAAGCACTTTTGGTTTTTGCTACTCCTTGTGAATCCAAGGTAAGTGGTGCAACACCTACGCCTCAAAGTTACAAGGCTACTCCAAGTGAAAAAAGTGGATTCTGATGCCAAATGACCAAAATCTAGGCCTAGGAGTGGATGCCTAGTTCCTATTGAAGTGCTATAGAGGGATTTTGGTTGGGCAAGACCTTTCCGAACCAATTGGCATTTTTTGCTAATCAAAGCTTAGATTTTTTGAGTCAGAAGCCAGAGCACAAAGGTATGCATCAAAAAAATTGGGTATGTAGATGTAGGAAGTGAAAAGGCAATTCTTCAAAGAGGGTCACTTTGATAGCTTAGAAATGAAAGCTTGAAGGTTTTATCACTTGTTCTAATGACCCATATCCAATCACCACATCCCATAGTACATGTGTATGCCCTTGCTTAACTCCAATCTTGCTCACAAGATGAATTTTGAATTCCCTAAAATCAAGAAGAACTTGGGATTTTTTTCAAGCTTTTACCTCCTTCAAAATATGTTCGTTCCCAAAATGAATTTGCAGGCAGTTGTATAGAGCTTCAAATTATCCCATATATCATGTAGGAGGCACCTTTTGCAGGTACAAATAGGCTGCATACTTCATTCTCCTCTCATCTATGAGAAGGAGAGGAGAGAGAGAAGGGGCTTCTTGCTCCTTTGCCTTCACGCTAGGCTGACGAGTCATGTGTGAATGGACTTGCGCTTGGTGGTCCTCCACCTTGCTCTAGTCATGCAGCCATTCTGGATCGGATACCAAATGTATTAGTGCTCTCAATGATTCTCCTTGTTTTGCAAACCTCTTGGATGGAGTTCCCTAACGAAGAACAAATGTCGACTACAATTAAGGACTGAACACGGAGATGCGTGCCTCATATTAACCTCCCAACCACGTACCATCCTATTTACTCTCCTCAAGAGAACCCCATATGACTTCACACATGGGTGCCACATGGCACTCATGTGTAAGCCCATCTAAATAGACATAAGAGGTGAGTCACACCTCTCTCCTAAGAGTTCTTCACGTAAGAAAATGGTTGCAAATATAATTTATTTTTAGATTGGCACATCTTACATGAGGCATTTGGATTTTAAAGAATTACTCAAAATTTTTATAAATTTAAGATATAAGATGGTTAGCTATAAGAAATTTTATCATATTCTCAATTAATAACTTCCTATTATTTTGACATTTTGCCAAGATCATGCACATGCATGGTATGAAAAATTAGAGGTGTTCAAACCTCTTTTCTTTATTCACATGCTTGCAATTGTGTTATTTTTTAGTACATGTATAGAAGTACCTTTTGCAATCTTTGAAAAATAGGTTTCCTACAAATCCTTTTGGAAGTAATACTCACGGTTTTAAATCTTGTACATAGGAAGAGACTTTATAATATATGGGAAGAAGTAAAGCATGCACATAGATTGGATATTCCATTGTTTTTTTTACTCTATGGGAAATCGGAATGTAGTTTCGTATTATCCATTTGATGATTGTTATTTATTTTCATAGAATGGGAATTCAAAGTGTATACTTTTGATGTAGCAGCTTCATATGGTGCATCAAATAATGTTTTTATGTTCATGGGCATGTTTATTATGGTTATGGCTTACATTTTATGAGTTATTGTTTGATACTTTATAAATTCTATAATTAGTTTCTATAATTTCAAAGTTATAATTTGGACAAAGTTGTTATGAGAAGTTACTAGGATGTCCATATTTGAACTTAGGGCATCCTTTGTGTTGGAGCCCAAATCCTTGTTCTGGTCTTTTTGTCACATTGGATGGAGGAATTGTTCTTATTCATTCTTCAAAGTTGTAACCATAATGTTGAGAAGAAAAGATTGTAACCATAATGTTGAGAAGAAACGTTGTGACCATAAGTTGAGACCTAGATGCATTAAATGATGCCCAACTCCAAAAGAAGATGTGAAAGTTTGTAAGATGCCCAACGGATATCATTGTTGTTATCTCCAAGGTTGGTCTTCGTTAGGCCTATGTGCATATTCATCATGGTAGCCAAGACATACTAAGAAAAGTCATCTCTCTTTGTCTCTCTCCCGCTATGTGTGTGTGCATATTTTTCACACACACACATATTCTCTCTCTCTGTCTCTCTCTCTCTCTTGACATTTGTGTGTGTGTGTATCTCTTGATCTCTCTTTGCCTATTTGGTAGAATAAGATCAAGCTCTTACCATGCCAAGTGACTTTGTGGATGTATCTCTTATGGCAACCAATGTGTGAGAGCTCCATAGCCTATAACTAACTAACTAGGAAAGCCAAACTAGGAAGAGAGATATAGTTTCCACCCAACCAAACCCCCCAATATATAGCTCCAAGCCCAAGGGGGTAAGTCCCTCTCAAGGGGACATTTGTGCCTTCCATTCCATGGTAATTTGTGGTATTCCCATGTGCTCCATGATCAATCTCAAGGATCATGGTCTTTGTTTCTCTAATTCGCCTTTTTATTCAGAAGGGAGGATTCTATCTTGACCAAATCTTAAAAGAGGAGAATCCATTTGTGGTTCAGTCTTTGTCCCAATCATTCAAAGCTCCATCTGGTTTGGCACACAAAAAAGAACTGAATCGAATGCAAAGTATGGAAATAATGAAAAGGGTGGAATAGAATATCTATGCCTAATTCCTTGTTTAAGTCATGTGCCATCTGGCCCTTTGTGGAGGGAGAAAGCAGTCAAAAAAGAAGAAAAAGAAAATCAAAGAAAAAGATTATTCATCGAAAACAAAGTCCTACACGAGCGTGCATTAGACTAAAACAAGACAGAGGGAAAATAAAAGACACAAGCCAAAGAAATGCAGTACATACATAAAGAAGCTAAAGTCTAGTGGAGGGGAGAATATTTCTCCAATGATTTTTTTAATTTTTTATCGGATCAAGGCATGAAGAGGCAAGTAACATGCAGGTAGACAACCCAAGAAAATGAGGTAGCTGAGAGGAAGAATAGATGCATAGCGGAGATTGCTAGAGAAATTCTTAACGAGATGAATGTACCTAACATGTTTTGGAGTGATGTAGCAAATACCACTATGAAATTTATGAATAGAGCATCTACCTCAGGGATTCATGGCTTGACAACATATCAAGCTTATTATGGTAAGAAACATCATCTTTCCCACTGAAATATTTGGATGTACTTTTTTTTTACATGTGCCAGGCGAATTGAGCCAGAAGCTACAACCAAAGGTAGAGAAGTGTGTTTTTCTAGGAGATTTAAATGATCACAAAGGTTATAGGTGCTTGTTAGTAGTCTAAGTGGATTAGCATGCCAATGAAGCATGAGAGAAGGGAGACAAAGAGATCAAAGTCAAAGAGAAGGTCAATGAGGGCCAAGCAGAAAAGGAAGCCAACGAAGATCTATGTTAATGGATGATGGTGTCCTCGCCCGTAACAGGAGGAATGACACAAATTCATACTTACAACAGACAATGTATAGAATTAACCAAGGAGATGAGGTAAAGAGAGAAGAAGTACCGACAAACTCATATGCTACACGAACCCCAATATGCTTGTTGTTTCATTACAAAAGCCATGTATTTATACAAATTTGTGTGCCCATTCGTATGGGAATTGTACCTTTTCATTGCACCCCCTTAGTCAACCCTTCAATTAAACCTTAATAAAACTAAAAAATGCCAACATGTACGTGCCACTTTAACACTGGCACACACGGTGGACTCGAATCCCACACCATGCAATGTCCTAGGGTTACTATATGCAACTACCCTATGAAACATTATCCACCAACCAAAGTGCATGGCCCCAATCCATGGTATGGAAGGTAAGACAATGGCCATAACAAGTCCATAACTATGAGAAATATGTAATGCAAAGCAAAGTGCCTAGAACTTAATCCAAGATATGCAAATAGACTACACACAACCCATAGTCTGCCCTCCTATATGCATTAGCATGAAGTACAAAAATGACATAATTACATTGCTTCATCTTGTACATCAATTACATCATTGTCATATGTCTTTCTACGATACATCATTATCATATACAATCTATGTAAATCGGTAAGAGGGATGGATTATCCAATCATGGCTTGATCATCATCAATCTTCACTTGTATTCGGCATATTCTTTGTCCCATAAGTACTACAACCTAAATTATCAAATAATGATCAAGCATAGCTTGTCTTTTTGGATTAGTATGATCAATATCAAATAACCATATATGAAGACTCAAATCAACATGAAGGGGTGTATCCCATAGTCCCACATAATCCACCACTCAAATCATGCACACAAAAAAGAAAATCAATGAATGCTTCTGCCGAATGAATGCTACCTCACATTCACAATCCACATGGAGTGTTTCTGCTGACTTAATGCTACCTCACACTCTCTCATTACTAAAAACAAAACAAATGAGTGCTTCTGCCGAGTTAACGCTACCTCGCACTCATATCGCACCACCTCATACATACTCACATCACCATCCATCATGCAACAAGCCAAACTATAGGATACAAACCTCTATATGATTAAAGTCTCCATAACTCAAGCATCGAAGAATCGTGTGATACAATATGGGAGAAAGATAGTGCACTCCTCACCACCAATGCCAAAATATCATGGAAATGTAACTGCAAACACTATCATTATTTTCATTATATGAATGATCAGAATTAGGTAGTATGCATAGCAAAGGCATCACAATCATCACGTCAATGAAGGAGTTAAGGAATGCAGTCTTTATCATCATATAACATATCTAGAATGGATAGACCATCTCATTCTCATCAAGCAAAAAGAGAGATCACATAACCAAAAGAAGTTATAATTATGCTTTCTTTCTCTCTCTCTTTCTCTCTTTCGTTATTTCTTTGTTTCCTGTGTTTGGTATTTCTCTTGTGCTCAATCCATGGAAAACAGAAATAACTTCATACTTTTATTCTTCTATAAAACGTGACAATAAGAGAAGAATGTATTTATTTATTATGATTATGATAAGTATTATTATGATGATTGAAGGTGCAGAAATAAAACAATACATGCCCGGGTGCAGAATTTAAACAGTTATATGTAGTTGCCAAGGTTGTGTATAAGACAAATTCTTCAAGATGAACTTGTGATGATTCATCCTTTCATGAGTTCACGAATTCCCATGAAATCTAAAGCTTCTAATGTTTCTATTGTTAATGGATTTGTTGCTCATCAGTTTATTGGGCCAATGCATTTCTGCTAAGTTCAATCTCCTATAGCTATGGATCATCGTAAGATATCATGATGTAAAGGAAAGCCATAAAACAAGAATCAAAATAAAAAGAGAAGAAACAAAAAGTGACGGATCATCTTGCACAAGTGTTGGTGAGCCAAAAGGGATTCAAGCGAATTGAGTTCTGCCTGAATGTTATTATAGAAGTCCTACACATTTGAAAGGTATAGTCTGGTCTATAATATATACACAGATTAATGTTCCTTCATAACGAGGGGGCAACCAATCTCCATCATCAGAGGACCACCGCTAGATCACTGTTGGCACCGAAATGTAAAATTGCACAAAATGCATAATAATGGCACTAAAGTCATACTAGAAGCATACCAAAAATTACATTGAAAAAGCACAAGAAACACACCAGAATTGCCGGATTCATACGAGAATTGTATAGGATTTTTTTTGGACACCCATTTGTACCTTCATTCTATGCTGGAGAGGTGCGCATACCTGAACTATAACATGGCCATAATCATCCCAATCAGTACAGTCAAATGAATCATCTAGGCAGCCATCTCCGGTGATCGATACTCGACAAGCACTGTAATGAGCAAAAGACACCGAGCCAAGAAATCACCGGGAAGCAAGTCATCACCGAACTTATCAGTACACTAGTTCTGGACTGGAGGAACTCAAGCACCGGAATGGATCGCGACTAGACTGACCTGGGCTCAACTCTTGCGGGTGTAGATTTTGATGATTAGTGCTGGCCCCAAACATCTCGAGAAAACCGCCCCTAATAGGTTGAGACAAATCGTAATGATGAGCATCGCTGGAATTCCCCACGAGCTTTGACAATTCGCTGCCACCAATATCATACGGCTACCACTGGAGTCAACCAAATGATCACCATGGCAGACAAGACTACCATCGAAGAGCGGGTACATGCCACCGGAGCCCACCACACACCAACGAGACTAGAGGACCGAAGAGTTGTCACCATAATATCACCGGAGTACCACAAGACTAGGAGCACCAAACACTAGACTGGAGCATCACTGAGCAGTATGGTAGTGATCGAGCTGGAGCATCGGAAACAATGGGAGCCAAAGCATCACCAGAGAAAGCACCCGGGATCAAAACCAAAACCACCAGAAGTAGCAATGTGGCCAAATCGGTGAGCGATGGTCAGGCTATTCAGCGTCCCACCCCTCATTCATTGGAGTGGGGAGCAATTAGCATATGGGTCGCATGCTAGTAGCTGGAAAAAAAGGGAGGACGTACCCAAGAGCCCAATAATTGCGAGCGTGTGGAACTTTTTGTAGGTGAATCCAATTATTATTATACCAGTGGAGGCCAATTATGATGATGGCTGGCGGCAACAACAAGGACTTTGTGGAATGCAGGTGGCAATCATTAGAATGGCGATGTATGCGAGACGAAGTTCGCAAAAACTAATCAGAAAGTGGTTGTCAATCAGGGGTTCATCGCTCATGCATTCTCTTAGAGATGAACGGAGGTGAATTAGGCGATAGGCGCATAGCCGACGCTAAGAAAGTAGGAATGATAATTGTGCAGAAGAGTTTGGCCACCAAGCATTGTCACAGGATGGCGTCGACGTAAGCAAGAACTAGAACAGGCATTACATGAAGACAAACGTTACTTCAGCTGGTAGAGCCAAGGGGGTAAGTCCACATGGCACCAGTGTTAACGGATGATTGTGTCCTCATCCATAACAAGAGGAATGATAGAAATTCATACTTACAATAGACAATGTATAGAATTAACCAAGGAGATGAGGTAAAGAGAGAAGAAGTACCAACAAACTCATATGCTACACGAACCCCAATGCACTTGTTGTTTCATTACAAAAGCCGTGTATTTATACAAATTTGTGTGCCCATTCGTATGGGACTTGTACCTTTTCATTGCACCCCCTTAGTCAACCCTTCAATTAAACCTTAATAAAACTAAAAAATGCCAATGCGTACATGCCACTTTAACGTCTAGCAAGTAGGCCAACCATTTTTTCCATATCCAATATACAACAAACATTGATTGTCATCACCACACTTCATTGAAAATTCCATTTTTGTTAGAATAGACTCTATTTTGTTCAAGTCAAGTAGTCCTTGAGCTTGAGGACTAGAAAACCAATGTATGTCTCGTATTTCATATTTTTTTGATCCCATTTGAGCCTTCAAATGAGCTAGAGAACCTAATTTCTAACTAGGTCAGAGGCTTGGTTTGAATAGGGCCAAATCTAGTTAAAAACTATAAAAGGAGAAAGAGAGCTCACTATTCAAAGAGGGAGTTTTAGATGATGTAATTTTGTATGAAAAGCATTAAGCAATAGATTCCATTGTTCTCTCTCTTTGTCTTGTCTTGTATATGCATGTGCGTGTGTGTGCATGTTAGTGTGCTTCTCACTCATGCACTTGTGTATTCACTTGCTCATGGTCATCATACCACCCTCACATCTCTGTGGATTGACAATTATGAGGTGGATCTCCTCACGTTGGTGCTTACCATTGTGCTAGAGTGACACCAAATTTGGCACTGTTGTTGAGAGAGCTTCAAGTGATGGTAAGATGTAGAGATTTGACATTGGAATCATAGGTAAATTTCTTATTTTTGACTTTTTACCTTCTTCATCGTCATCCCTAACAATTCCCAATCATCCCCTACCTCCATCTCCATCTTCATGACATTCCCACCTCTTTGATCATATTCCCATCTCCATATCCATCCCCTCATTTCACTTATTAGAGAGAGTAAGAGAATGCTCTTGTGTGATTTTTGAGCATTCTGGTAGGCACCAACATCAACAACAATAGTAGAAGCATCAGCAGGTATGACAACTTTGTGCATGGACCCCCGAATGAAGACCTCTATCTGTCGCAACAAACAAAAAAGAGGATGTTTGGTGAAAACAAGTACACCATAGTAGATAGATCACTTGCACATCAGGGAAATATATATATTTTTGCAAAACAGGTGCTTTCTCTATCCATTGTGATAGATAGCTTTTAGGACAGACAATGTCCATCATCTATCGTTGATAAAATACAAAAAAAACATATGCTAGTTGGTGTCCATCATGATAGATATGCTCTATCCATCATACATGCATGATAGACACAAAATTTTTCTACATCTATCCATCGCAATAGACAAGCCCCATGATAGACACATGTCCACCATGATAGGCACCAGTCCATCATGGCAAACAGGCATCATGATAGACACTTTTCCATCATGATAGAGACCTGCCCATCATGATAGACACTTGTCCATCGCAACAGACACCAGTAGTAATGGTAAGAAACGATGAATCAATTCTCCCTAGGAACACAGAAGTAGTGAAGAACACTAAGTGGAGTGTCACCTCACCTTAAAGCCACAATCTCAAGCAAGATAACATAAAACAATGCCAAACATACCCCTGGATAAGATATAATAAATGAGTGAAGGAGAGGAAGGAAACACCCATCTGCATCACTTATCAAGATTACACAACCAAATCTATTTTGGACACAAAAGCTAGAGTTGAAAAAAAGACCCTTCATGAGACAATTGCAGATAGTGCAAGATTGGGGAACCAATTCATTGTACTTATAACATCTAGAGGTAATAACCAAATTCAATCTCAAAGATTATTCCCACATAGATATACCACCCTTGCAATGGAACCCAATCCATAAAACATTGGACAAAATAGAGTTGATGCATCCATAGGATCATGATCCTAATGGATTCATAAAGATACTCACTTATGGATGTATAAAGTTGTAGTGGATGAAGAGAAAAGGATAACCTCTAGAAGCATAGGTGATAATGAGAACCCTAGAACAGTTCAAGACCCATCCTATGCACCTACGATGTTTTTAGATGAAGAATTTGAACCCTAGGATTGGGAAGAAATCATAGCCATGATGGATTTAGCCATCAACAAAGAGTAATGAGCCCCCCCATTGTGATGAAGATGGTTATGGCATTTCAATTTTTACCATACAACCACTTATGTTTGACTTGGTTATTGAGGAATGTGAGCCTAGCATGACCACACTCAAGGAAGTTAGCAATAAGGATGAGGAGTCCATCATCATGGAACCATTTTGTACTTCACAAGAAGAGTACCTTTACTTAATAGAGGCTAGGACTTAGGAACATGAAAACTGTAAACCAGAAAAGAAGTTAACCATGACAAAAGAAGATCAATGTAACAAAAAGATAGGAAAGAAACTAGTCCCCATGCAAGCAGAAGAAGAAGCATTGTTTGAAGTACTAGAGAACTTCAAGAAGGATGAAATGGAAGACAAGAAGATCATGATAAGAATGCCAAAATGAGAAGCGCTCACAGGAGAAGCCTATGAAATAAAGAGAAGACCAAAAAAATTGTAGTAACCATAGAAGATGGTGAAGATAGATGTACATATATAGGGCATGATTTAAGTGAAGAAGAACGTGAGCTTTGAGTTACAAGGATTTTAAAGGAGTGGATTCAAATATTTGTTCTCACTAAATCCTAATGTCATTGGAAGCCAAGCCTACCAAGTAGAAACCTTACATCTACAATTATAATTATGAAGCCAAAATCAAGGAGGAGATCAATCGTTTGACGGAACCAAGTTCAATCTATGAAATTGAGCATATTGAATGGGTATCCCCCATTGTGTTTGTGCCAAAAAAGAATGAAAAATTGTGTGTGTGTGCATTAACTTGAAAAAAATTAACCTATACGAGATAGTTATCCTCTTCCTCTCGTCAAGCATTGCTTAGAACATATAGCAAGCAAGGAAGGGTATAGCTTTCTTGATGGATTCTCAAGCTACAATCAAGTGGCCAGTGCCCAAGAAGACTGACATAAGATATCTTTTGCCACAAAGTGGGGTATCTTTGCATTTTGTGTGATGAAATTTGGGATCACCAATGCCCTTGCTACGTTCCAAAGATTGATGTGTCACGTGTTCCTACAAAAAAATTTAGAGGTGTATGTAGATGACCTCTGTGCTCACTCCAATATCAAACAAACCCACATCCCTTAACTTAAACACATCTTTGACAAATGTAGAGAATACCAGGTCTGTCTGAATTTAGAGAAGTGTGTCTTCATGGTCAAGCAAAGCAAGATTCTAGGACACATAGTGTAAACGAATGGGATATCAACAGATGAAGATAAAGTTAGAGCCATTGCAAAACTCCCTAGACCAAAGAATGTCAAGTACAAGCTTTCATGGGTCATTATGGATATTACAGACGCTTTATCCACATGTATGCTATAATTGAAAAACCCTGTACACCCTTTGACTACCTTTGTGTGGAACGGAGAGTGCAAAAACTCTTTGTTGAGCCCATAAAAGTCATGTTGGTCAAAGTCAACTGGTCAAAGTCTACAAGGTCAAAGGTCAAAGTCAATAGGTGCAAAGTCAAAGTGCAGGTGTCAAAGTGCACAGGGGTGCATAAGTAATTGTCCACAAAGGGTAAATCGGAGAAAGTGGGTTGCAGGTTGCAGAGGTATTTTCTCTAATTGCTCCAAGTTCAAAGTGTGTTTTAAAGTGTTTTGGAAGGTTCAGGTGAACCCCCCTTATGTGCAAAAGTGAAGAATTAAAAGGAAATGTGAAGGCATGTGAAGCGGCAAAAGTGTACGCACAGGTGAAAGAATGGCCCCCCATTAAAATTTTTGGTTTTAGACTAAAGTCACTACAGGACAAAACAGTGAGTAGTTGGCTGCCACTTGTGAGAGCAATCTTGGAACATCAAAGTGAGCACCAAGATTCACTTGCAGTTAGGAGCGTACGTGATCGACACACTCAAATCAAGGAAGAACCATTCTTGGATCGAGGTTAGAGTAAGCAAGAGAGCATAGGCTAAGTGGAGCAAGAGAGAGAAGTGCAAGGGTCACCAGAGTACGTCGCACAGAAGTGGAAGTGCAAGGTGCATAGAGAGTGACCAAGGATTTTTGGTGCAGAGAAGTGCTAAGCTATAGTTCCCCCAAGTATCTCAAGGTCCTTTGGCAGTGTGCACTTGCCGACAGCAGGTATTCACTCCTCCCCCTTTGTGGAAGCTTGGTGCAAGGTGTGCACAAGGAGAAGCTTGAAGCAGGTGGAGGTCGGTGGAGGTCTGTTGCAGAGGAGGTCGGCAGCAAGAGGACATTGGGATATTGGATATTTTGTAATTGGGCACTCTGTGGGATTGTGCACAGAGGTATTGGTGTATCTTGTATTTCAAACATTGTACTTTTCTTACTGTAATCAAACGGCAGAAACTTCCAAGGTGTATTTTCTCTTTTGGTCTTTTCATTTTCTCCTACAAACCCTCAAACTCCTTCTTGTCAAAGAATCCCCCAACACTCTTAATGAGCTCAAATGACGGTTGTGTTCAGTGCCAATTTTTATCACACAAGATTAGATCAAGACATTCCATGTTCATGTGGAGTAGACAATTGAACATAGCAGATCGA
The DNA here is from genome assembly GCA_020310875.1 of Ceratopteris richardii. Lineage (NCBI taxonomy): Eukaryota > Viridiplantae > Streptophyta > Polypodiopsida > Polypodiales > Pteridaceae > Ceratopteris > Ceratopteris richardii. The sequence goes on from CM035410.1 coordinate 205,978,589, forward strand.
AATGACACAACTATAGAAAGGGAAGGATTAGGTATGGTGTACGCAGTCAAGAAGTTTAGAAATTCTTTGCTTGCAGCTAAGTTTAAGTTCTTTACGGATCACCAGGATCTACTATACCTAGTGAACAAACCTTGTAACATAGGCCGACTAGGAAGATGGTTTCACTTACTAATGGAATACGACTTTGAAGTAGTGTCTAGGAAAGGCAAGTCTCACCTTCGGGCGGATCACCTCTGTAGGCTAACTTTAGGAGAAGTGCTACAAGGAGTATCGGATGAACTTCTTGATGCTTACTTGTTCAACTTGGAATTAGTACCTAATTGGGCTAAAGCTATTGTGGCTATTCTCACTTTTGGACTTAAACATCCCATAATGAGAAAATGGGGCAAAGATAAAATGAATATGCTAAATGTTTGCAATTAGCACATGTAAGTGCATTAGAGCAACACCATTCAAAACACCGAACCCTACAAACTTTGAAAAGATTTGGTGTGTATTGGTTGACTACGGAAGTAGACATCTATAGGATGTGCACGGATTGTCCAACATATATTACTAGACCGCGAATGTAGTATGCTACTTTGTATCAAGTGTCTTTAATATTGGATTGGAGTAACCCATTACTTGACTTTCCGAATATGAAAACATTCCCTTAAGAGATGACATTAGCAAGAAGAAGGAGTCTCGAGCAAGAGGCTCAAGACTATACACTCATTGGAGATAATCTATATAGGTATGCACGAGATGAATATCTCAGACTGTGTCCATGAAAGTAAGTATCTAAGGATCTTAGAAACTACACACCAAGGCATGGCAGGAGGACAATTTGGAATAGATCGAGTGATCAAAGCAATTCTATTCTAGGGACTATGGTGGCCTACCCTTCAAATGGATGCTCATACTTATGTGAGGAGATGTGACATATGTCAGAGGACTCAATATCACACACATAAGGATGAAATGCCATTGAGAACCATGATGGGAGGATGTGCATTCTCTAAGTGGAGAATAGACTTGATAGGTCCTATTAATCCCCCAACCAAGAGATCACATGCTAAGTATATCATTGTCGCAATAGATTATCTGACCAAATGGGTAGAATTCAAAGAACTAAAGAAGCATGATGTGCAAACAATAGCCAAGTTTTTGTTTGAAAATATATTCACAAGATATGGATTATCAATTGAATTAGTAAGTGATCGTGGTACCCACTTCTTGAATGAGGTCATTGAATACTTGTTACAAGAATTCATGGTCATTCACAAAAAGCTTGCTCCATACCACCCACAAGCCAATAGAGAAACAAAAAGAATGAACAAGATCCTATGCATAGTGTTAACCAAGCTTGTTCATAATAAACATTGTGATTGGGACAAATAGCTACATCATGCTTCTTGGGCATATCAAGTTGCCTACAATACAGTACTTAACGCCACTTGCTTCCATATGGCATTTGGCCAGAATGTAGTATTTCCATTAGAATTTTTTATACCCATATTGAAGGCGGCACAAGAGCATCAATGGATTGGCCATGATTTATCATCCAAGTATTTTGACCCAAAACGGTTAGGTGAAACTAGATTGAGAGTAGTTGCGGGAATATATGCTACACAAAAGAGGCAAAAAGCATATTTTGATGCACATGCAAAAGAAAAAGGATTAAAAGTATGAGACTAAGTCTTAGTGTATACATTGAAGCAACATGCTCTAAAGTTGGAGAAGAATGGCTATGGACCAATGATTATCAATAGGATATCAATAAGTGGAGTGGTTAGCTACCTTAGAAGGCAAAATCTTACCAAGTTACATCAGTGCTTGTAGAGTAAAGCTATATCAAGAGCCATTAATGGAAGAAATGATAAATCAACTTCATATAGCAAAGAATGGAAAGGAAGAAGAGAAAAAAAAATATGAGAAGAAGCTCAACAAAGGCTTTATAACATAGCAGACGTATGAAGTTGAGGAGACAAGGTATAGATTAGCCTAGGCACGTTATTCATGATGCACCAAGGTATCATATGGCCATGTTCTAGACAAGAGTGTTCCCTCTCATCATATATTTGGTAGACATCCTTTAAAAATAATTAAATCAGGATAGGGCATGACTCAAAGACAATTAAGGCATTGGTTGACTCAGGGGCAACCACTAGTGCGATTAGATTATCTTGTTATCAGGACATGGAATTGTGCATTAATCCTATTTAAGCCTATCTTATAGGATTAGAATGAGTGGAAACCCCTTGCATAAGTGAGGTGGATCTTCCCATCTCAATCCAAGATGTCCGGATGAAAATCAAAGTGCTAGTGTGTCATGATGAAGACCTTGCTGAATCTTTCATCTTTGGTCAAGATTGTATTTATGATCATTTAGTCAACTTAAACCTAAGGAGTGGAATTTTGGTCTTTGACAATGAGGAGATGGCATTTCACGCGTAAACGTAAGGAGTGGACTTTTGGCAAATCACGTGCTTTTGGTCTACAAGAATGAGGAGATAACATTTCGAGCTTTGCAAGTTGGCACTAGGTAGATTTGGAGATCAAACTTATGCCTCTTTAGGTGGTTCCTTGACGTTATTCCAAATAAGAACAAACCGCTTTGGTACCTGCTCTGGTTAGAGCTTGCTAACCTGCCCTTTTTCTTGTACAGCTTCTTATGAGAAATTGTGGCACCCATTGGCTGGCCATTAGCTGCGAGAGGGGATGTCGAGTGCTTTATCTATGAAGACTCGAAACATTCGTTCAATGCGAGATGGAACCCCCAAATATGCATTGAAAGGGATCTAAATAAGATTCTTCCTACAAAGATTTCCATAGACATCGGTGAAGGAGATGCTTGGAGCAAGAGATCATTTACAAAAATTTACCAAACACGTGCTTTCACTGTGGAATCCAAGGACACAAGATAAAAGAGTGTCCATCGAAACAAAATTCCTCTAAGAATAAGCAAAACCAATAAGTAATCAATGCTACAAAGAGCCATATCAAGACTCAAGGTCGGGAAGAGAAAGGAACTCAAGTCAGAGCCACAAACTTAGAAGGGTTCCCAAAAGTAATACGAAGAAGGAAAAGAAGCCCTAAGGGGATAACTGAGAGGTGCCCCTCTCGCGCAACTACGCTCAAGAACATCTACTACAACTTGGAAAAAGAGATCAACGAGCTCGATTACCCAGGGGGCAGAAACCAATGTGATGAGGACACAGAAGGAAAAACCCTAGAGGATTCCACTAGTAAAGAAGATAACCAAGAGGGGTACACTACTAGTAAAGAGGATGGTTTCACCACTAACAACGAAGACAGTGAAAGCTCCATCATCGAATCTATAATTCTCGAGGAGGTTCCATGTTCATTTCCAAAGAAGGCGACCCATAAAGGGAAGCAACTATTGGAGATTCCATGGAAGAGCCCCCTCAAGGGCAGGATCCTTTGTCTGGATGCTTCCACTTCAAAGAAAAAAGACGAAGAGAAAAACAAGAAGAAAAGGGACAAGGCTCCTCCCTGCAAAGAAATTAACCTACGTAAATGAGCTTCATATCGCTAAATGTAAGGGGATTGTCTGACCCCTCAAGAGCGGCTATAATTTGCAATGTTTTTGGGATAATAGCCTAAACCCAGACTTCATCTATATTCACCAGACCAAAATTGATGGAGAGGACCTACAAAAAAGGCTAAAACGTATTTCTTCGACCCATGTCTAGATTTCCACTACTCACCCTAGGGGGTGGGTGGGGCTGCTATTGGAATTAACAACATTTGGTTTGATAGTCTTGCCAACACCCTCGAAGATCAGAATCATCGTTGGATTGTTGTGTCCTTCTGAGACTCCTTGTCGTTCACCATTGTTTCCATGTATGCTCCCAACCAAGAGACGGAGAGTATTGCCACCTAGGGTTCTTTGGTCTCTCTTTCCCACAACGTTGTTCTTTGTGGGGATTTCAACATGGTGGAGGATCCTTTGGACTGCTCGGGTAGTAGAGAGAGAATCATAGATGGTCAAGAAAAAGATACTTGGGACAAAGTCAAACTCCACCTAGATCTTGTGGAGGTTAAAGACAAGGCCAATTTCTTTTGGTCAAACCTCCAATCGGGGAACAATTTGAGAAAAGCAAGGCTTGATAGAAGCTACATTTCACAAGACTTAACCTACAAGTGGGGCCATCCCTCCATTACCCAACATACGGATCTTATCGTCTCGGATCACTACCCAATTATTCTCACCTTCAAGCCTTTCATCAAGCTGAAGAGAGCACAGTGGTTTCATGCTACCCCGACATCTTTCTCCTTCCCCTCTGTCCAAGAGCAGATTACTAAGGCTTGGAACTCAGCCTTCGCCAACCTCTCATCACCGACCAAAGTTGGAGGATTGTGGTTATGAAGACTCATCATATCTTGGTCAGGACCCAGAGGATGATACAAAATGTTCGTCGCATGTGGAGAGGGAAGTCTATCAGAGACTGAGGCGTCTTGAGGAGGAAGAGAACAAAGGAAACTGTCAATACCAGATGGGACTATGGAAAATTAGAGGCCTGCTGAGATACGAGGAAGAATTTCAAAGGAAAAATCTACAAGTATACTTTAAAGAGTGGTGGGCTGGTAAGGCTCACAAACCTACTAAAGAGATGTGTGCCCTCCTAAAAAAGAAACAATCTAAAGATGTTGTCCCCTTCGTGATGAACACCAATGGGGTCGAATGCAAGATGGAAGAAGAAAATAGCTCAGTGATTGTCAACCACTTTTTCCAACTCCTTGGCATCTCTACGCCACTTTCTCCCCATAGGCGTGATTGCATGGCAACCATTTCTAGAGTTAAAACAACAAGAATCCCACATAATTTGAAAAATCTACTTGAAGCTCCCATTTCGGACACTGAAATTCTTGAAGTCATTGAAGTTCTTCCTAATGGGAAAAGCCTAGGTCCTGATAGCCTTACCAATGAGTTTTTCAAGACCTTTAGACAGGTGGTGGTCACTCCACTCCGCTTGGTGTGGCAAGAGGCATTGTCGTTTGGTGCACTGCCCGAATGTCTAAACAAAGGTGTCATCAAGCTTATTTGCAAAAAAGGAAACAAAAACAAGGTCCTGATAGCCTTACCAATGAGTTTTTCAAGACCTTTAGACAGGTGGTGGTCACTCCGCTCCGCTTGGTGTGGCAAGAGGCATTGTCGTTTGGTGCACTGCCCGAATGTCTAAACAAAGGTGTCATCAAGCTTATTTGCAAAAAAGGAAACAAAAACAAGATTGAGAATTGGCACCCGATAATGATGCTACAAACGGGATACAAGGTCCTCATTAAAGTGATTGGCATCTAAATTGCTTGCCACTTACAAAATTGGTTAAGTGAGGACCAGAAGGGCTTCATCAAGGGTAGGTCCATCCTAGAAGCTATTATTGATATTTGGGAAGGTCTTGAATTCACTGAAGAGTCTGCTCAAGATGTTAACTTCCTTAAGATTGACTTCGACAAAGCGTATGATAGGATTGAATGGGAATTCATTTTCAAATCTCTTAAAGACCTCGATTGCAGTAAAAAATTCACTAAGATGATCTCTACCCTACTGGGAAGTGCAACGACGCATATTAATATCAATGGCCAGTTGTCAAAGAATATCAGATTAAAACACTCTATTAGGCAAGGATGCCCTTTGGCCCCTATGCTTTTTACTATTGCTATGGAGGGGCTCAGTTGCCTAGTGAAGCATCATATGGACTTAGGTCACATTCATGATCTCTCACTTCCTCTCAATCATGGCCAGATGATCACGAGACTTTTTGCGGATGACACAAATGCCTTTGTGCACAATGATACTACCATCATTGATACCTTTTGGTGATGCCTAAACACTTTTGTGTGGCTTCAGGTTCCAAAATAAACCACTTTAAAACCGCTTTTAGAGCCATTACTGGACTACTGCCCCATTTTCTGGTTGACCAAGGTTGTCAAATGATCCCTAGGGGACAAATCTTCCATCTATTAGGTATTCCGATGGGTTTTGACATTTTGATGGACCAACATTGGAATTGGGTCCTCTCTAAGCTTGATAAAAAACTGTCCTACTGGAAAGATACGCAGATCAACCTCGTAGGGCACATCAATGTAATTAATGCATTCCTTATCTCATTGATTATTTACTTTCTCTCCTGTTGGAGACTGAAGGATCAAGAGATTATCAAATTGGAAAGAATTTGCAAAAATTTTATCTAGATGAGTGACCCCAACAGAAGTGGTGTCCCCAAAATTAAATGGTCTACTTGTATTTGCCGAGGAGGTCTTGGCATTCTGGACATTCAGGCATGGCAAAGAAGTTGGTTGCTAAATGGCTTATCAAAGCTTGGTGTAATAGTGAGGCCTCTTGGGCCATGTTTATCTTCAGGAACAAGAGAGCTCTAATGCTGGTGGGTCACTCGGGTTGGAAGGATTTGGGCCTTCTCACCCTTCTATTCACCCCACTCCCAGTGTCTTCTAAAGGCTCAAGTCTGGTTTGCTCTCTATGGAAGAGCTAGAACAAGGTCAAACAGTTCGTCAAAATCAGTGAAGATTAGAAATGGGCAACAAGTATCAGACAAAATGATTCGATTTGGTTCCCCATCAAGGGAATCAGAGGAGTGGAGTCCTAGAACCTTCAAAAAGCTAAAAATCTCTAGAACAAGGGTTTCTGATGTTGGAAACACCTATGGAATCAAGAACCTAGCCGATGTATTAGATTTGAGGATATTGATTCAAAAATTAGAGTGAACTTTGAAGAATGGATGCTCTTGCAGAGTAGATGCATTGCTTGGGAACACTCAAAAACCCGCTTCCTCATCAATCAAGACCCTCCCCACCATGAAGGTCTCAAATGGCACAACAGTAATAGCCTGAAAAAAAATCCTAGAATGAAGGAGAATTTGGACTTTCATATCATTTTGAATAAGAAGTGGTGTCTTACATGGACGGGATTGCATTGGGATCTTAAGTTCATGTCTCTCTAGCATCCCCTTATTGAGATAAAAAAGTCGGTGCTTAGTGGCAAATCCTCCATCGGGGAATCTGGACCAACATAAAGGCTAGTGGGGCTCCACCATGGCGTAAGAGGTTCCATCATAGCATTGAGGACTTCGGGCACATTTTCTTCTCATGCCCCAAATCTTCTTTGATCTGGCAGACTCTTGGAAAAATCTTGCTGCTTCACGAACAGATCAATTGGAAGCAAGCACTTCTAGGCGAGGTGATTGGTTGCTCCTCATCATTATGGAATGCTATAAGAGGTGAGACCCTCTAGAAGATTTGGAGGTAGAGTTGTGCTTCCAACCTTCTAAAGAATGGTCTATTGAGAAATCTCTTTTCCTACCTACTCCCTTGCTAGGAACACCAAGTCTTATGAAGCAACTGAGAAAACCATGATGACCAATGGTGGTGCATCAAAGATCTCATTCACAATGTGTACTCTCCATTTGGGTATCTAAGTAGTCGATGAAGGAAAACCATAATCCTAGATAGATCTAGGTGCCTAAGACCTTCTTGCAAGCTCAAAAAGCCACACATAATCCCTTAGAGTTGAATCAGTTCTCACCTACTCCCATCCCACAAAGATTGATAAGAAAAGTTGTTATAAACATATATTCAAGAGAAAGCAATCCCAAAATTACTTGGAAATGGGTACCTAAAAAGTCCCAAGTCCAGGTGGAGTCTTCTTTGAAACCCTTAATTGTATTTACACGAAAAACTTGTAATCCCATAAGACAAGTATGGAGAATCAAATCATGTAACAAAATCCCTGACCCCACCCTTTAGCACACTTGTATAGCATTAGATGCATTTAGAGATCATTGCATTTTCCAAATTATGCATCTAGGTGAACCACTCACCACATTAACCTTCACAGTCACTAACCTCACACATAACATTCACTAACTTAATAATATTCAAAGACATGAGGTTGTAATTGTAAAGGGAACAAGGTCTCATCTAGTTTTTGATACAATACTAATATGATTCTTCTTCTTCTAACAGATTCCTAGGTAGGTGTTAGCCATCAAATGATAGGCATTGACAAATTGCCTATTCTTGAAATAAGCACAAAGAGATCAGAGGCATTGATCCACCTGTAAACAATACCCATCCAAGATCCACTCATGGGGCACACAATGAAGATTTGTCCCCACTCATTGGTTCAAGGAGATTGCATGACCTCTAGGAAGTAGAATGTTAGTTTAACAATGTATGGGGAAAGTATCACTTGTTTACACGAGACTTTGAGCAACTGCAAAATATGAAGGAACTCTAAGCTATATAGCACAAGGTAGGCTTAGCCGACTCCCTTAGTGCAAGGCTATGTAAACCAGATTTCTTGCATTGCTACTACCTTATCAATACTCTGGAGCCTAACAGGGATGGGAGGATAGCTATTACCTTTGTCATTCCCTCTTTGACATGTGGAAATGAATTTAAGAAGCTTAGACTCATCCTCAACTTAGTTCAGGAAGCCTTAGACATGGAAGGTATTCATATTCCCACAGAAAAGAAGATGCTACTACCAGATAGCATGAAAAATAGGAATCTCATCAACCTTAAAGATATGGTATCTACGACCCCATATATCATGGTGCATCTTAGAATGTGTATGCATCATTTCTCTCTTCTTGGGCAGGACAGGTTCACACAACCACATAAGAAAGTTTGGTTTAGCTTATACTTGGAAGACACTCAAAACTTGACCATCAATCTCCCCCATTGGATCATTGGCCAGATTCATGCAGTTAATAAGAGATGGCCTCGTGAGACCATCTTGAATGGATGTTGTTTTGTCATGCATATCATTTATAGATACTTGGCTTATTATAATCTAATTTAGAGAGCTTTATCACAAAACCGAATTCAATAATTCAAAAGCAAAAAAGCATCAACATCCCCATCAAAGAGAATGAGGGGATCCATTCCATGTGCCCAACCAAGAGGTACTACTCTGATGCCTGATATAAGACATGTAGTTTGCCCCTTTACACTTCAGCTACCAAGGGAAAGCACAGATGGTCCTCAATTGATATTCTTATCGATACCATCAGAGTTGGAGTTTACTGGAGGGATTGGTCTTGAAGAATTTAGACCTTGAGTCAGAAGAAAGAGGCGATGAATGACCCATAGCAACATGACGAGCGAGAACAGGAATAAGAATGAGGGGATGAAGAGGATGATGAAGAGCAAGAAGATGAAGAAATTGAAGGTGCCCGTGCTTACACCATGCAACTTCAAAGATTATATGAAACAATAATGAATGTACAAGAATGAGGCTGAATTTCATTCCACACCAGCCAGTTAGTAGTCATTTAGATATTAGGAGAAGAAGGTTCGAGCCTCACTTCATTGAGTCCCTCCAACTCATTTCAGAGACTTCAGGTGTTGTGGAAGCTATCCACACCATGATGCAAAGACCACGACCACGATATGACCAAAGGTGCATTGACATCAGGCCAAGACGAGGCAGGAATATTCAAATACTTGTGTCATAATTTGAAGTCACCAATATGCACAAAGAAACCTCTACCGCAATTGTTGATCTAACAACATAAACTTTTGTCCAAACCTTGCCTATCTTACCTCCACACTCCCCATCTTCACCCTAGAATCAAGAAATTCAAACCACAATCATCAAAACCACCCAAGCCTAAGAACCAATTTTTCATACCCCATTATGCTTGTCTTAGCCAATCTTTGAGACCTCCACATGCATGGCTTTAACTCATCCTTCTCTTTGGATTGGGAGACATAGATGCAACATCTATAGGAAAAATAAAAAGAACTCCTTCTTTCCCTCATGGGTAAAGCTCTAAACTGTCCCAATAATGTGAACAAAGGGGCATCAATGAATGAATAGAATCACCTGAATCTTGCTATAGTAATGGTTGAGACATTTCGTCCTGGTGAAGCAAAACATGGATCGATTCCCATGGATGCGAGTTGCAAAAGAATCTCTCTTTTTATCTCTGATAATCAGAGCTTTTACACAACAAAAAATATAATTTTCTAGCATAAAAACATCAAATTTGTTTGATGGAGTGGTATAGATTGGCGATTATGTTTGCAAAGGTCGAGAGCTCAAACTCATTAGGTGTGTGTAGAAGTGCGATAGACACACAAGAAGCACACATAAGGAGCAAAAACACAAGACACACGGAGAAGATGATGGTTGGAATAGCTCTCTCTATTGACGATGAACTGAACTGAAGTAAGAGCTGAATAATATACGTAAGTACAAAGTACCACCACATATGAGAGTATCAAGTATGTGACAACATGGGGAAAAAACCTCTAGCTAGCACTAGAGTAAAAAGTGCCCATGTATAGGGAAAAGGTTCACATCAAAGCTACTCGATGAAATCATAAGTGTAACAAACCCCCCTAGAGCAAATGATATGAACACATACAGGGAGTGATAGATCAGCCCCCACAAGGTAATAAGCCTAAAGCTTTGCGAAAAGCTTCAAACTTTTCTCGTGGAAGAGCTTTGGTGAATATGTCTGCTACATTATCTTGTGTAGGCACATATACCAAATCAATCTCTTGCATGAAGACACTCTCTCACATAGTGATAATGCACCTCAATATGTTTGGTCCGTGCATGAAACATTGGGTTTCGTGCAACAGCCAAAGCACTCTGACTATTAGTGAGAATATGCATAGCAGCATCAATCTGCATGCAAAGATCCATCAATAAGCATCTCCGCCATATACACTCCACTGTAGTTGTGAAAACTGCCCTGTACTCAGCTTCACAACTCGATGTTGCCACTGTAGGTTGCTTCTTACTCAACCAAGATATGCATGATTCTCCAAGGAAAAAGCAATTACCACTAGTGGAGACGCGAGTATCATAACAACTAGCCCAATCACTATCTTTAAAAGCATGCAAGCATGGCTGAATATCTCTACCATAAAAGAGACCTAAGCTAAAAGTGCCTTGGAGATATCTAAACACACATTTCACTGCTTGCCAATAATTAGTGCTAGGGCTATGCATGAATCGACTTAACTGGGAAACTGCATATTGTATATCCGGCCTTGTGTTGCATGCATATATAAGACATCCCATAGCTTGCTGATAAAGATAAGTGTCAAATGCATCATTGGAATCCTAAATTGAGAACCTGAATCCTATCTCAACTGGTGTGGAAACTGGCTTGCAATCCTCAAAGTCAAAATGCTGAAGTAGTTTTTCATCATACTTTGCTTGATGCATAACAATTCCCCCCTCAACGGATACAAATTGGATGCCAAGATAGTAGCTCAAAAGACCAAGATAAGTGACATCAAAAGTATGCTCCAAATCAACCATAAGAATGTCAAGTTTTACATCACATGACCCATTCAAGAGTATGTCATCGACATAAAGAACAAGCACTGTAAGATCAGCCCCATTTTTGCGTACATAGAGTGTGCTTTCAATGGGACTACATGTGAAGCCAAGAGCAATCAAGTGCTTATGGATTTTCTCATACCATGCACGTGGAGCTTGCTTGGGACCATACAAGGCTTTATGCAAGCGACAAACCATATGCTCTTTCCCTTTCATAGAAAATCCAGGAGGTTGCTTCACATAAACCTCTTCTTGCAAATCACCATTCAAGAAGGCTGTTTTTATGTCCAACTGATGGACTTTCCAACCTCAATGGGCAGCCAATGCAACCACGATATGAATGAAAGTCATGCATGAAGTAGGTGCAAATGTTTCCTCATAATCAATGCCATATTGTTGCACATATCCTTTGGCAACCAATATAGCTTTCTAGCAATCAATGCTATGTTAAACGCGCGTTGCCATCACAGGCACGTTTAAACTCTTTCGGGTTCTTGGGAGTGGTAGGCGTCTGATAATCAGAGGCCCTATAACTTGATTTTCCCAATTAACTTATCCACACCATAGTATATTAACATTCAAACCTCTGTTTGCTACGAATTACTGTCAATACTCTGGTTCGTTCTCTCACAGATTTACTGTTCGTACTTAGATTAATACTTCCTCAGTACGTAGCGCCAGAGTTATTCATTACCGTAACACAAACTTCATTACCGTAACTTAATGGAACTGGACTAACCGCAAGTTAATGTAATCAAAACAAAGATGAAAAAGATAGTACTACTTAGATTTCTCAAACACATTACGATAGCAACTCCACAGAACGTAATCGATCAGACAGACAGTCTGGCGATTAAACTGGTCGTCACCGGAGCGTCCTTTCATTGATTTATAAGTAGTTACAACTCTTCGCAACGACCTTTCGGTTCGTGCGGAATATGAAAAGTAAAGAATTACAAATGCCAATCCAGCGGCTTACACTGGCACGCACGGTGGACTTGAACCCGCAATGATACAAAACTTAGGGCTCTTCTACTATACCCTGAATATACATGGTTCGGGTTAACTTAAAGGTTCTAACAATTTTCTGCTTCAGGCTATACAGCATTTTCTTTAAAGTGTCTGGTTCGACTAACTGTGCGTCAGTATGAACAGAACTGGCGGTAATTACTTGAGTCATCAAAATGTCAGCCTGTGTCTGCAAAAAGGCCTCCTGCAGGTAAAAATCATTTTCCAGTGCCGCACTCGGCTCAATTTCATGTTTTCGATCCGTTTATCTATTCGGGATAGATGTTCTGCTTGAATACCTAACTGTTTCTCTCTTCTTTCTAGTTCCCGAGCCTGATATTGAATTGTCCGGTAATATGCATCTCTTTCTTTTCTTATCCCTATTATCTCCTTCTACAGTTGACTGGTTGAGATCATCTGAGCTTTAAGAGTAGCATTTGCTTCAAACAAATTGGCATTTGCTCTCTAGAGTTCTTCATTAGTCCGTTTGGCTAAATCCGCCATCTCTTGTCCTTTCTGCACAACTACATCTAACTGTACGCACGTTTCTTCTAGTAAATTTCCAAGTGCTATACGAGCATCCTCTTTATCCTGGACGAATTGTTTTAACTTAAGAATTTCCGCATCAGCAGCACTTAATAAATCATCTTTGGTTCTTAGTTCAGCCAACGCAGCATCTCTTTGGCTGATCAATGATTCCTGTTCAGCAAGCTGTGCTTGAAGGTGCTGAATCTGTACGTGCAGAGCATGATTTTCTGCCTTTACTACATCTACCTCTTCCTGGAGTGGAGTAATATCTGCTTCCAATACATCCACTTTGTGTTGTAATTCGTGGTGGATATTGTCAGTAACTTCCTTCATCTGCTTTGGTAGTTGCTACGACAATTGGATTAACATATGACCCATGGATGCTAACTCGGTAAACATAGGAATCAGAGGAAATAGGAGAGGAGGAAGTGGTTGGGATGAAGAAGCTGACAAGAGGTGATGGGAAGAGGGTGGAGAATAATTAGGGGAAGAAGAAGAAGTAGCAGGTTCTTCAGGGACAATGGGCTTGACAGGTGCAATGGAATCGACCAGAGGCATGGGTGGAGGAGTGGGTAGAAGAGTGTTGGGTACCAACAGTATTCCGGTAAGTTGCTGTGTAGTCGCTTCAGTTTGGGCAATCGCAGAATCTACTTCCGCAATCAATTCCTTGAAAATTTCTGCAACAATAACTTGCGCATCTTCTTGCACATCTTGTTTGGACTGTTGCTGAGAATTTTCCCGAGAAGAGCTTTTCGTAGTATTGGCAGAAGATGCACTGTGGTCTTGTTGCTGGATGGGAGAAGATTGGGTGGACAAATCAAGGTGAATCGAGGTTGCAGTATCATGGAAAATCTCTTCTTCATGCCCGACGGTCGAACCTTGTACTTGACTTTCAGAGGGGCTTATCCGTCTTCGCTTCCATTGGAGAAGCTGGAAGAGATCTTCATCATCCTCTTCGGTATCTTCGAGTACTTGGGCAGATTCTTCATGGAATAAGATTGGAGCATTTGGAGGCGGTTGCGCTGCTTGGAGGGCCGGAAACAAAAAAGTAAGGATGTGCGAAAGACGAGAACGCGGCAGATCTCCTTTGTTAACATGCTTAATAACCGTAACGCATTCACGTTGAATGCACTGAAAATAATAGGAAGCAAAATTAACAGGCTCCCGAGAAGCCATGTCAATCATCGAGTAGAACGGGCGTGAAATCCTGTAACTGTGTTTTTGTAGATTCAATATGGCCACTAAGAATTGCAAAGTTGTTTGTTCAGGATCATGGAGACACAAGATGGCATACTCATTCGATGAGTGCCTTGGGAATAATTCCATCATGGTAGCTACCGGAAGGAGAGGACCATTCTCTCGTCCTTCTAGAGGGAGGCAAAAAGCGAAAGTGAATGATGCGAATGTGATTACTACATGAGACGGTAAACATAGGATCGGCCAACTCTGCTCCGTAGCATGTGTGGCGGCTATGGCAGCAATGATCTGGGCGTAATATGGATGACACTCCACTGAATGCCAAGGCAATTCAGCGAAGTTTGACAGACCTCGGATACACAAGAACTCACTCACGTCGGGAGGGAGTCCGTCACGGAAGGTAGCAAAATTTGCTAAAGCTTCCATGATGTGTACGCGAAAACACAAAGACACGAATACACAGTGATCACAGAAAACACAAAGCACACAGAGCACACATACACAATAGTGATTAACAACGAAAAGAAGAAGATTAAGTAGATACTCGGTAATGAGAGGCGATGGAAAATGTTAATCATCGCGCGGTGTTGAGATGAGAACCTTCATAAATATGGCGTGCATGCATGTGTAGATCGATAATACATGGCAGCTTTTAATCATAATTAGATATCGAAACGAGGATATTTACAAGCTTATTCAACTAACATGCAAAATTAAAAAGAAAATAAATAACACGAAGAACACGTCAGCGAGAATCAGGTGCTTGGTGATACGGCCGCAACTTTGAACCATTGATTCCTTTAGGAAGAGAAATTCTGGTCAAGGTAGTCAACCGAAAAGTAGCTGGTCCCACTTGTTCACTAATTTGGTAAGGACCAAACCACCGTAATTTGAATTTTCCAGCCGCACGATTTGATTTTGCATTATAAAACAGCACAAGTTGCCCCACCGTAAAAACTGGAGTTTTGAGATACCGATCATGAGTACGTGCTTGTCACAACTTCATTTCTTGAAGGACCAACAAACTTTCCCAACGATGTTCATCTAAATCTTTGAGTGCTTCCAACCGAAAAGACAAGGAGTCTTCGGGTAACAATTTCTGAGTTATGGCCACACGTAGGCTTGGCACTATGATTTCCATTGGCGCAATTGCTTCCAGCCCATAAGTAAGCTTGAAAGGGGTCATTCCGGTTGCAACTTTATATGTAGTCCGGTATGCCCATAAGACTGCTGGGAGTAACTGATCCCATCTTTCTGGTGATTCCACAACCAATTTGTGCAACATACTTAACAACTTATTAGTGCTTTCCGCCAATCCATTGGCACGAGGATAGTATGGTGAACTAAATTTATGCAGAATCTGAAAAGTGTGTGTGAGAACTCGCATTAAATTATTAGCAAAGTGTGTTCCTTGGTCTGTCACAAGTTCTAGAGGTAATCCATAACGCAGGAAAACGTCCTTCATCAGACATTTTGCCACCGAAACAGCTGTGGCGGACCGTAAGGCCCAAGCTTTTGCCCACCTAGTAGCATAATCTGTACATGTCAGAATGTAGCGATTGTTACTAAGGATTGCTGGAGGTGTGATTGGTCCAATAAAATCAAGACCCCATTTCTGAAAAGGTTCCAAAGATAATACAGGTTGTAGAGGAAAGAAGTGACATTGTAAAGGCTGTCCAGATCACTGACAAGCATCACACTGCTGCACAAAATGAGTCACATCTTTATACATGGTAGGCCACCAAAGCCCACTTTGCAGAATTTTCCGGTGCATAAGATCTGCTGCAAAATGTCCACCAGAGGGTATTGAATGTGCCATAACAATAACCGAGTTTACTTCATGTGGGGGAATACAACGAAGTAAGACACCAGTATAATCCATGTAATACAACTGTGCTACAATCAACCAGAATCTGCGACTGTAAACTGCAATTTTCCGACGCATAGCAAGAGAAGTTTGAGGAGGAAGACATCCATCAGTAAGAAAGGTTAATAACTGATCATAGTAGGTAGGTGGCACAGGAGGTTCTGCAGATTCATCACTAGTCCTTTCAGTAACGTAAATTACTGGTGTGGTGTCATCAATGCCTACCGGAGCTTCACCGGAATCCAATCGAGAGAGGAAATCTCTTAATGCATGTGTAGTGTCGGGTCAATGAATCACCTCATAATCGAACTCTTGTAACAATAGAACCCAACGTGCTAACCGACCACCTAAATGCTGCTGCCGGACCAGATACACCAGCGTAGCATGATCCACGTGAAAGGTGAATTTTCGGCCTACCAAATAATGCCGGAATCTTTTTACAGAATACACTAAACAGAGACATTCTCTTTCAGTCACTGAATAATTCCTTTTAGCAGGAGCGAGTCGACGACTTGCATAGTAGACAGGCCGAAACCATTTGTCCGTTTGCTGCATTAAAACACTTCCAATTGCTATGTCTGAGGCATCGACGAAGACGTGGAATGGGCGTTCCCAATCCGGGGGTTGCAAAATTGGTGCCTGAGTCAATAATTCTTTTAAACGATCGAAGGCAGTTTGACATTCTGGAGTCCAGTCGAACTATCGTGGAGTGCTCGTCATGAGTCAATTAAGTGGTGTGACAAGATGAGCTAACCACCGTAAATGTCTACCATGCCACCGGATTTGACCCAAGAAGCACATCACTTCTTTTGGCGTAGTAGGCACATGTGCTTCCAACACAGCTGCAACTTTGTCTGGATCAACTTGTATGCCTTGTGCAGAAATAATGTGGCCAAGGAGTTTGCCACAGGTGACCGCAAAACAGATTTTGTCGGGTTCAGGCAGAGGCGATATTCACGGCATTTCTCAAAACAACACCGTAAATGATACAGGTGTGCCACAATCTTGCCGAATAAGGAGAAGTCATCTAAGTATACTTGCATAAAAGAAGTGAGGTAGGGTGAAAAGATTTCTTGCATACAACACTGAAAGGTGCTAGGAGTATTTCTTAACCCAAACCACATAACCGTACAATCGTAAACACCCCAATTCGTAATAAACGCTGTTTTCGGTATATCTTGCTCAGCCATTCGGACCTGGTTATAACCACTGTAACCGTCCAAAAAGGAGTACATTTCATGCCTAGACACTCTGTCTAACATTGTGTCGAGAAAGGGGAGAGGAAATGGATCAGGTACCGTAGCCGCATTCAATTTCCGGTAATCCATACAGATTCGGAGCTGCTTGTTTTTCTTTGGGACAATCACGATCGGAGAGATCCATTCAGCATGTTCGATTGGGACAATGAATCCAACCTTTAATAATCGATCGAGTTCTACTTTAACCTGTGCTGCATAATTGGGGTTCATTCGGTAACTGGACTATTTAATTGGCTTCGCTTCTGGTTTCAGCACAACCCGATGCTGATAGATGCGAGGGTCAAGTCCTTTCATATCGCGGTAATCCCAGGCAAAAACATCAAAAAACTCATGAAGAAGCTGGATGAAGTCTGCTTGAAATGCCTCAGACAATCCTGCCTTTATCTTGACAGGTGGCGAGTGCACTTCATCACCCAAATTGTAGGTTATTAACTGGTCTTCTGGGACATAGAATTGATGAGGTTTCCCCGGATCATCAGATGCCTATAAGAATTGTTGCAAAGTGTGCTCCATCCATAACATCGTTATCATCTGCATCCACCTCTCCTGTCACGGGAATAATTGTACATGCGACCGGACTCCAAGTGTCCGCTACTGATTGCAGGTCTACAGTACCTAAGGAAATCATATCTTCATTGTTCTTCAGAAATGCTTCTTCTTCATCGTCAGATAAGCCATCCAACATGTGGACCGGCTCTGCTACATATGGTCGGGCATGAAGTTCGCAAGGCTGAATGGCATCGAGTTTGACAACATATTTATGGTGATTGTCTTTGAAAGTCAGTTCCTATGCTGACCAATCTTGTATAACTTTAGCCTGTTTCAACCATGGTCGACCGAAAAGGAGATTGTAATCGAGACTAGATTCTGGTAGTTCTAAGACTACAAAAGTCATTTTAAACGTGGTACCCTGCAAAGTGATTGGGATATTCCTTACGAGTCCCACTGGATGAACTCGGGATTGATCTGCCATTATGACAAAGAATTGAATAGGCTCGATTTGGGTCCACCCTAACTTCTTGCAGAGGGCTACAGTTGCTATGTTCACACCGGAACCACCATCAATTAGCACTTGCGTAATCTTGTGATTTTTATGCCAAACAATGATTAAGGGAACAGAATGATCCACCATAGAATCAATTTCCGGTTGGATTGTTGCAGTCACCGGAGTACTGGGAGATACGGGACTAACCTGTTGTTGAAACTGCTTCCTCACTCCTGGCACTAAAGCGAGTAGCTGTCCCAAGGGGAGTGTAATTGAGGCCTTAAAGAGAATATCCCATACCTGCTCTGTTTGAATTATACTCTTCACTGATTCTGATGATGATGCGCCTGTTACTGGGGTAGAATCTTGTTCATGCGTTCCTGCGTGGGGTAGGGGAACCTGTGTCACCGGAACTGGGTCGGGGAACACCGTAGGCTCTTTGGTGGTCCATTGGCTAGCTTTAGTATACATTCGATACTGTTCACGGATGCTAGGTTCAAACACCTCAGCTGCTGGTTGCAACTGTTTACCGGATCTTGTCTGGACCACTGCGGCTTGTGTTTCTACTGGTGAAATATAGACCATGTTGGTCATCAGGTTCTGACGCTCTTTCCTTTGATCATATTCGGCTGTATCCTTGCAGAATCTTCGGATGTGACCAAGCTCACCGCAAAAATGACATCGCGGTGGTGGCAAGGAAGTACCTTCCTGTGATGTACCTGTCTGCCAGCGATTTGCATTGAAGTTGGTATTCCGCTGTCCCCGATAATTCCTATATCCTTGTGGCTGATTGTTTCGCATCTGCGGTGGCACATAATGAGTGGCTGTCTACCCTGGTTCCTGTATGATGGCATTCACAGCTGCTTGTCCCTGCACTTTGGCATTATACGCACAATTTTCGGTGGAATGTCCGGTGGTATTGTAGATAGCACAATACATCTGATTAAGGGCACAGGTAGCACTGGTGTGCCCAGTATTTTTGCACTTAGTGCAGTACATCTGTTTAGCCGGATCCTCTACAACGTTTCTACTGGCTTTCAGCCACTCCAAGTCTTCGGTGAATCCCCCAACCTTATGCTCTAGTTGCAGGGCCATCGCTATAACAGCATCCAGTGTCATAGCTCCCACACAGCGAATGATCATGATTTGTTTAAGTTGTGGGGTCAAACCATTAATGAACCACTGGGTTATGACATCATCCGGTAAATTAGCATGTGCCGGAGGTAATTGTCTTAAATGAGTTCTAAATAATGTGGCATATTCCTAAACTATTTGGTGCGGCTTCTGTCTATTGTTCTGCAAGTAATCGAAAATTTCGGCAGGGTTCTTCTTCAGCCGAAACCTCTGCAAACACATCCCTTACCACCTCATAGGTGCCGAAATGGTTGATATCATACTCTGTTAACCACCTCGCTGCTTCATTGACTAATGTAGACTGAAATACGATGGCATTGTATGCCGGATCGGGTGGATGGTTTAGCACTGCATAACTTATTTCAAAGGTGCGTACATGGGCATCAGGATCGTCACCTGGAAATCCACCGAACTTGGTATAGGTTATCCCTGTTGGAATCGGTCGAAGTGGAAGTGGCTGTTGTTGTTGTTGTTGTTGTTGTTGTTGTTGTTGTCCACTCATGGTGATAGTAGTGGTATTGTTACTATCTCCTGAGTTCTGAGGAGGTGTTTCTGGTCCTTCGAAGTCTGTATGGTCAGACTGCTCACCTTTTGGCTTGAAAATAGCATTCAGCCTCTTACGGATCTCCAATTCGAATAGCCTATCCTCTTCTTTGGTATCAAACGTAGACACACTTACCCCGAACAATGGTGTCCGGAATGAAGATTCACCAGGGAGTATCACACTGTCACCGGAAAATTATAAATTCCTTGCAACTGGGGCTGAACTGTCACCGGAATTAGTCAAACTTTCCCCAAACCAGGGTATTCTTTCACCAGCAATGGTCTCTCTAGATAACACACCTCTATCCTCAGAGAGGTTCAAATCCTGACCAGACGGTGTCGGGTCAACTGCACACTGCGTTTTTGTATACTCTGAAGTTACTGTATCTTCTGTAGATTGTATCGAAATTACACCGGAATCTACCGGAATTGCAGTATGTTCCGCTGGAATGCTACCGGAATCATTGCTAACACGCTTCGCTTCTTCGACGAATGGGCTTAACCGATCTGTGCTTCTGCCTCCTGGGGGTGTCCCTAACAAATTTGGTACCGCCCAAGGCTGTTGGTCTCTCCTGTACTTTGGATACGACTCGCCGGACCGAGTAACCGACATATATCACCTTTACAACACTTGCATACTGCTTCACCTTACTGTTGATTCACAATCCGTGGCCACCTTCCCACAATCAATTTGCAACACTCTGTTGCCACCTTCCCACAAACGGCGCCAATGTTAAACATGCGTTGTCGTCAAAGGTGCGTTTAAACTCTTTCGGGTTCTTGGGAGTGGTAGGGGTCTGATAATCAGAGGCCCTATAACTTGATTTTCCCAATTAACTTATCCACACCATAGTATATTAACATTCAAACCTCTGTTTGCTACGAATTACTGTCAATACTCTGGTTCGTTCTCTCACAGACTTACTGTTCGTACTCAGATTAATACTTCCTGAGTACGTAGCGCCAGAGTTATTCATTACTGTAACACAGACTTCATTACCGTAACTTAAAGGAACTGCACTAACGGCAAGTTAATGTAATAAAGACAAAAAAGACAGTACTACTCAGATTTCTCAAACACAACACCACAACAACTCCACAAAACGTAATCGACTAGACAGACTCTAAGCCGCCGGATGGCATATTGTAATTCCTATTTTTCGTATTCCGCACGAACCGAAAGGTCGCTGCGAAGAGTTGTAACCATTTATAATCTAATGAAAGGACGCTTCGGCAACGATCAGGAGAATCGCTAGACTATCTGTCTGGGCGATTGCGTTCTGTAAAGTTGCTGTAGCACGTTGTTATGAAATCTGAGTATTACTGTTCTTGTTTCTATTTTGATTACATTAGTTTCTATTTGGGCACAGTTCCTTTAAGTTAGAGAACGTAAGTCTGTATTACGGTAATGAATAGCTTCGGCACTGTGTATTGAGAACGTATCAACCGGAGTGTAATCGGTAAAGTTGTGGAAGAACTAGCAATAGTCTGAGTACAGACAATAAGACTGTGAGAAAAACGAACCAGAGGATTGATAGTAATTTGTATGCAGAGTTTTTTTGAGTGTTAAAATACTACAAGTAATTGTGTTGATTGGGAAAATTAAGTAATAGGGCCTCTGATTAACAGACCCCTTCCACTCACAAGAACCCGAAAAGAGCTTAAACACGCCTGTGATGGCAAATGCGCGTTTAACACTGGCGCCGTCTGTGGGAAGGTGGCAATAGAGTGTTACAAATTGATTGTGGGAAGGTGACCATAGATTGTGAATTGACAGTAAGGTAGAGTAGTACGCAAGTGTTGCAAAGGTGATATATGTCGGTTACTCAGTCCGGCGAGTCGTATCCGAAGTACAGGAGAGATCGACAGCCTTGGGTGGTACCAAATTTGTTAAGGACACCCCCAAGAGGCAGAAGCATAGAGCGGTTAAGCCCAGTAGTAGAAGAAGTGAAACACGGTAGCAGTGATTCCGGTAGCATTCCGGTAGAACACTGCAATTCCGGTAGATTTCGGTGTAATTTCGGCACAATCTGCAGAAGATACAGTAACTTCGAAGTCTACAAGAACACATTGTGCAGTTGATCTGATACCGTCTGGTCAGGATTCGAACCTCTCTGAGGATAGAGGTGTGTTATCCACAGAGACCATTGCTGGTGAAAGAATACCCTGGTTTGGGGAAAGTTCGACTAATTCCGGTTACAGTTCGGTCTCAGTTACAGGGAATTTACAATTTTCCGGTGACAGTGTGAGACTTCCTGGTGAATCCTCATTCCGAACACCACTGTTCGGGATAAGCTTGTCTACGTTTGATACCAAAGAGGAGGATAGACTATTCGAATTGGAAATCCGTAAGATGTTGAGTGCTATTTTCGAACCGGAAGGTGAGCCGTCTGATCATACAGAATTTGAAGGACCGGAAACTCCTCCTCAGAACTCAGGAAATAGTAACAGTACCACCACTAGCACCATGAGTGGACAACAACAACAACAACAACAACAGCAGCAGCAACAACAACCGCCACTTCCACTTCGACCGGTTCCAACAAGAGTAACTTACACCAAGTTCGATGGATTTCTAGGTGATGATCCTGATGCCCATGTACGCACCTTTGAAATAAGTTATGCAGTGCTAAACCATCCACCCGATCCGGCATACAAGGCCATCGTATTCCAGTCTACATTAGTCAATGAAGCAGCGAGGTGGTTAACAGAGTATGATATCAACCATTTCGGCACCTATGAAGCGGTAAGGGATGCGTTTTTACAGAGGTTCCGGCTGAAAAAGAACCCTGCCGAAATTTTTGATTACTTGTAGAACAATAGACAGAAGCCGCACCAAACAGTGCAAGAATATGCCACATTATTTAGAACTCATTTAAGACAATTACCTCCGGCACATGCTAATTTACCGGATGATGTGATAACTCAGTGGTTCATTAATGGTTTGACCCCACAGCTTAAACAAATCATGATCATTCGCTGTGTGGGAGCTATGACACTGGATGCTATTATAGCAATGGCCCTGCAACTAGAGCATAAGGTTAGGGGATTCACCGAAGACTTAGAGTGGCTGAAAGCTAGTAAAAATGTTACAGAAGATCCGGCTAAACAGATGTATTGCACCAAATGTAAAAATCCAGGGATACCAGTGCTACCTGTGCCCTTAATCAACTGCATTGCACCATCTGCAATACCACCGGAAATTGTGCGTATAACGCCAAAGTGCAGGGACAAGCAACTGTAAACGCCAAAGTGCAGGGACAAGCAACTGTAAATGCCAAAGTGCAGGGACAAGCAACTGTAAATGCCATTATACAAGAACCAGGGTAGCCAGCTACTCACTACGTGCCACCGCAGATGCGAAACAATCAACAGCAAGGATACCGAAATTATCGGGGACCGCGGAATTCCAACTTCAATGCAAATTGATGGCAAGCCAGTACATCAGCGGAGAATATTTCTCTGCCACCACCTCGATGTCACTTTTGTGGTGAGCTTGGTCACATCCGAAGATTCTGTAAGGATGCAACCGAATATGATCAAAGAAAGAAAGAGTGTCAGAACCCAATGACCAATATGGTTTATATTTCACCAGTGGAAACTCAAGCAGCAGTGATTCAAACAAGATCTGGTAAGGAGTTGCAACCAGCAGCGGAGGTGTTTGAACCTGGCATCCATGAACAACAACGAATGTATAACAAGGCTAGCCAATGGACCACCAAAGAGCCTATAGTGTTCCCTGATCCAGTTTCAGTGACACAGGTTCCCTTGCCAAAGGTAGGAGCGCAGGAACAAGATTGTACCCCAGTAACAGGAGAATCATCATCGGAGCCAGTGAAGAGTGTAATTCCAATAGACCAGGTATGGGATATTCTCTCGAAGGCCTCAATTACTCTTCCCTTGGGACAGCTACTTGCTTTAGTACCCGGAGTTCGGCAGCAATTCCAGCAACAGCTTAGTCCGGCATCTCCCAGTACCCCGGCAACTGCCACAATCCAACCGAAAGTTGAATCTACGGTGGATCATGCGATCCCCTTAATTACGGTATGGCACAAGAATCACAAAATTACTCAAGTACTAATTGATGGTGGTTCCGGTGTAAACATAGCCACTGTAGCTCTTTCCAAGAAGTTAGGATGGAACCAAATTGAGCTTGTCCAATTTTTTGTTAGAATGGATGACCAATCTCGAGTCCATCCGATGGGACTCGTCCGGAATGTCCCGATCACTTTGCAGGGTACAACGTTTAAGATGATCTTTGTAGTCTTAGAATTACCAGAGTCCAGTCTCGATTATAATCTTCTTTTCGGTCGACCCTGGTTGAAACAGGCTAAGGTTATACAGGATTAGTCAGCACAGGAACTGACTTTCAAAGACAATCATCGTAAATATGTTGTCTAACTGGATGCTATTCAACCCTGTGAATTACATGCCAGACCTTATGTAGCAAAGCCGGTCCACATGTTGGATGGTTTATCAGATGACGAAGAAGAAGAATTTTTGAAGAATAATAAAGATTTGATCTCCTTGGGGACTGTTGATTTGCAATCCATAGTAGACAACTGGAGTCCGACAGCCTGTACGGTGATGCCCGTGACCAGAGATGCAGATGCCAATGATAATGATGCTATGGATGGAGCCACTTTGCAGCAACTTTTATAGTCAGCTGATGATTCGGCAAAACCTCGGCAATTCTATGTTCCCGAAGATCAGTTAATCACCTATAATTTGGGAGATGAAGTGATCCTAGTACCTTTCAGCAGTGTATGCAGGAAATTTTTTCACCCTACCTCACTTCTTTTATGCAAGTATACTTAGATGATTTCTCCTTATTCGGAAAAATTATGGCACACCTGTATCATTTACGGTGTTGTTTCGAAAAATGCCGCGAATACCGACTTTTCTTGAACCCGACCAAATTTGTCTTTGCGATTTCTTGTGGTAAACTACTTGGCCATATTATATCTGCACAAGGCATACAGGTTGATCCAGGCAAAGTTGCAGCCGTATTGGAAGCACCTGTACCTACCACACCGAAAGAAGCGATGCACTTCCTAGGTCGAATTTGGTGACATGGTCGCCATTTACGGTGGTTAGCTCATCTCGCTACACCACTTAATTGACTCATGACGAGCACTCCACGATAGTTTGAATGGACCCCAGAATGTCAAACTGCCTTTGATCAATTAAAAGAATTATTGACCCAGGCACCAATTTTGCAACCCCCGGATTGGGAACGCCTGTTCCACGTCTTTGTTGATTCCTCAGATATCACAATTGGAAGTGTTTTAATGAAGCAATCTGATAAGTGGTTCAGGCCTGTCTATTATGCAAGTCGTCGACTCGCTCCTGTTGAACAAAATTATTCAGTAACTGAAAGAGAATGTCTCGGTTTGGTATATTCTATAAAGAAATTCCGCCATTATTTGTTAGGCCAAAAATTTACCTTTCATGTAGACCATGCTGCGATGGTGTATCTGGTTCGGCAGCATCATTTAGGTGGCCGCTTTGCATGTTGGATTTTATTGTTATAAGAATTCGATTATGAAGTGATTCATCGACCCGACACTGCACATGCATTAGCAAATTTTCTCTCTCGATTAGATTCCGGTGAAGCTCCGGTCGGTGTTGATGATACCCCACCAGCAATTTATGTTACTGAACAACTAGTGATGAATCTGCAGAACCTCCTGTGACACCTACCTACTATGATCAGTTATTAACCTTTCTTACTGATGGATGTCTTCCCCCTCAAACTTCTCCTGTGATGAGGCAGAAATTTGCAGTTTACAGTCGCAGATTCCGGTTGATTGCTGAATAGTTGTATTATATGGATCACACTGGGGTCTTGCTTCGTTGTATTCCTCCACATGAAGTAAACTCGGTTATTGCTATGGCACATTCAATACCTTCAAGTGGACATTTTGCCGCAGATCTTACACACCGAAAAATTTTGCAAAGTGGGCTCTGGTGGCCTACTATGTACAAAGATGTGACTCAGTTTGTGATGCAGTGTGACAATTGTTAGCGATCGGGCCAGCCATTACAATGCCATTTCTTTCCTCTGCAACCTGTATTACCTTTGGAACCTTTTTAGAAATGGGGTCTTGAATTTATTGGACCAATCACACCTTCAGCAATCCTTAGCAACAATCGCTATATTCTTACATGCATAGATTACGCTACTAGATGGGCAGAAGCTTGGGCCTTACGGTCCGCTACAGCGGTTTTGGTGGCAAAATGCCTGATGAAAGATGTCTTCCCACATTATGGACTACCTTTGGAACTTGTCACTGACCAAGGAACATATTTTGCTAATTCAGTTCACCGTATTATCCTCGTGCTAATGGCTTAGCTGAGTACAAACAAAACATTGTTGACTATGCTTTGTAAACTGATTGTGGAATCACCAGAAAGATGGGATCAGTTACTGCCTGCAGTATTATGGGCATATCGGACTACATACAAAGTAGTAAACGGTGACTCCTTTCAAGCTTGCTTATGGGCTGGAAGTAATAGCGTCAATGGAATTTGTAGTACCCAACTTACGCGTGGCTATCACTCAGAAACTGTTATCTGAAGACTCTTTGTCATTTTGATATCTAATTATGATTAACAGCCACTCTGCATTATTGATTCTGCTCATGCATGCACGCCATAGTTATGAAGGTTATCATCTCAACACCACACGATGATTAGTATTTTCGATCGCCTCCCGTTGCCAAGTTTCTACTTAATCTTCTTCTTTTTGTTGTTAATCGCTATTGTGTCTGTGTGCTCTGTGCGTTGTGATTTCTGTGTTTACTGTGCATTTGAGTTTTTGTGCTCTTGTGTACGCATCATGGAAGCGTTAGCCAATTTCGCTGCCTTCTGTGACGGACTCCCTCCTGATGTGGGTGAGTTTTTGCGTGTCCGTGGGTTGTCCAATTTTGCTGAATTGCCTTGGCATTCAGTGAATGTCACCCGTTTTACGCCCAGATTATTGGTTCCATCGCTGCTACACCTGCTACGGAGCAGCAATGGCCGATTACATGTTTACCATCTCGAGTAGTCATCACCTTAGAGTCCTTTGCTGCAACATTCTGACTCTCTCTCGCAGGACAGGAGAATGGTCCTCCTCTTCCGGTAGCCACTATGATAGAATTATTCCCAAGGTACTCCTCGAATGAGTACGCCATTCTCTGTCATCTAGATCCTGAACGGACCGCCCTACAATTCTTAGTGGCCATATTGAATTTTCAGAAATGCACTTACGAAATTTCACGGCCGTTCTATTCGATGATTGACATGGCTTCTCGGGAGCCTGTTAATTTTGCTTCATTTTATTTCCGGCGCATTCACCGTGAGTGCGTGACGGTTATTAAGCATGTTAACAAGGGAGACCTTCCGCGTTCTCGCCTTCCGCACATTCTTACTTTTCTGTTTCTGGCCCTCCAAGCCGCGCAACTGCCGCCAAATGCTCCAATTTTGTTCCATGAGGAATCTGTTCAAGTACTCGAGAATGATGAGGATGAAGATGAAGATCTCTTCCAACTCATTCGTCGGAAACGCAGAAGAATAAGCTCTTCTGACAGTCAAGTGCAAGGTTCCGCTGCTGGCAATAAAGAAGAAGGAAATGAAGAAGACATTTTCCATGACACTGCCACCTCGATTCACATTGATTCGTCTACCGAGTCTTCTCCCATCCGGCACCAGGACCACAGTGCGTCTACTGCTGATTCTAAAGAAATCCCTTCTCGAGAAGAGACTCAACACCAGACCGACGAAGATGTACAAGATATTGTTGCGGGAATTCTTGATGCAGTGATCATCTTGGTGGAATCTGCCATTACCAGTACTGAAGCGAATAAGCAGCAATCGACCGAAACCGCGTTAGTATCCAACACTCTTCTTCCCATTCCTCCACCCATGCCTCCGATTGAGCCCATTGTCCCTGTTCCACCCTTTGTTACTGAAGAACCTACCGCTTCATCCTCCTCACCTAATTACTCTCCACCGGATTCCACTCATCTCTTGACAGCCTCTTCATCCCAGCCCATTCCTCCAATCCCTATGTTTACCGAATTAGAATCCATGGGATGCATGCTTATCCAATTTTCACAGCAGCTTCCGGTGCAACTCAGAATAGTTACAGTGAATATTCGTCAGGAATTGCAGCATAAGGTTGATACCCTTGAAGCAGATATTACTCCATAATAGGAAGAAATGGATGCGATGAAGGCAGAAAATCATGGTTTACATTTCCAGATTCAACAGCTCTAAGATCAGCTAGTACAGAAAGATGCTTTACTATGTCAAAAAGATACTGAGACGTTGCAACAGGAAATCATTGATAAAACAGATGCAATGACTGCTATAGGGAATGAACTACATAGCACACGGGAAGCATATAGTGTTTTAGAAGAAGCTTCGCAGTCTCTAGCCAGTAATGTTCTTAAAACTGAAGCCGAACTGCATAAAACTACGGAAACCTTGTTTAAGCGTGATCAAGAGTTACATGAAGAGTTGGGAAAATATCTTAAGTTGCAGAAGGAACTGGAAGGCATGAAAAAGGAAATAGACGCTTACTACAAAACGATGCAGTTTCAGTCTGAAGAGTTGGAGAGAAGAGAAAAGCAATTAGGATTTCAAGCTGACCGACTTGCAAGGGTAGATGATCAGATCAATGAGATGAAATTACGTCAAGATGCGGCACTGGCAAATGATTTCTATCTGCAAGAGGCCTTTCTGCAAACACAGGCATAAATTTTGATGAGCCAAGTTCAGTCAAAACTGATGCTCAGCTCGTAGAACCGGAGATTCTAAAAAAGATGTTGGATTCGCTGAAGCAAAAAATTACCAGAACATTTAAATTAGCCCGAACAATGTATATTCAGGTTATAGTAGATGAGCCATAGATTTTGTATACCTGCGGGTTCAAGTCCACCGTGCGTGCCAGTGTAAGCCGCCGGATGGCATATTGTAATTCCTATTTTTCGTATTCCGCACGAATCGAAAGGTCGCTGCGAAGAGTTGTAACCATTTATAATCTAATGAAAGAACGCTTCGGCAACGATTAGGAGAATCGCCAGACTATCTGTCTGGGTGATTGCGTTCTGTAAAGTTGTTGTAGCGCGTTGTTGTGAAATCTGAGTATTACTGTTCTTGTTTCTGTTTTGATTACATTAGTTTCTGTTTGGGCACAGTTCCTTTAAGTTAGAGAACGTAAGTCTGTATTACGGTAATGAATAGCTTCGGCACTGTGTATTGAGAACGTATCAACCGGAGTGTAATCGGTAAATTTGTGGAAGAATTAACAATAGTCTGAGTACAGACAGTAAGACTGTGAGAAAAACGAACCAGAGGATTGATAGTAATTTGTATGCAGAGTTTTTTTGAGTGTTAAAATACTAAAAGTAATTGTGTTGATTGGGAAAATAAAGTAATAGGGCCTCTGATTAACAGACCCCTTCCACTCCCAAGAACCCGAAAAGAGCTTAAACGTGCCTGTGATGGCAAATGCGTGTTTAACACAGATAGTCTGGCAATTCTACTGGTCATCACCGGAGCGTCCTTTCATTGATTTATAAGTAGTTACAACTCTTCGCAACAACCTTTCGGTTCGTGCGGAATATGAAAAGTAAAGAATTACAAATGCCAATCCGGGGGCTTACAACTAGCATCATATTTTCTCTTAATCTTATAAACCCACTTTGTACCAATGGCATTCTTTCCTTTTGGCAATTCACATAACTCCCAAGTACCATTCCTATGTATGTAATCCATTTTTTATTGCATAGCATTCATCGATTGTGGATCATCACATGCATCTTCAAAAGAAATTGGCTCTTCATTACATGCTATAGCGATAAGAGAATAATCCACAAAATTACTTGATGCATGGTGAGAGCTTGATCTTGTTCTACCAAGTAAAGGTGCACTCAATTTGTTGTCCCGCAAAGTTTGTTTCAGCCACTTTGGCATAGTTTGTGCACTCTTGATAGACATGCATTCATTATCTAAAACATCTTCAATATGTACATCATGCGTGGGCTGAATTTCATGCTCATTTTCAGCCATATTTTGATGCAAATGTTCAGCCATATGCGGCTGGAAATTTTCAGCAGTTTTGACAATTTTTGGCTGAAAATTTTCAGCCATATTTGGCTGGGAATTTTTTGCATTTTCAGCACTATTTTGTTGGAATTGTTTAGCTCTTTGAGCCTCAATTGGCTGGTCTACATGGCCATAGTCAAGCGCACCATTTTGGAACAAAGGCATGAGAGTATCGAACACATCTTGTGAGCTAACTTTTGGCTGTTTTTTGCATTCAAGTAGAGGGGAAACTGAATTTTTAGCAAATACCACATCTCGACTCACAATAATTGTGTTCATCAATGGATGATACAAACGATATCCCTTACTTTCAACACTATAACCAACAAATATACATTTCTTTGCCTTGTCATCAAGTTTGTGATGTTGTGTGATGGCACAAGAGCATATGCCAAACAACCAAACACACACATATGACTAACCATAGGTGTATGACCACCCCAAGCCTCATAAGGAGTGATGACTCTCAATGCTTTTGTAGGGTAGTGATTCAACACATCATTTGCACACATGACCGCTTCCATCCAAAACTTATTAGGAAGATGCTTTCCTTTGACCATACATCGTGCCATTTCATGTAGAGTTCTATTTTTACGATTGACAAGACCATTTTGTTGAGGTGTATATGGCACCATACATTGGTGTGAAATACCTCTTTCATGAAGAAAAGCATTAAACTCATATGACATGTATTCACCACCACGATCAGTGCGTAGAGTCAAAAGCTTTTGTGAAGAAAAATTTTCAGCCATAGCTAAAAATGCTTTGAACAAAGAAAATACCTCATTCTTTGCTTTCATAGGATACACCCATGTATGGCGAGTAGCATCACCAATGAAGGTAACAAAATATACATGCTTCCCAAAAGATGGAGTCTTGACCGGACCACATACATCACTATGAACAAGCTGCAATTTTCTTGTAGTGTGTGTATGACTATCTTTTGGAAAAGAAGCACGATGCATTTTTCCAAGAATGCAACCTCCACATGCATGATTTTCAATGGACTCAAGTGTAGGCAAACCAATAACCATGTCCTTCTTTTGCAAATAAAGCAAACTATTGAAGTTTAAGTGACCAAAACGAGCATGCCAAAGCTCCATTTCAGCCATGGAAGAAGTATGAGCAACCAAGGCATTCGAGGAAGCCCTCTTATATGTATCCATGCGATACAAACCATTACATAATGTACCGGACATCATGATAACATCGCCATTGCTGAAATCATGAACCATACACTTATCATCAACAAAGTGTACATGAAGCTTTGGTAGTCAACGAACCTGAAATTAAGTTCTTCTTGATACCGGGCACATAGAATGCATTTTTCAAGAGAATCACACCTCCATTTGCAGTCGTAAGCTCAATTTCTCCTACTCCAATGATAGGATAAGAGGCATTGTTTGCACACACCACATGTCCTCCTTTGGGTGCATCTTTCAAAGGCAAAAAATCTTTTGCATGATGTTATGTGCTTTAAAGCACCACTATCAAAGAACCAATCCAAATAAGCCTAACTCACAACCATACATTTAGAATGCAAAGAAGCATCATAATGACATGTAACAACACATGCCCAAAAATCTTGAGCCATGTTAGCTTCATCATTTTTTACATTTGCTAAATTTTTAGCAATAGACATGCCGAATTCCCTCTTCTTTTCATTGCGTTTAGCAAGTCTTCTAAACTTGTCAATAGTATGACCAGCCTTCCGGCAATATTTGCATCTCTTCTTCTTTTGTAAATGACCATCATTAGAGGAATGAGTGGAAGAGGAAGCTTGAGGCTTTGGTTTTGATGAACCCAAAGCTGAACCATACTTGCTTTTCCCCTTTTGTGAGATAGCAAGTGCTTGCATTCCCTCAATCAAACCACTCCTATTCACTCCAAATTGCTCTTCTTGCAAAAGAAGAGACACAACCTCATCAAATGCATACATATTAGGATTTCCTTTTGCAACCAAACGGAGTGTAGTAGCAAAGCTTTGAAAAGATTTTGGTAATCCTTTCAACAATGTAGAAATGAGTGATGCATCCAGAATAATGTCATCTATGTTTGCCAATTGCTCTTTCAAGTCCTTGATGCATGTCACATACACATCCACTGACTCATTTTCAACCATACATACATCCTCAAGTTGCTTCCTCAAGCATGCAACACGTGCTTCATTACGCACAACATACAAAGAAGCAAGAGTGTCCCATGCCTGTCGCGATGTAGAACATGACCGTATGTGTGGAACTATATGATGCTTCACTGAAAGCGCAATCAAAGCATGAGGTTGAGCATTTTTTCCATACCATCTAAGCTGCTCCTATGTAGGTGGAGAAGGAGAAACCACTCTACTCAAAGAAGAAGCTCCATCTGTGACAGTAGACTGTGAAGTAGAAGAACTTGCGGGTCTTCGATCTACATCTGCCACTATGTTCCAAAGTTGTTTAGGAACAAGAACATGCTTCATCATGTAAGACCACATCAGGTAGTTGGTCCCATCAAGCTTATCTTCAGCTTGAAGCATGACAAACAAGTCATTGCTACCCGCCATTTTACAAAAGAACAAGAATGTGACAAAATCTTCAGTTCGATGAAAGCTGAAATTTCAACTCACAAACCATCACTCTGATGGCAATTTTGATCGCACGAATGGCTTGGAAATGGGGGTAAAACTCCAGTGCAACTAGTGGAAAAGCTTCTTGGCTGTTGAAATTCACTGTTCTATGATGCGAAAAACCAAAACTTGAGAAGGAGCTGAACCTGCTCTGATACCACTGTTGGGTGTATGTAGAAGTGCGAGAGACACACAAGAAGCACACACAAGGAGCACAAACACAACAAGACACATGGAGAAGATGATGGTTGGAATAGCTCTCTCTATTGACGATGAACTGAACTGAAGTAAGAGTTGAATAATATCCCTAAGTACAAAGTACCACCACATATGAGAGTATTAAGTATGTGGTAACATGGGGAAAAAACCTCTAGCGAGCACTAGAGTAAAAAGTGCCCATGTAAAGGGAAAAGGTTCACATCAAAGCTACTCGAGGAACACATAAGTGTAACATGAACCCCATTTGCTCCACCTTATCCCTATTTTTTTGCTTGTCTTCTAAAAGCTTCTACAGTGCAAATAGAAACTTGAAATCAGATTTGAAACTCGACCAAGCATCACGAACATGGCCTATTATAGTGATTGAATTGGAAGTGGTTGAATCTAAGGTGACGGGTTCAAGATCCGCTACCACCTCCCATGGATATCTTCTTCTTTTGCTTGTGATACAAGCTTCCACAACATCTAAAATGAAGCTACGATGTTTTGCGTAAGAATTGATACCATGAATGTTGCTTGCTCTAGTGGATATAGCACAATCGTCAGCTTCTAGATGTTGTGGGATCAAACCCTGCTTGGCACCTTCTAAGGATAGAGCTCTATCTTTTGCTTATGGTGGAAAAGCTTCCACAACGCCCGAAGCCTGGTTGTGTTATAATTTGATTGTTGAAGACTATCGTCGACGGGGTCGCTCTCATGGGTAGCTCATCAACTTTCGAGCAGGAGTTCATGAGATCAAAACCTGCTAGTGTTGGAGTGCAGATGTTGGCCACCTTTTTGCCACCATCAGCTCCATCTACTAGACACAACGAAAGATAATGTTCTATGCATACACGCGAACCAATAAGGGAGACTCGCATAAAGATAGAGAAATAGATATGAATAAGTTTGATCACCAAGATCTCCATGAGAGTTTATGAAGAAGATGATGATACCCACACAAGATCACCATGAAAGCTTGGCTTTGATACCAATGCAAGAGAACAATTATTACAACCACCACGTGCTAGAAAGATGACTCTCCTCCCAAGCAAATGCCTCTATATATAGCTCTCTCTAGGGTATTGCATGCTTGGGTAGGTGGATACTAACCATTCATGTGTTAGCCATGTAATTGCATGTGTGCCAAGTGTCTCGGTTAACTCGAGTTAACTCAAGTGGATGCTTCTAGAAGGCTCTAGATCTCTTTGGGCAAAATACTCTCCCCATGTACCCCATGGGGATTGAACCCAAGACCTCTTCCTTCATATTCTTGAGACTTAACCACTAGGCTAAGTGGATCACTTGTTACAAGAGTAAATGACTTTCGAGTAAGTCTAGACTCGAGATCTTTGGTCATACACATGGGTGACCAAACGGTGTCTAATTTCAGATCCGTTTGAATCGATCGGACCCTTAGATAATAGAATTACTTTATTACAATTGTTCTCTTCTATTATTGATCCTCTGTATACTATCTCATCAACCTCATTTGAACCCACTCTAAGTCATCCATTAAAGCACCTAGTCCAAGGACACCCACCTCCAACTAAAGGCATTCTAGGAATTTTGACATTTCAATCCCTCCAGATCGCTCATACCACGATACCCTATTCATCCATGTTTTCATCCATAACTTAACCTCAAGTTCCGGCAAACTTATTACCCCCTCCATGAAGAATATGGTGTTGGGGCTCCACTTCAATCATAACATCTTCATTATTCACTAACACAATGATCATGGCACCTACCATACCTATCTTTATGGTAGAAAGGACATGCACACTCATGTCAGACCCCATGGACATCCACACACAAAACCACCCCCACACCCCACACTTCCACAATCTCCCATTCCCCCTCCACCAACCTCACATGCACCCATAACGCTCTCATGCACAACATCCATAATTTCCCTCCTCATTTCCTATCCCCATGCATTTTCAACTGTAAACATATCATCCACTAATGTAGATAATGCATTAAATACCCTGATTCATTGTGCCAACCAATTAAGGCAAGAGTATCAATAACTTGAAGAGCATAATGCAACACTCAATAATGAATCGCTCTGACTTCAAGAATGAGTAGCAACACCTTACAAAATTAGTATGAAACTCTATGACATGCCCACCTAGAACTTGACTCCAAGATGCAAACTATTGATCAAGAGGCCATAAAGAATATGGAAATCATGTGTGCATGGATAGATCGAGTGCAATGTCAAGTTGTAATGCAACGTGGCCCTTCTCAAACTAGGTTGCATTATTCGGTATTCGACAATTCATTTATTCGTGAATAGTTATAGAATTTTGCGATAAGACCTTATTATTCGACCGAATTATTTGGAGCCAACATCAACTTATTCAAACATGCCCCAATAATTTTTGCATGGGAATTTGACACTTTTTGATTGAAAGCGCTTTCGATCGAAACAATTTTTGATCGAAAACTTTTTCAATCAAAAAACTTTTGATCTAAATTTTTTTCGATAAAAAAAAAAATCGATTGAATAATATTTGACAAAAGAATAGAACTATACTCATTTTTCATAAAAGCTACTTTTTTCTTTATGAACTTAAAGTGTAGTAGAGAGAACAAGGTATAAATTTTTACTATAATAAATAATTTAAACTATTGTGATTGTTTGACTCAACATTGATTCTTACTTCACAATAGTATATGTATGTGAATTTAAAATCTATTATGATTGATTCTTACTCATTTTTCATAAAAGCTACTTTGTTTTTTATGAACTTAAAGTGTCGTAGAGAGAACAAGGTATAAATTTTTGCTATAAATATTAAATAATTTAAAATATTATGATTGTTTGACTCAATATTGATTCTTACTTCACAATAGTATGTGTAAATGTATGTGCATATGATTGGGAATTTAGAATCTATTGTGATTGTCTGACACAACATTGATTCTTACTTCACAATAGTATGTGTAAGTGTATGTGCATATGATTAGGAATTTAAAATCTATTGTGATACATTAAATTTATTATTGAAAGATGTAGGTAGATTATGTTTCACTCAACATTGATTCTTACTTCATAATAGTATATGTATGTGTGTGTATGAGTATGTGTATGCATATGAGTGTATAATTGTGAATGAAAAATCGATTGTGATTTTTTGACTCAATATTGATTCTTACTTCACAATAGTATGTATAAATGTATGTGCATATGATAAGGAATTTAGAATCTATTGTGATTGTCTGATACAACATTGATTCTTACTTCACAATAGTATGTGTAAGTGTATGTGCATATGATTAGGAATTTAAAATCTATTGTGATACATTAAATTTATTATTGAAAGATGTAGGTGGATTATGTTTAACTCAACATTGATTCTTACTTCATAATAGTATATGTATGTGTGTGTATGAGTATGTGTATGCATATGAGTGTATAATTGTGAATGAAAAATCTATTGTGATTGTCTGACTCAATATTGATTCTTACTTCACAATAGTATGTGTAAGTGTATGTGCATATGATTAGGAATTTAAAATAATTGTGATTGTTTGACTCAACATTGATTCCTATTTCACAATAGTATGTGTAAGTATATGTATGTGTAAATGTATATGTGTGTATGATTGAGAATTAAAATCTATTGTGATTGTTTGACTCAACAATGATTTTTACTTCACAATAGTATGTGTAATTGTATATGGGTGTATGATTGAGAATTAAAGTCTATCATAATTCTTTGACTGAACATTGATCAAAATATTGTATTCGATTGATTTATGTTGTTTTTTTGTAGATATAGTCTTCATAAAGAAATTTGCAAGCACTATGGGAAAGGGAAAAGAATGGTCATATGTGATTGTTCATCAAGAGGGTAAAACAGTGTCCACAATACAATGCAAATGTTGTGGACATCGTTATGTAGGAAATGCGACTCAAATAAAAGAGCATCTTTTTAGTACTGGTAATAATGTGGCAGGATGCTCTAATCCAGATAGTGATATATGGGTACATTTTTCAAGTTATGCAAATAAATGTAAATGTCAAGGTATCACATAAAAAAGATTCAAAAGCATGAGTAGTTCACAACACTTTTGAAGTAGCCCAAGTGTAGAGCAAGAACGAGTAGATGCATCGATGAAAGTAGAGGATCATCATGATATTTCTACTCAAGTCTCTCAAACTATTTTTGAGAATGACTAGGATACATGTACTCCATCTTCTCCAACTGCATCAAAAAAGAGTGGACTTGGTGAATGTAGTAAAAATGGTGGATCTAATACTCTGTCAGCATGCCTTGTCCGTAATAAATCACAAAATACTATACCTATAGCTTTTGAAAAGCAAGATTGTCTAGAGCTTCAACTTAAATGGACTCAAGAATTGTTAGCATGTGGGATTTCTTTCAATGTTATTTGTTATCCCATTTTCAAAGATGCTTTGATGTTAACTACACGAAAAGTATTCACCATGCCAGATTATAATAAAATGCGAACAAAGTATGTAGATAAAGTGAAAAAAAGGACTGAAGCTATTTTAAAGCAAACAATACTTGATTATGTACCCATGCAAACTACAACATATGAGGGGCATACCGACGCTGCATATACCAACGGTCACAGCCGGCGTCGGTATGGGCCTCGAAAAATGTCACTTAGAGATACCGATGGTCAAGTGACCGTCGGTATGACCGTTTTAAATGGATCGTCAGTGTGGCCTACAGCCTCCGGTATATGCATCGGTATGGGCGTCGGTATAAGCATCGTTATTTTACAGGGAATTACCGACGCCTATACCGACGCCCATACCGACGCCTATACTGATGGCGAGTTTTAAACATACCGCGAACCCGAGAGCAAAACTTCACATTTTTACACATGTTTGAGTACTGTTGGTCTTTTGTCGAACTTGCACGCGTGAACCAAATTGCGACAGATGTAGATCGAAGACCCGTAGATTCTTCTATTTCACAGTCTACTGTCATAGATGGAGCTTCTTCTTCGAGTATAGTGGTTTCTCCTTCTCTATCTACACAGAAGAAGCTTAGAAGGGATGGAAAAGATGCTCAAGCTCATGCCTTGATTGCGCTTTCTGTGAAGCATTATATAGTTCCACACATTCGGTCATGTTCTACATCACTACAAGCTTCTTTGTATGCCGTGCCTAATGAAGCACGTGTTGCATACTTGAGGAAGCAACTTGAGGATGTATGTATGGCTGAAAATGAGTCGGTGGATGTGTATGTGACATGCATCAAGGACTTGAAAGAGCAATTGGCAAACATAGATGAGATCATTCCGGATGAATCACTCATTTCTACATTGTTGAAAGGATTATCGAAATCTTTTGAAAGCTTTGTTAGTACACTCCATTTGGTTGGAAAAGGAAATCCTAATATGTATGCATTTGATAAGGTTGTCTCTTCTTTTGCAAGAAGAGCAATCTAGAGTGAATAGGAGTGGTTTGATTGAGGGAATGCAAGCACTTGCTATCTCACAAAAGGGGAAAAACAAGTATGGTTCAGCTTTGGGTTCATCAAAACCAAAGCCTCAACCTTTCTCTTCCACTCATTCCTCTAATGATGGTGATTTGCAAAAGAAGAAGAGATGCAAATATTGTCAGAAGGCTGGTCATACTATTGATGAGTGTAGAAAGCTTGCTAAATGCAATGAAAAGAACAAGGAATTGGGCATGTCTATTGTTGAAAATTCAGCAAATGCAAAGAATGATGAAGCTAACATGGCTCAAGATTTTTGGGCATGTGTTGTTACATGTCATTATGATGCTTCTTTGCATTCTAAATGTATGGTTGTGAATGAGGCTTATTCGGATTGGTTCTTTGATAGTGGTGCTTCAAAGCACATAACATCATGCAAAAGATTTTTTGCCTCCTTGAAAGATGCACCCAAAGGAGGACATGTGGTGTGTGCAAACAATGCCTCTTATCCTATCATTGGAGTAGGAGAAATTGAGCTTACGGCTGCAAATGGAGGTGTGATTCTCTTGAAAAATCATCATGTACATTTTGTTGATGATAAGTGTATGGTTCATTATTCAGCAATGGTGATGTTATCGTGATGTCTAGTACATTATGTAATGGTTCGTATCGCATGGATACATACAAGAGGGTTGCCTCGGATGCCTTGGTTGCTCATACTTC
Source organism: Ceratopteris richardii (assembly GCA_020310875.1). Classification (NCBI taxonomy): domain Eukaryota; kingdom Viridiplantae; phylum Streptophyta; class Polypodiopsida; order Polypodiales; family Pteridaceae; genus Ceratopteris; species Ceratopteris richardii. The sequence continues at coordinate 206,017,486 of CM035410.1, forward strand.
TTCCATGGTTGAAATGGAGCTTCGGCATGCTCATTTTGGTCACTTAAACTTCAATACTTTGCTTTACTTGCAAAATAAGGACATGGTTATTGGCTTGCCTACACTTGAGTCCATTGAAAAGCATGCATGTGAAGGTTGCATTCTTGGAAAAATGCATCATGCTTCTTTTCCAAAAGATAGTCACACATACACTACAAGAAAATAGCAGCTTGTTCATAGTGTTGTATGTGGTACCGTCAAGACTCCATCTTTTGGGAAGCATGTAAATTTTGTTACCTTCATTGATGATGCTACTCGCCATACATGGGTGTATCTTATGAAAGCAAAGAATGAGGTATTTTCTTGCTTCAAAGCATTTTAAGCTATGGCTAAAAATTTTTCTTCACAAAAGCTTTTGACTCTACACACAGATCATGGTGGTGAATACATGTCACATGAGTTTAATGCTTTTCTTCATGAAAGAGGTATTTCACGCCAATGTATGGTGCCATATACACCTGAGCAAAATGGTGTTGCAGAGCGTAAAAATATAACTCTACTTTAAATGGCACGATGTATGGTTAAAGGAAAACATCTTCCTGATAATTTTTGGATGGAAGTGGTCATGTGTGCAAATTATGTATTGAATCACTGCCCCACAAAAGCATTGAGATTCATCACTCCTTATGAGGCTTGGAATGTTCATACGCTTATGGTTAGTCATATGCGTGTGTTTGGTTGTTTGACATATGCTCTTGTGCCATCACAACAACGTCACAAACTTGATGACAAGGCAAAGAAATGTATATTTTTTTGTCATAGTGCTGAAAGTAAGGGATATAGTTTGTACCATCCATTGACAAACACAATTATTGTGAGTCGAGATGTGGTATTTGCTGAAAATTCAGTTTTCTCTCTACTTGAATGCAGAAAACAGCCAACAGTTAGCTCACAAGATGTGTTCGATACACTCATGCCTTTGTTCCAAAATGGTGTGCTTGACTATACCCATGTAGACCAGCCAACTGAGGCTCAAGGGCTGAATTCTAGCCAAATCGGGCTAAAAAGGCCAATAATTTCCAGCTAAACATGGCTGAAATTTTTCAGTAAAAAATTGTCAAAACTGTTGGAAATTTCTAGCCACATATGGCTGAACATTTGCGTCGAAATATGGCTGAAGATGAGCATGAAATTCAGCCCACCCAGGATGTACATATTGAAGATGTTTTACATAATGAACGCATGTCTATCAAGAGCGTACAATCTATGCCAAAGTGGCTGAAACAAACTTTGCAGGACACCAAATTGAGTGCACCTTTACTTGGTAGAACAAGATCAAGCTCTCACCATGCATCAAGTAATTTTGTGGATTATTCTCTTATTGCTATAGCATGTAATGAAGAGCCACTTTCTTTTGAAGATGCATGTGATGATCCACAATAGATGAGTGCTATGCAATCAGAAATGGATTCCATACATAGGAATGGTACTTGGGAGTTATGTTAATTGCTTAAAGGAAAGAATGCCATTGGTACAAAGTGGGTTTATAAGATTAGGAGAAAATATGATGGTAGCATTGATCGCTACAAAGCTAGATTAGTTGCCAAAGGATATGCGCAACAATATGGCATTGACTATGAGGAAAATTTTGCACCTACTTCATGCATGACTACCATTCGTACCATGGTTGCATTGGCTGCCCATCGAGGTTGGAAGGTGCGTCAGATGGACATAAAAACAACCTTCTTGAATGGTGATTTGCAAGAAGAGGTCTATGTGAACCAACCTCCTGGATTTGCTATGAAAGGGAAAGAGCATATGGTTTGTCGCTTGCATAAAGCCTTGTATGGTCTCAAGCAAGCTCCACATGCATGGTATGACAAAATCCATAAGCACTTGATTGCTCTTGGCTTCACATGTAGTCCGATTGAAATCACACTCTTTGTACACAAAAATGGGGCTGATCTTATAGTGCTTGTTCTTTATGTCGATGACATACTCTTGATTGGGTCATCTGATGCAAAACTTGACATTCGTATGGATGATTTGCAACATACTTTTGATGTCACTTATCTTGGTCTTTTGAGCTACTATCTTGGCATCCAGTTTGTATCTGTTGAGGGGGGAATTGTTATGCATCAAGCAAAGTATGTTGAAAAATTACTTCATCGTTTTGATTTTGGGGATAGCAAGCCAGTTTCCACACCAGTTGAGACAGGATTCAGGCTCAGTTGAGGATTCCAGTGCTGCATTTGACACTTCTCTTTATCAGCAAGCTGTGGGATGTCTTATATATGCATGCAACACAAGGCTGGATATACAGTATGCAGTTTCCCAGTTGAGTCGATTCATGCATAGCTCTGGCACTAAGCATTGGCAAGCAGTGAAACGTGTGTTTAGATATCTCAGAGGCACTTTGAGCTTAGGTCTCTTTTATGGTAGAGATGTTCAGCCATCCTTGCATGCTTTTACAGATAGTGATTGGGCTGGTTGTTATGATACTCGCGTGTCCACTAGTGGTAATTGCTTTTTCCTTGGAGACTCATGCATATCTTGGTTGAGTAAGAAGCAACCTACAATGGCGACATCGAGTTGTGAAGCTGAGTATAGGGCAGTTTTCACAGCTACAGTGGAGTGTATATGGATGAGACACCTATTGATGGATCTTTGCATGGATATTGATGTTGCTATGCATATTCTCACTGATAGTCAGAGTGCTTTGGTTGTTGCATGAAACCCAGTGTTTCATGCACGGACCAAACATATTGAGGTGCATTATCACTATGTGAGAGAGCGCCTTCATGCAAGAGATATTGATTTGGTATATGTGCCTACACAAGATAATGTGGAAGACATATTCACCAAAGCTCTTCCACGGAAAAAGTTTGAAGCTTTTCGCAAAGCTTTAGGCTTATTACCTTGTGGGGGCTGATCTATCATTCCCTGTACGTGTTCACATCATTCGCTCCAGGGGGGTTTGTTACACTTATGTGTTCCTCGAGTAGCTTTGATGTGAACCTTTTCCCTATACATGGGCACTTTTTACTCTAGCGCTGGCTAGAGGTTTTTTCCTCATGTTACCACATACTTGATACTCTCATATGTGGTGGTACTTTGTACTTAGGGATATTATTCAGCTCTTACTTCAGTTCAGTTCATCGTCAATAGAGAGAGCTATTCTAGCCATCATCTTCTTTGTGTGTCTTGCTGCATTTGTGCTCCTTGTGTGTGCTTCTCGTGTGTCTCTCGCACTTCTACACACACCTAACAAGAGTGAGCTACGAGGTTAGATCCTATTTTCAATGAAAGTACATGAATATGATCTCTGAACCTCGAGATACACACGGGCATTTCATATCCTCTTTTATAGCTTTTTTTGGAGCCAAGGATTTGAATACAAAAAATTCAAATCTACACCTAAAAGTGAATCCTATAGTATAGGATTGATTCTCCCTTGACTCAACTACCAAATGATACGAGATTATATGCTTCACAACTCATCGTGGGTTTATTCCACTTTTTTAAGGGTAATTGTAAGGCAAAGTTACAAGAGGTTGTACATATGAAGCTTTGCTAGTGTAATGCCAATACATCAAGCTTATGTGAAGTGATCAAGTATGTAGGCTTGGGCTTAATTGCACCAACAAAGAATTGGGAGGTGGTTAAGTGCATTTTTTGCTACTTGAGGGGTACCCGACTACTTGGATTATTTTATCCCAAGGGGGATCAAGATTGCCTGATTTACATACTTTTTATTTTACTGTGACTAGGCTAGTTGCTATGACACTCGTGTGTCCATTAGTGGCTTTTGCGTCATGCTTGGTAGCTCTTGTATATCTTGGTTGAGCAAGAAGCAGCCTATTGTGGCCACTTCCAGTTGTGAGGCCGAGTAGAGGGAAACTTTCATAGTGATTGTTGAGTGTCTGTGGCTCAGACGCCTCGCTGATTTGGGTGTTGGTGAGTCATCTTCCACCATCATCTTCAGTGAAAGTCAGAGCGCATTGATAGTTGCGAGGAATCCTATGTTGCATGCTCACACTAAGACATTGAGGTTCACTATCATTATGTGAGGAAGAGGTTCTTTGCTAGAGAGATTAGTTTGGCATATGTGCCCACACAAGAGAAAATTGTAGACGTTTTCACAAAGGCTCTACCTAGGGAGAATTTTGAAGCTTTCTGCAAAGCTTTGGGATTACTTCCTTTTGTGGATTGATTCGACATGGCTTGGAACTTCCTTATACATGAGTGCTAGCTTCTTCTTCAAGACATCACTCCTAGGGGGGATTTGTTGATATATTTAGGTGGTGATGTGTGTGAACACACTATAAGCACCATCAAGGTACTTTTTTCCCTGTTTATGAGGTTTCTTCCCCCGGTTGTATATACGCCTATAGCCCTAGCAGTGTCGGGATGAAATCCCTGAGGGAGTGTACAACAAATTTGTTTTTACAAATTTATCTCTTTATGATATGATGTTTTGACTTTATGAAGATGATAAGCATTATAAACTATTCAAGTTTTGATTGATTTGATTATTTACGTGATGAGAAACCATTTCATTTTTGTGCATTAGACTTCTATAAAGCTCATTAACCTAACTCTAAACCCTAAAACCCTAAGTTTTAACCTTGAAAACTTGGCTTGATGCTTTAGAAACCCATGTATTTTTTATAAACCTTGGAAAACCATACTCAGTTCTTAACCCTTGAAACCCTAGTTTTGAGACCCATGGAAAACTAACTTAAACCCTTGGAAACCCTTATGTTTTCACCCATAGTGTACATAAAAACATTAATTAATGTGCATTAACCCTAGAAAAAGTAAATCCTAATTTTTCCCAAATAAAAAGCCTGATTTGCAAACTTAGAATCACCATTTATCCTAATTCTAACCCCTTAATTTCAATAAATTTGTACATAGGTGTGAAAAGAAAAGGAACCTTAATAAAAAATAAAAAGCAAAAGAAAAAGAAATAAAAATAGAAAAAGAAAAAAATTAAAAAATAAAAAGAGAAAAATAAAAAGAAAAAATTAAAAAATACAAATGAAAGGATAGAATTTTCCAAAATTGGAAAGGAATAAAAAGAAGATCTTTCATATAAAAATGGAAATTGGAAGATTTTAAAAGATCTAACTTGAATAGTAGAGAAGAAGAAGTGACATGCGTCATGTGAAGAGCAAACCTTTTGATTTAAGAAGTGGGATCTTAGAATTCTATAAGAAGGAGCTTAATTGAACAATGGGTTTTCCCCATTGAATTTTTAGGTACTTTTTTTTTTCTTCATTCTTGTATCTTGTGCCCTTTGAGGGAGCTGAGAGAGACTCTTAGTAAAAGGGGGAGAGAGAGGAATCCATCTCTCTTCCCTCCCTTCATCTCCATTCTTTTTCAAAAGTTGAACTCTTGTTTTTCCTTGTTCTTAAGGTATTTTTGTATCAACAAAGGAGAGAAAGGAAGAGAGTGAGAGGGAGATTAAACTATATCTCTTCTCTCCTCTCTGTTCCCTTTTCACCACAGATGGACGTATGCATTGAGAGAGAGAGAGAGAGAGAGAGAGAGAGAGAGAGAGAGAGAGAGAGAATATGTGTGCTATTGATTAGTGCGACTTCCCTTTGTGAGTTGTGACCATCAGCAGACTTCCGTGTCAAATACGAATGCCTCCTCGCTTCCAGTAGACTCTGCAAGTCACACCACTATGGGTGACTTCCCTGCATTCGTGCCAAGCTTAAGAGCCCTCTTCTCTTTTTGCCAGGCGTGCATTCACAAGTGGTTCCTCCCCATCAACATCTTCTTCCCGCTCCATCTCCTTTCCCCCTCCCTCTCTTTCTGTGTCTCTCTCTTATCCTCTGTGTAGGATGGGGCAGCAATCCTTGATCTACAGTTTTGTGGCATGTGGTAGCGTTGTATTGGCAGATTACTCACAGTTCATAGGTAATTTCAACATGATCGCTACCCAATGTTTGCAGAAGCTGCCACCCAACAACAACAAGTTCACCTACACCTTCGACCAACACACTTCCAAATTACCTTACCGAGGATGGCTTTACTTATATGGTTGTTGCTGATGAGGCAATTGGGAGACAAATGCCCTTTGCTGTCCTAAGAATGTGTGAATGATGATTTTAAGTGGCGTTTTTGTGGTGGAAAAGCAGACAAGCTGCAATTGATGGAGAAACAGAGGACGAGAGAGAGATAGACGTAGATCACGTGATGGAGAACCAGAGAGAGAGAGAGAGAGAGAGAGAGAGAGAGAGAGAGAGAGAGAGAGAGAGAGAGAGAGAGAGATGCAAATGCACAGATCGATTCGACGATGGTGATGCTGTTCGATGAGGGAGAAGAGCCAAAAACAATGCTGAAGAGAGGTAGATGTAGAGAGGAGAGCTTGGAGAGAAAGCTTACACAACAGCCTTCAGCGGCATTCAGAGAGTGATAGAGAGGGAGGAATCCTTCGACGCTACTATAGTATATAGAGAGAGATGTGCACGTTTCCAAATGCAAAAACAGAAACTTAACACTATGAATCAAACAAGTGTTGAGATGATCGATAGGCTATTGGAGACCGAGAAAGAAAAATCAAGATGCTGGCTGAAGGACGATGAAGGAGCGATGAAGCGGCAGCACGATGATGAGAGGGGGGACGATGGTGGAGAGAGAGAGAGAGAGAGAGAGAGAGAGAGAGAGAGAGAGAGAGAGAGAGAGAGATTGTTGCAGACGTTGCTGGGCAGAAAAATGGATCTCTGAAGAAGAGAGAGAGAGAGAGAGAGAGAGAGAGAGAGGAGAGAGAGAGACTTCCAGAAAGAGAGATGCCATTGGAAATATGTGTGTAGATCGAGATTGAATTACAGAGCAGAGATCACCTATAGTAGGAGAGTCGGTTGAATAGTGAAGGAAATAAACAAAGAAATGTTCTGTTGTTTTATTTTGTTTGTTTTTGTTGTATTTTAGTTGTATTGGACTAATTAGTAACTTAGAAAAAGAAAAGCAAATGAACGAACTATTTAGATATGTAAAGTAAAACCTACTTTTACGAATTGATGTAGATGAAATAAATTATTTAGAAAAAGAAAAGGAAATGAATGACTTATTTGGATATGTAAAGTATAATTAAAACCCAATTTTAGGAATTGATGTAAATATGAAAATAAAAAGAGAATTTGTTTATTTCAAAGGAGAGATTTTTTGCGAGTGTGTTTTTTATGAAATTCAAAATGTAGTAAATGTATTTTTTTTCCCCATTGAATTTTCATAAACTTCATGATTTGAAGAGAATGTTTTCAAGATAGTGAAGAGAAGAGTTCCCATGAACTTTTTCATATTCCCATGATTTGCTGAGAAGATTGAAGATTGAATTGAAGAAAGTAAAGAAGGAATGCATTGGTCTTTTCTGCACTATGGTCAAGAAGACCATTCTAGCCTTTTGTTTGTCTGATTGGCACTGTGGTGGAATATACTATTTTCATAGTCGTATTATCCATTTTGAGTATATGAGATCTCCATGCCCAAGAAATATGACAAGTCTCCCAAGTCACTAATCTTGAACTCTTTCTCCATTTGCTTCTTGAGGCTTTGAATTCCCTTCTCATCTGTACCTCTAAGAATTATGTCATCAACATTATGCACATGTAAATAAACCCATCATCACTTGCTTTGACAAGTAAGCTAGTATCTGCTTTAGATACTTGGAAACCAACTTCCTTCAACAACTTCACAAGTCTATAATTCCATGCCCTTGGGGCCTACTTCAAACCATACAAAGCTCTCTTGAGCTTAGATACATATTCTGAATACCTTTTATCTCTGAACCCTCCATGAAAACATCATCTGAAATATAACCATTAAGAAAAGCATTCTTCACATCTAGTTGACATAATCTCCAACCTTTACATGCAACAATGGCTATGAGTGTCCTGATGGGTGTCATCTTTGCCACAGGACTATAGGTCTCATCATAGTCTATACCATATGTCTGAGCATACCCTTTCACAACAAGTCTAGCTTTATATCTAGACACACTTCCATCTGCATACGTCTTTGTCTTGTAGACCCATTTGCATCCAATGATCTTCTGACTATTTGGTTTAGGAACCAAATCCCATGTCTCATTCTCCATCAATGCATCATACTCTTCCTGCATAGCTTTCTCCCAATTTTCCTTACCTTTTGCCTCTTCATATGTAGAAGGGTCTTCATCTGCTTTCACCATGTAAGCATAATCTTTAGTAGTCAAAAAAGAAGTGTCATAGCTATACCTTGTAGGTTGCCATTTGTGTCTTGATGATCTTCTGAGTTCTCCACTTCTTGAAGTTTCTGGTTCATCACATTCTGGATCAAACCTTGGCACTTCTTCAACTTCAACTTGTACTTCATTACCCTCTTCTTCACAAATATCTGAACCTTTGATTTACCTTTCTTCTTATTCAAAACTTCTTCATCACCTGCATGATTATTGATTGTTCCTGCATACCAAGTACCTTGCTCATCAAATGTAACATCCTTTGATACAAGAAATTGTTTTGTGGATGGACTGCACAACCTATAACCCATCTGCTTATCATCATATCCAATGAACACATACTTTTCAGCTTTAGGTTCCAATTTTTGCCTCAACTGAGATGGCACATATACATAAGCCAAACATCCAAACACTTTGCAATAATCTAAGGTAGGTCTCTTACCCCACCATGCCTCATATGGTGTCATACCCTACAAAGCATTACATGGTAACCTATTAACCAAGTATGCAATTGTATTTATAGCCTCAGCCCACAAATAATTTGGATAATTTTTCTCCTTCACCATTGATCTTGCAAACTCAACTAGAGTTCTATTTCTCCTTTCTGCTACACCATTTTGTTGAGGAGAGTACCTACAAGTAACATCCCTTTTTATACCTACATTCGATAAGTAATCACTGAACTCATTAGAGAAATACTCTCCCCCTCCATCTGACCTTAGTCTCTTCAACGTTTGACCTATGATTCTTTCTACATACACATGATAATGTTTAAATGTATTGAATACCTCTGATTTATCTTTGATCACATATATAGTGATCCACCTGGTAGCATCGTCAACATAAATCACATAATATCTTGAACCATTAATACTGAAATCCTTTGATGGTCCCCACATATCTGTGTGTACCAACTCAAGCTTCTCTGAATACATGACACCATGTTTAGAATATGATTGCTTATGAGCCTTACCTAATTGGCATGCCTCACATCTGTATGTCATATGTTGACCTGCAACATTAGGCAATCCAAGCACTGAACCATTGTTAATCATATCTTTAATATCTCTTTCATTGAAATGTCCAAGTCTTTTATGCCAAATATCTAACTGAGAGATCTTATGTCCTCCATAAGTGAACATGCATGACCAACATAACCTTGAATCTTCAATGTGAAGAGTTTTCCTTCTTTCTTCCCTGAAATAATTTGTTTATACCCATTGTTAGGGTCTTCCACAAAAACTCCATCATTAGTGAACCTTACTTCATAACCTTTTTCAACAGTTTACCCTACACTTATCAGATTCTTTGGAATTGTAGGAGCATACAAGACCTTACTCAAGAGAGTACTTCCATCCTTGGCCTTCACTGATCCAAATGACTTTACATTGTGCTTTGTGTTATCACCTGTTTAAACTACATGATTAGTTACCTGATTCTCCAAATCAATCATCAAAGCTATGTTACCACTCAGGTGATTGCTACACCCTGAGGTGGGTAGAACAACCTTGATCAAGTGATCAAGGCTACGAGCTGATGCTAGTTTCGTCCTAGGCTTGACCTATATGTTGTCATGCACCTATATGGGTCAGTAGGTAGGTGGAGTCACTCTGATCGGATGGTCAGAGCCACGAGCTGACGTCGATTTCGTATAGGGCTAATGTTGGGTCAGCAGATAGGTGGAGTAAACTTGGTCGGCCGGACAAGTCCATGAGTCGCACCAGATTTTGGCATAAGCTGACTTGTGAAAATAAAAATAAAAAGAAAAGTGTTGAGTTGGGATGAAGTGTGAAAGAAAAGAAAAAGAAAAAGAAAGAAAAAGTAAAGAAAAGAGTAAGATCCGATGGGACGTTTGGACAGTAGGAGACAAATAGGGGAAACAAAGTATAATTCTACAAACTTAGTTATTAGAGCTTAGTATATGCTAGTACTTAGGATAAGTTGTTGGATTCATATGATTACTTATCTAATTGTAGAAGTGAAAACATAATAAGATGTATGTGAAGCTTACATCTATTTTACTCTCTAAAATTTGTACCAATCTTTATAAATTTGCATGAAATATATAAGATCACGTTTCAATATTCAAAAAGCAAAACATAAAAACTAAAAAGATTTTTCAAAAGAATCTTGATACACTTTTGTTCGATTTTGCAGGTTGGCCCATCGGGATGATGTGCAGGTTTAGTGGGGGTGGATGTCAGGATGAAATCCCTCAAGGAGTGTACATCAAGAAAATTTTTTCAAATTTATCTCTTTATGATATGATGTTTTGACTCCATGAAGATAATAAGAGTTATAAACTATTCAAGATTTGATTGATTTGATTATTTGTGTGATTAGAAACCATTTCATTTTTGTGCATTAGACTTGTATATTTGTATAAAGCTCATTAACCTAACTCTAAACCCTTGAAACCCTAACTTTTAACCTAAAAAATGTGGCTTGATTCTTTAGAAACCTATATTGTTTAGGAACCTTGGAAAACCATGTCACTTTCATCTTAAAACCCTAGAAAACATGAAACTAACCCTTAAAAGTCAGTTCTTAACCCTTAAAATCCTAGTTTTGACCCTTAGATTTTCACTTTAATCCTTAGAAACCTCAAAACCCTAACTCTGATCCATGAAAAACTAACCTAAACCCTTGGAAACCCTGAGGTTTTAGCCCATAGTGTACATAAACCTATTAATTAATGTGCATTAATCCTAGAAAAAATAAAATCTAATTTTCCCAAATAAAAACCCTTGTTTGGAACCTTAGAATCACCCTTTTTCCTAATTCTAACTCCTTAAAATTTCATTAAATTTTTACATAGGTGTGAAAAGAAAAGAAACCTTAGTCAAAAATAAAAAGGAAAAGAAAGAGAAAAAAAATAGATAAAGAATAAAAAATAAAAAAATAAAAAGAAAAAATAAAAAATAGAAAGGAAAGGATATAATTTTCCAAAAGTGGAAAAGAATAAAAAGAGGATCTTTCATATTAGAATGGAAACTCGAAGATTTTAAAAGATCTAGAAAGAATAGAATATTAGAGAAGAAGAAGTGTCATGTGAAGAGCAAACCTTATAATTTAAGAAGTGGGATCTTAGAATTCTATAATTGAAGAGTGGGTTTTCCCCATTGAATTTTTAGGTACTTTTTTTTTTCTTTCTTCATTCTTGTATCAGCTTGTACCCTTTGAGGGAGCTGAGAGAGACTCTTAGTAAAAGGGAGAGGGAGAGGAATCTACCTATCTTCCCTCCGTTATCTCCATTCTTTTTCAAAAGTCGAACTCTTCTTTTTTCCTGTTCTTAAGGTATTTTTGTATTAACAAAGGACAGAAAAGAAGAGAGTACGAGAGAGATTAAACTATATCTCCTCTCTCCTCTCTATTCCCTTTTCACCACAGATGGACATATGCATTGAGAGAGAGAGACTATGTGTGCTATTGATAAGTGTGACTTCCTTTTGTGAGTTGTGACCATTAGCAGACTTCCATGTCAAATATGAACGCTCCCTTGCTTCCAGCAGACTCCGCAGGTCACACCACTGCAGGTGACTTCCCTGCATTCGTGCCAAGCTTAGGAGTTTTCTAGTCCCAGGCCATTAAGGCAGTTGGTTGGGCCTCTCGCCTTTTGAGGCGGGGGTGAGGGTTCAATCCCTGTCGGCCACATGTGAGAGACATGTATAACCTGGAATGATGAAGCATATGGCTGATGTGCCATCGTTTGACTAACCCTATGGTAGTTGTGACCGCCGTTCAATCCAGTCTTGTAAACCCCTGTTCTTGCGGGATAAGGGGAGTCCCATAGGTATTATGCCCTTCCTTGTACAGTTGCAATTTCAAATTTAAAGCCCGGGGGAGTAGGCCTCGACCGAACCTCCATTTATATTTAAAAAAAAAAAAAAACTTAGGAGCCCTCTTCTCTTTTCGTCAGGCAGGCATTCACAAGTGGTTCATCCCCATCAGCACCTTCTCCCCGCTCCGTCTCCTTTCCCCCTCCCTCTCTTTCTGTGTCTCGTTTATTGTCTGTGTAGGATGGGGCAACAATCCTTGATCTACAGTTTTGTGGCGCGTGATAGCATCGTATTGGGAGATTACTCACAATTCACAGGTAGTTTCAGCACGATTGCTGCCCAATGTTTGCAGAAGCTGCCACCCAACAACAACAAGTTCACCTACACCTTCGACCAACACACTTCCAAATTACCTTATCGAGGACGGCTTTACTTATATGGTTGTTTTTGATGAGGCAATTGGGAGACAAATGCCTTTGCTTTCCTAAGAACGTGTGAAAGATGATTTCAGGTGGCGATTTGGTGGTGGAAAATCAGACAAGCTACAATCCGTGGAGATGTAGAGGACGAGAGAGAGAGAGAGAGAGAGAGAGAGAGAGATGAGAAGTCGGTGGCACAATAGATTGGTGTGAATTGAGAGAGAGAGAGAGATGAGAAGTTGATGGCACAGCAGACTGGTGTGAATTGAGAGAGAGAGAGAGATGAGAAGTTGATGGCACAGCAGACTGGTGTGAATTGAGAGAGAGAGAGAGAGAGAGAATGAAGACGGATGCAGATGCACAAATCGTTTCGACGATGGCGGTGCTGTTCGATGAGGGAGAAGAGCAAAAAACAATGCTGAAGAGAAGTAGATGCAGAGAGGAGAGCCTGGAGAGAAAGCTTACGTAGCAGCCTTCAGAGGCATTCAGAGATTGATAGAAGGGAGGAATCCTTCGGTGCTGTTGTAGTAGAGAGAGAGAGAGAGATGTGCAGGTATCCAGATGCACAAAAAGAAAATTAGCACTCTGAATCGAACAAGTGCAGAGATGATCGGTAGGTTATTGGAGACCGAGAAAGAAAAATGAAGATGCTAGTTGAAGGACGACGAAGGAGCACTGAAGCGATAGCACGATAACGAGAGAGAGGCCGATGGTGGAACAAAGAGAGAGAGAGAGAATGATAGTTGCAGATGATGCTTGGCAAAAAAATGGATCTTTAGTCCCAAGTCATTGGTCTGGGTGATTGGGCTCCTCGCCTCTTGAGGCGGGGGCGAGGGTTCAATCCCCACTGGCACCATGTAAAGGACATGTTTAATATGGAAAGTTGTATCTTGTGGCTGATGTGTCACTCTTTGTCATGCCTCGCGGTAATTGTGATCGTCATTGAACCCAGCTATGTAAACCCTTGTTCTTGCGGGATAAGGGGGTCCCATGGGTATTATGCCCTTCCTTATACATTTGTAATTTCAAAGTTAATGTTTGGCGGAGTAGGCCTCACCTCCATTAAAATTATTAAAAAAAAAGCGATCTTTGAAAAAGAGAGAGAGAGAGAGAGACTTCTAGAAAGAGACTTCTAGAAAGAGAGATGCCGTTGGAAATATGTGTGGAGATTGAGATCGAATTAGAGAGCAGAGATCGCCTATAGTAGGAGAGTCTATTGAATCGCAAAGGAAATAAACAAAGAGATGTTTTGTTGTTTTATTTTGTTTATTTTTGTTGTATTTTCATTGTATTGCACTAATTACTAACTTAGAAAAAGAAAAGGAAATGAACGACTTATTTAGATATGTAAAGTATAACTAAAACCTAATTTTACGAATTGATGTAGATGAAATAAATTATTTAAAAAAAGAAAAGGAAATGAACGACTTATTTAGATATGTAAAATATAATTAAAACCTAATTTTACGAATTGATGTAAATATTAAAATAGAAAGAGAAATTGTTTATTTCAAAGGAGAGATTTTTTGCGAGTGTGTTTTTTATGAAATTCAAAATGTATTAAATGTATTTTTTTCTCCATTGAGTTTTCAGAAACCTCATGACTTGAAGAGAACGTTTTCAAGAGAAGTAAAGAGAAAAGTTCCCATGAACTTTTTTCAGATTCCCATGATTTGTTGAGAAGATTGAAGATTGAATTGAAGAAAGTGAAGAAGGGAAGCGCTGGTCTTTTCTGCACTGTGGCCGAGAAGACCATTCTAGCTTTTGGTTTGTCTAAACTGCACTCTGGTGGAATATACTATTTTCATAGTTGTATTATCCATTTTATATATTGACCGATCCTTTCATGATCATTGGATGTAAACTTTTGGTCTATTATTATCGAGATCGGCGATTCACTTTTAGTGTTATATTTTCATTCCACGTTCATGTGCATCTGCCACGACGTCTACAATCCTCCATCTCTCGTAGCCGAGGCTTTCTTTTTCCTTCTAAAGAGCAGGCCTATCGTGTTTGATGACCGACCACCGGGTGAGGCACCCAGTGTGCCACGACGTCTACAATCCTCCATCCCTCGCAGCCGAGGCTTTCTTTTTCCTTCTAAAGAGCAGGCCCATCGTGTTTGATGACCGACCACCGAGTGAGGCACCCAGTGTGCAGACACCGCTTGTCGAACGGGGATGATGCACACCCACACATACGTGGGGCCTGATCCAACCTTGCTTGAGGTGTCGCTCCCCGACCTCCTCTCCTTTTCTTCCCAAAAACAGGTTACTTATCTTTTTACATTCTAGTGGAAATACATTCTGTATTGTGTGTTGTGCTCCAAACTTGTTCTTCTTCTTCCTTGTGTTGTTCACATGCTTCTGTAGACCTCAAAGTCCAACAGTAGTACGCTTTCTTTCATCTCTTAGCAACATAGATTCTAGCTACTACTTGCAATCTAGTTTCTTTTAGCTTTTCATTATGCTCCAACTACGTGGACAATTCATGGCCTATCTATTGATATATTTAGGTAGTGATGTGTATGAACACTATAGGACTTCCGGGGCACTTTTTTCCCTCTTTGGTAGGTTTTTTTCCCTTGACTTGTATACACCCCTATTGCCCTAACTAGCTACTTACCTTTGAACATTCTAGTGGTAATACATTCACTATTGCGTGTTGTGCTCCAAGCTTCTTCTTCTTCCTTGTGCTATTCACGTGCTTCCATAGACATCTAACTCCAACAATTGGTATCAAAGTAGGTCATCGCTTCATCTAGGGCGTCCTCGACACCTCTCTGGTTACAGTCTCAAAATCGCACGAATTTTGGTGAGCATACTCAGGGTGTTTCAGAATAAAAAAGGCTTCACTCTGTGGTGCCGAAATCGTGATATGAGATTGTTTCGGCCTCCGAATGCACTATTGCAGTGCTTGTGTAGGCTATTTTGTCTTTTTATGCCAAAGCTATATACCAATTTTGGTGCACTAGTATAAGCGTCTCGAAGTCTGCTACAGGTTTACCAAGATTTGTCTGGGCAATTCTGTTCAACTTTTGAGATACAATCAATTTTGTGCATCAAGGTATTTTAGTCACCGGCCATGGATGAAAGAAGTGATGTATTCTGTATGTTGCCTTTTGAGGATAAGTTGGATGGTACCAACTACCCGTTATGGGCTTATATAAAGCGCCATGTATTGGCGATTGTGGAACATTCTGCAGGGTGTTGAAAAACGTCATATCACACCTTCAACTGTTTAACTATAGGTACTGAAGCTGATGCAGAAGGTGTCGAAGATGGTGATATTTTGCAGATTCATGTTCGTGCTACGGTTTCTACTGCACCTACTATAGAGAAAATTCATTAGGATGGCAGAGATGCCCATGCACATACATTGATAGCTTTGCCTGTCAAACATGCCATTATTCCTCACATTCGCTCTTGCAGAACAGCTAAGGATGCTTGGGATACACTTACCACATTTTACCAGGCTAGGAATAAGGCTCCTGTTGCTTACCTCCGAAAATAGTTGGAGAGTGAGCACATGAATGAAGGTGATTCTGTGGACAATTTTTTGAAGGAACAATTGATTTTTGTTGATGAAGTCCTTCTTGACAGTTCACTTTGTGCAGACTGTTCTGAATGGTCTTCCTGACTCATATCAGAGTTTTGCTTCTACTCTTCATTTGATCAAGTGTGTTGCAGATCAAGCTTTCCTGGCTAGTCAAAAGGGCAAAGGAAAATGAAGCTCTTCAACTAGTAAGCATAAAATCTGCTAATTGTGCACAATCGAAGAAGGAAGACAAAGATGAGAAGAAATCAGAAAAGTAGAAATTGTTTTGCAAATAGTGTAAAGCAAATGATCATGTCATTAAGAACTGTCCAAAACTGGTTGTTAAAGAGGCAAAGAAGAAAGAGGTCGGAATGGTTGTTGCAGAGGCCTCTACACTGAAAGCAGAGTCTGCTAATCTTGTGTAAGAAGAAGAATGGGTGTTTACTATTGTTTGCAGTTTTGACCCATCTTCTCATGAGCAGTGCATGTATGTTGTAGACTCAGATGTTTGGTACTTTGATAGTGGAGTGACCAAACATATTACCTTGAAGTGCAGTTTCTTCTCTTCACTCGAGCCTACCCCTATAGGGAATAATGTCACATGTGCCAACAACTCCTCTTATCCTATCATGAGAGTTTGTAAGATCATTCTAACTACTGCTGATGGTAGTTCTTTCACTTTGTCAGATGCTTTATTTGTGCCAAGGATCAAGAAGAATTTGTTATCAGTTTTGGCGTTAGCCAAGATTGGCTTGGTTGTGAAATTTCTTGATGACACGTGTACAGTTCATGATCTGTCAAATGGGGATGTGATTATTGCTTCTGGCATCTTATGCCATGGGTTGTATAAGCTCATAGACTACGAAAGATTTGTGAATGATTCAGCATGTGCAGTACATGATTCTCAGGCTATGTCAGATGCAAAGCTTTGGCATGCACGCTTTGCTCATCTGAATTTTGCTAGTTTGCTATGTGTGCAGAAATCTGAAATGGTTTCCTCTTTGCCCAAACTTGAAGCACTCAGGAAACATGTCTGTGAAGGCTGTATTTTGGGCAAAATGCAATGTTCCTCCTTTCCAAAAGATGATTCAGTTCGAAATGCTTAGAAATTACAGCTTATACATAGTGATGTCTGTGGTCCTATGTAGACACCTTCTTTTGGAAACTATCTTTACTTTGTGACTTTCATTGATGATTTTTCCAGGCATGCATGGATATATCCACTCAAATCAAAGTTCGAAGTGTTTATGTGCTTCAAACAGTTTTTGGTTTTGGTTAAAAATCTATCAGTATGTAAAATGGGGACCCTCCATTCTGATCAAGGGGGGAATATATGTCTTTTGACTTTAATGCAGTTCTAGTTGAATATGGGATAAAACATCAATGTACAATGCCATATACACCTCAACAGAATGGAGTTGCTGAATGAAAGAATAGATCACTCATGGAGATGGCGAGGTGTATGTTCAAGAGTGAGGCTTTACCACATAGTTTATGGCTTCAGGCTGCCATATGTGCCGCATGTGTACTTAACAGGTGTCCCACTAAAGCACTGGAGTCTATCACTCCATATGAGGCTTGGCATGGTCACAAGCCATCTGTTGCTCATTTGCATGTTTTTTTATTATCTGGCATATGCATTAGGGCCTGAACAATATCACAGGAAATTGGATGATAAAGTAGTAAAATGTATTTTTGTTGGGTACAACTCTGAAAGGAAAGGCTATCATCTATATCATCCATAAACTAAATGCATTTTGGTTAGCCGTGATGTTGTTTTGTGGAAGATGCTATTCAACCTTTACTTTCATGTACGAAGGAGACATCTGTTAGCTCCAAAGACATGTATGATACTTTGCTGCCTCTTTTTACAGGTGGACAATCTAGTGTTGGTCCTAATGAGGAAACTTCTCAACCATTGTAGGTTTCATGTGACGATGCAGATCATTCTATTTCTGATGCAGATATACATGATGCACTTATTGGAGAGAGCTGATGTTCAGGAGGCCAAAACCATGCCAAAATGGTTGGTGCAGGCTTTGTGTGATAGCAAATTAGATGCACCTCTGTCATATCGTACTCGTTCAGGCTCTCATAATGCCTCTTTTGCATCAGATTGCTATGTTATGGCTGCATAGTCTCTGTGATGAGATTGATCGTGTTTCGTTTGACGACGCACAAAATTATGAACATTGGATGGGTGCAAAGCAATCGGAATATGATGCTATCATGAAAAATGTTACCTAGTCTTTATGTAACTTGCCTCCTAGCAAGAAGGCCATTGGCACTAAGTAGGTATACAAACTGAAGCAACCTGATGGAACAGTTGACAGGTATAAGGCTAGGCTTGTTGCAAAGGGTTATGCTTAGAAAAGAGGTTGTCACATAATCCTAGTAGGAGATGGTTGAACTACGGCTTAAGAGAGAGGATTAGGAAGTAATCCTAAACCATGGCTTTTGGGGCAAGTGGTTAGCCCATCACACTCCTAACCGGGAGGTTGTGAGTTCAATTCCCAACATTGGTATCAGAGCCTAGTTGAGAAATTGGGCAAGATAGAGGTTCACACCTCATTCGTGGGCAGTTTGGAAAAAGCGCTTATCCATGGTGAGTGTGAAACTAGCCTTAGATGAAGGTGCATGTGCATTTGGGCAACCATAGAGGGTGGGATAGGTCCAAATTTGGTCCATGTGCTAGAGTTTGAGGTTGGTGGAAGCACTCATGCATGGAAAGTGGGTCCAAGAGAGTCAAAAGGGTCCACAAAGTGAACATTGAGAGCAATGCTCAGTCTAAGGGGAAAGGAATGTCACATAATCCTAGTAGGAGATGGTTGAACTATGCCTTAAGAGAGAGGATTAGGAGGCAATCCTAAACCATGGCTTTTGGGGCAAGTGGTTAGCCCATCGCACTTCTAACCGGGAGGTTGTGAGTTCAATTCCCAATAGAGGCATTGATTTTGATAAGACCTTAGCTCCTACTTGTCGAATGACTACTGTTCGGAGCATCTGTGCACTTGCAGCTCATCACAGTTGGAATGTACATCAGTTGGACATTAAAATAGCATTTTTGAATGGTGATTTGCATGAAGAAGTGTATGTTTTTCAGCCCTGTGGTTTTGTACAGAAAGGGCATGAAAACTGGGTCTACAGGTTAAAGAAGGCATTATATGGTTTAAAGCAAGCACCACATGCTTGGTATGGAAAGATACATGCCTATCTGATTGCACATGGTTTTGAGAACAGTCCAACTGAAAGCACCTTATATGTTAAGCATGCTAATGATGTCCTTTTGATCATTGTGGTATATGTTGATGACATACTGCTCATTGGTCCTCATGAAAAACATATTGCTGACTTTAAAGCTGATTTGCATGTCTCATTTGAGATGGTTGATTTGGGCCATTTGCATCATTATTTGGGCATTTAGTTTATGCATGTTGATGGTGGAATGGCTGTGTCAAATGAAATATATTGACACATTATTGCAACATTTTGGCCTTGAAGACTATAAACCTATTGCAACTCCTATGGAGACAGGTTTACGATTGAGTCTTCATGATGTTGGAGATGCATTTGATGTTGTTCTCTATCAACAGGCTATTGGATGCTTGATTTACCTATGCATTACTCGGCCAGATATTCAGTTTGCTATCTCATAGATGAGAATATTTATGCATTGCCCAAGTGTCAAGCATTGGGAGGCAGTTAAGTGCATCTTTCACTACTTTAGTGGTACCCGGCTACTTGGGTTGTTTTATCCCAAGGGGGGATCACTACCGCCAGATTTCCATGCTTTTTCCGACTCTGACTAGGCTGGTTGCTCTGACACTCATATGTCCACTAGTGGTTTTTGCTTCATGCTTGGTAGCTCATGCATATCTTGGTTGAGCAAGAAGCAGCCTACTGTGGCCACTTCCAATTGTGAGGCTGAGTATAGGGCAGCTTTCACAACGACTGTTGAGTGTGTGTGGCTCAGACGCCTTATGGATGATTTGGGTGTTGGTCAGTCTTCAACCACCACCATCTTCACTGATAGTCGGAACGCATTGGCAGTTGCGAGGAACCCTGTGTTCCATGCTCACACTAAACACATTGAGGTGCATTATCATTATGTCAGGGAGAGGTTCTCTACTGGAGAGATCAGCTTGGCATATGTGCCCATGCGGGAGAACATTGCAGATCTTTTCACAAAGGCTCTTTCTAGGGAGAAGTTTGAAGCTACAAGCCTTTGGGCTTACTTCCTTTTGTGGAACGATTTCTACATAGCTTGGCACTTCCTTATACATGAGTTCCAGCTCCTTGTTCACCGCATCACTCCCAGGGGGGATTTGTTGATATATTTAGGTCGTGATGTGTGTGAACACTTTAGAACTGTCGGGGCACTTTTTCCCCTCGTTAGGAGTTTTTTCCCCCGACTTGTATATATGCCTATTGTCCTAATGGGCTACTTATCTTTGTATATTCTAGAGGTAATACATTCAGTATTGTGTGTTGTGCTCCAAGCTTCTTCTTCTTCCTTGTGCTATTCGCGTGCTTCCGCAGACATCTAACTCCAACACTATCCTTTCACACTTTTCACCTACTCTGAGAGTAGCCACCAAAATGTCAATGTAGAGAATTGCATTTCATCTATATGAGGTTAAACGGTGTAGTTCCTATGGTTGTTTTGTATGCTAATCTAAATGCCCAGATTTCATGATGCAATTGTTCGTCCCAATCGGATGTGCCACTCTTGATTATCTTAGTCAAAATGATGCATAAACCTTATTTCAACTCTTTGCATGCCCATTGGCTTGTGGATGATAGGGTGCATATTTTTTATGAATCACTAGGAACTCATTCATTAGAGATTCAATTACTTCATTTATGAAGTGTGTAACTCTATCACTAACTATCTCAATACGTAGTCCAAACCTAGTAAATATATATTCAAATAAGAATCTCGTGGTTTGAGCATCACCTTTCTTTCTGGCTTTTTCTTATATCCACTTGGTTAAGTAGTCGATGGACACAATGATATTCTTAGCATGAGATCCTCTAGTTGGGGGATTAATAAGTCAAATAAAATCGATTCCCTATCTTGAGAAATCTCTTGCATAGACCACCATTTGTAAAGGCATGTCATCTCTTCTAATAGGGTACTTTGTTCGTTAGCAGATATCACAACTTCTCACATACGTTTCAACGTCCATATGGAGTGTGTCCACCATAATCCTGCAAAGAGAATCATCGTTATAGTGCTCTCATCAGAGAAGTGACATCCATCCACACTTGCATGGACCATCTCCAAGATTGGAAGACATTCTTGTTCATGGATGCATCTTTTCAATTGATTATATTTGCATCATTTGAAAAGTTTTTTTTACCGATTATGACATAATCTTTGCTCTGCTCTTATAGGGTTTATTTCCTTGCTAAACTTGCTCTAACTAGGTACGTTTGTGACTTCAAGAACTCATTCATGAGCTTACTCCATTCAGGGGCAACTGTGGGATAGCTCATAGAAGATTATTGCTTTGGGTAGGATGTTTGGCATAAATTGCAGTTAGCGACATATCAGTGTACCTTTTTCTGCATATTTGGCCAATACACCCCTAAGCGTTGCAATTATTGGGTAGTCCCATTTATACCCTTATGTATGATCCAATGGATCACATGAGCTTGATGAATTAGGTTATATTATTCAACATCCTCCATACATCTTAACATCACTCCATTAGAATATTTGAAATAGATGTTTCCCCCCACAATGTGAAGGTTTCTTGTTTTCCAAAGTTCTTTGCCTATCTTGAGACATAGTCAACTTGATTCGTTCATAACGCAAAATGTACAAATCCAATGACTATAAAACGTAGGCACACTCAAGAAACTTCTATCTTCATAATCCAATTAATTTATTAGATAGAGATATCGTATATGGGGTGCAGTGACTCAAACAATATGACAAACTTCAAGCAATTTACTATAGCAACAAATCGAGAACAATGTAGCTATGAATATGTATTGTAAATGTATTACTAATTGAGATATGATACACTAAGAGGTTGGAGGACTCCATAAGCTTTGATGCAAGTACATGAACCACTCAAAAGAGTGTGATGATCATCACTCTTTTTTGTGATTAAAATATGAGTGTGTAACTACACTTTTCACACATGGTTGTTGGTTGGATCTACCTAAAAGTGATCCATGCTTTTAGGAGTTATTTTAAATTTGAATTCAAATATGGACGTTTCATTCAGCTCTCAATATGACCACGAGACTATCTCCAAATATCTTCTTTGCTTTTGATTTAGGGTAACATCAAACATTAACCTTAGAATTCATTAATTGTATACAAGCATATGTATGAGCTTCTGCCTCAAATATCATGTGAATTCCTAATACATAGACCAAGCACTTAGGCTTGCTTCATACACTAGCATCTGCCCCTCAAGCCTAAGATGCTTGAACTTTCGATCCATTGATATTTCCTAAAGTCGACTCATAGCCTTGAATCTACATAGCTTCACTCCATTGAATGCTTTGGTCATCATGTCTGCACATTGTTGTTGAGTGGATATATATGAGAGTTCAATTTCCTTGCTTGTGATTTTCTCCCTAACATAATGCTAGTGGACCTCAATGTGTTTGGTCCTAGCCTGATAAATTGGATTTACTGCAAGATGTAAGGAGCTTATGTTGTCCCCAAAGATATGAGGAATGGAAGACTTCACACCCAAATCTGAGTATAATGTCTTGATCTACATGGCTTCGTGAGTTGAATTTTCCAAAAGATAAGTAAATTACTCCTGTCATCTTTAGATCCTATCGGATCTACATCAAAGAATAATTTTTTATCTGCATCAGAGGTATATGGATAAAATAAACCTTCATTTATGGTTCCCTTCACATACTTGAGAATCCTTTTAGTTGCTTCCATGTGTGGCTTCCTAGGAGTGTACATGAATTGGCTCACAACACTTACACTACAGCAAATGTCTACCCTAGTGAGTGTTGCATAATTCAAACCACCCACCAAGCTTTGATAGCTTGTTACATCTTCAACTAGCTCACCGTCATGAGCACTTAGCTTCGAATTTATGTCCATGGGTATACCTACAACCTTAGCATTCTCCATTTTGACCTTGGCTAGTGTTTCCTTGATATATTTCTTTTGAGTGAGATACATACCCTTCTCTATGTACAGTACTTCCAATCCAGGGAAGTAACCTACCCTAGGTCAATGATCTTGAGCTCGTCCTTCATCTATAGCTTAATCCTTTTGATGTTGTCGACATCATTATCTGTAAGTATGATATCATCTACATATACACAAAGGTATATGATTTCTCCATGCTTCCTCTTGATAAAGATTGAAGGATCTTCTTTGCTCACAATGAAACCTTTATCCTATAAATAGGTTACAAGCCTATGATTCCAAGCTCTTAGAGATTTCTTTAGCCCATACAAAGCTTTTCTTAACTTGCATACATGTTCAGAGAAATATGAGTCCACAAAACCTGGAGGATGATCCATATACAACTCTTCACATATCCATTCATTGAGAAATGCATTCTTCATATCCATCCAATAGATCTTCCAATTTTTGGCAATTGCAATGCTCATAAGTACTCTCACTGTTGACATCTTTGCCATAGGAGAGAGTCTCCTCATAGTCAATACCTTGGGTCTGATCATACCCTTTATGCATGCATGTATTCATGTCTATGTATGCATGTGTGTATGATATGTATGCATGTATGTGCATGTGTGTGTATGCACGTGTGTGTGATGTGTATGTATGTACATGCATATGGGATATATGCATGTGTGTGTATGCATGTATGCATGTGTATGTATGCATGTGTGTATGCATGTGTGCATGTGTGTATGCATGTATGCATGAGTGTATGCATGTATGTATGTGTGTATATACATATCCTTGCATGTGTGTGTATGCATGCACATGCATGTGTGTCTATGTGTGTGTGATATATGCATGTATGTATGTATGTGTGTATATGTATGCATGTATGCATGTGTGTATGTATATCTTTGCATCTGTGTGTATGCATGTGTCTATGTGATGTGTATGTATATATATGTGTGTGTCTATGTGCATGTGTGTGATGTGTATGTATTTGCATGTGTGTGATACATAGATGTGTGTATGCATGTGTGTGTGGCATGTGTGTATGCATGCATGTGTATAATTCCTCTTACCTCTCCCTCCCTCCCTCCCTCCCTCCCTCCCTCCCTCCCTCCCTCCCTCTCTCTCTCTCTCTCTCTCTCTCTCTCTCTCTCTCTCTCTCTCTCTCTCTCTCTCTCTCTCTCTCTCTCTCTCTCTCTCTCTCTCTCTCTCTCTCTCTCTCTCTCTCTCTCTTTGTGTGTGTGTATGCACGCTCTACGCTCTGCTCTTCTCTCGCTCTTGGCTCAATGTGCTAAGAGAAACTGATATACATACACACACGCGCACACACACACACATATATATATATATATATATATATATGTGTGTGTGTGTGTGTGTGCACGCGTGTGTGTGTGTGTGTGCACGCGTGTGTGTGTGTGTGTGATGCTTTTGCATCGCATGCAATTCTCTAGTGTCCCAAAAAGCATCACTTTTTGCGACTCTAGCATGTACAGTCCCATAAGCAATGCTTTGCATCACTTATGCAACGGTTTTTCTTTTCTTTTTTATGGGTGTCATTTATGCAACGCTACATTTAGGGAGCATCACATAAGCAACGCTTTCCCTTTTTTTTAATGGGGCGTCATTATGGTCCCCATTATCTTATACTGAATTACCTCGATCACATTGATCTATGTAGGTGAAGACGCTTTGTAAGGGTGGTAAGGACAGTCTCAAAAGAGACGTTCCTTTCTACACACATTGCAATACCCTTCTCAAGGCCTCTAGGGTAGTTGATAAGGTATTGTGCATTCCTTAATGAAATGGCCCCTTCCATAGTTATAACATGGCCCTCTTGGTGCAGATATCACTACTTGGCATGCCTTAATTATAGCTCCAGGTGAAGCATACATCACTTTGGGATAGTCAAACCCATAAGAATCTCCATAACAATCATATCCATAATATTGTTGTTCGTAAGTTACTTCGTACTCTGTGGGATTTTTATAATAAGCATAGTACTAGATAGTTTTGCTTATATGTATGGATGATGTTTTTTGAGCTGATCAAAGGAGCCATTGGCACTAAATCTCTTTCTAGGTTCTCTTCAAATTTGGTGTATTTTATTAGCATTGCATTTTGTGGGTGGGGTGGCTATTGTCCCAATACCATTTGAGGTTGATGATATCCATGATAGTCATATGATGTTTGAGCCTGTGGAAGTCCCTGATATGGAGCATATCTTGGAGCGTCCCTAGCTTGATCCCTTGGTGGATAGTTATATGATCTATAAAGTTGGGGGTAAAGTTGTTGAGTTTGACTATTATATGGACAAATATATGTGGTGTGATTGATATACTTTTGCTCAATAAGATAGTAGAAACTTGGTCCTTGCATAGGTGGTCTCCCATAAGAATACTATGGTGGGTGAACAAGTCCTTGTGCACCAGCATGAGTTGGGTGGTCACCTCCACACTTCAATCATCTTCTTAATACTAGCATCCTCATGGGTTGAACTTGAAAGGGTTTGGGTCCATACTAATTTTGGACTCCAAGTTCTTTTGCCACTAATTCTACCAATTCCTTTACATTAGTAGAGTGAGCTGATATACTACTTGAAGCATCTTCCAACTTTAATGAGGTTTGAAGGGATGTTTAAGTTGTTGGCTAGATTATCCTCCAAATCTATGCACTCTTTGAGACCGTTAAACATTCGAGCCTTTTTACATAAACCTAAGTTCTCAACCCTCCATTAGTTAAACAATCCAAAATTATGAAATCATTTTTGGTTGGATAGGTCTTTCGACCTTGGGGCATCGATCCATATATTACTTAAATCTTCTAGCCGCAAGCCTTACTAACTCATTGTTTGCTTGTTTGAAGATATGGACCAAAGAAGGGTGTTATTTCTAATCCCTCCCTTCGCGAATTTACCTACGAATTCTTTTAACAATTGATCAATATTGGAAAATCCATCTCGATTCAATGGTTAAACCATGCCAAAGCAATTCCAAGAATGTGATTCCAAATGCTACTTATTGAATAAAGAATTCATCCACTTGTTCTGCTCTTAAAACTTGCTTAAACTCAACCATGTAGTCATATGGATCTCCTAAACCATTGTAGTGTTTCTTCATGCATTTGGTTACCTGAGATGATCTTAGCCTTCTCCCCACATCAAGGGGGTCAAAGAATTATCTAAACAACAAGACACACACCTTTTCCTTGTCCTCGTGGAGGTCTCAAAGGAAAGGGTGGTCTGTTCAACATCTCTCCTCCTAGGTTTGGGTTTGGCATAACATTATTGACTAGTATGGAAAATTGCACATGAGGACGCTCTGGGGTATTTTCCCAATTATATCACCCTAAATTAGGTTTCTCCTTGCTCTTATGATTATCTTTTGGGTTGCTCAAAGACCTCTATTCCTTAAGAGAAAACAATGGCGAACCCATGTATTTGAATTTGGACTTTTCAAACTCTAGCAATTCTCAATATCTCTTGTTTTGATCCATATAGGTGACTCTTGAGGAATCTTCAAGTTCATGTTATTAAAAAATCCTAGCAAGATTGACAATGTAAGTATGTCTCCACACATTATAAACAAGTGATTAGTTGAATTAATATGTCTTTGTGCTATTTGTACTCATTGTAGGAGTATTCAATTGGAATGTTATCACACACATTCGAAGCATTTCTATGTGTAGTTTGGCAAAGACCCAAATTGTAATAAAGGTATCTACATTTAAAAGTATCATTTTTTTCTATTCAAGATGGTAGCCAATGTATCTAGTGGAGCCACCCATTACCTTCTTTCTAGGTTCTCTTCAGATTGGGTGTATCTTATCGGCACTATGTTTTATGGGTGGGGTGGCTACTCTGCCAATACCGGTTGAGGTTAAGGATATCCTTGATAGTCATAAAATTTTTGAGCCTGTGGAAGTCCCTAATATGGAGGATATCTTGGAGCCTTCCTAGCTTGCTCCTTTGGTGGATAGTTATATGGTTTGTACAGGTGGGGTTAAGGTTATTGAGTTTGTTTATTCTATAGAGAAATATATGTGGTGTGATTGGTATACTTTTACTCAATATGATAGTAGAAACTTGGTCCTTGCATAAGAATATTGTGGTGGATGTTCACAAGCATGCATTGGGTGGTCACCTCCACATTGCAAACATCATCTTAACATTGGCATCCTCATGGGTTGAGCTTGATAGGATTTTGAATCCAGATTGATTTTGGACTCCAAGTTCTTTTGCCACTATATTGCCAATTCCTCTACGTTAGTAGAGTGAGTTGATATATTGCTAGAAGCATCTTCAGACTTTAATGAGGTCTCAAGAATCTTTAAGTAGTTGGCTAGATTATCCTCCAAATCTATGCACTCTTTGAGAAAAGCATCCAAAGATTCCAACCTTTTTGCATGAACCAAAGTTCTCAACCTGCCATTAGTTAAACCATCCAAAGATAATGAAATCATTTTTGGTTGGGTAGATCTTTCAACCTTGGGGCATTGATACACATATTGCTTGAACCTTCTAGCTGCAAGCCTTATTGACTTGTTGTTTGCTTGTTTGAAGTTATGGATCAAAGAAGAGGTGTTATGTGCAATCTCTATCTTTGCAAATTCACCTATGAATTCTTCTAATAATTGATCAACATTGGCAAATTCATCAATTGTTGGAAGCATGTCAAAGCGATTCCAAGCAATGTGATTTCAAATGCTTCATATTGAATGAAGAATTCATCCACTTGTTTTGCATGTAGAACTTGCTTAAACTCAACCATGTGGTCATATGGATCCCTTGAACCATCATAATGATTCTTCATGCATTTGGCTAACTAAGATGGTCTTAGCCTTCTCCCCACATCGGGTGGTCGAGGAAAGGAATTATTTGAACACAACGCACACTTTGTCCTTTTCCTCATGGAGGTCTCGGAGGAAAGGGCAGCCTATTCAACATCTCTCTTCCAAGGTGTGGGTTGGGCATAACATTATTGACTAGTATGGAAAATTGCACATGAGGTTGCTCTGGGGTATTTTGCCAATTATATTAGGGTTCTCCTTGATCCTATGATGATCTTGGGGGTTGCCCGAAGAAGTTGTCAATTCCTTAAGAGGAAACACTAGCGAACTCATGTATCTGAATTTTGTCTTTTCAAACTCTAAAAATTCTTAATATCTCCTCTTGTCTTGATGCATATAGGTGACTTTTGAGGGATCTTCAAGAGCATGTAATTAATAAATCATAGCAAGTTTGACACTACTATAGAATAAAGATGAAGCTGCCTAGAATACCCTGTCAACTCCCTCAATCAAATATATGTCAATCGAGTCATTGTCTTGGGGATTGCAATCAACTGTCAAGAAATTAACTATAATAGAACTAGAAAAGAGGAGCATTAGTGGATACATGATCATGTTAACGATCAAAGTTGGGCTCATGGGGATCATGGGAGCAACGAATCTTCAATTGAAATAAAGCATAAAGCACTTAACTAAATTACTTGCAAACATATGTGTTTTTTTGTTTGAGTTGAATGTGCAAGTGAAACCTCTTGCAATTATGTGTGGTAGCATGGCTAGTATGTATCTGGTTTCCAAACCCATGTTTGATGCAACGACCAAGCACATAGAGATGCATTACTTTATTTCCAAGAAGAGACAGATTCCAAATAGTGTAGCACATGCATACAGAGCATTAAGTTTTAGATATGCTCACTAACGCTTTGGATAGTACTGAATTGAATAGGTTCAAATAATATATTGGTATGAAGTAGATTAGTTTATAGATGAAGTTTCAAGGGGAGTGTTGAACATATACGCTCCAACCTTAAGAGCTTTGGTTCCAAAGCAAATTGCTTAATGTGATCAATCAAATGCCTCTTACAACAAACTCCCCTCAATTTCCTCACCCAAATTCATAAAGCTTTAACCTTTAGGTGTCATTCTATTGGCTCCTAACTACATAGATTATAGGAGCAAGTTTTATGACTGCCAAATTGATTTGTATGGATTCATAGCATAAGTCCATGCACATTATTTTTTATTCATTTTTAAGTTAAATTGTGCATGAACTAAGGAATCAAGCCCCTTCTTTGTGCGACCTACCTACTTCCATCTCAATGTTGGGTAGCCATAGCTAGGTCTACTAGAATATGTTTGAAATGACTAGCTCTTAAGTTTTAATGATTGTCTCTCCTCTCACATTAATCCATTAAATTTGATCTTATATTCATTGAGAAGACATTAGTGTTGTAAAG
Source organism: Ceratopteris richardii (assembly GCA_020310875.1). Taxonomy (NCBI): domain Eukaryota; kingdom Viridiplantae; phylum Streptophyta; class Polypodiopsida; order Polypodiales; family Pteridaceae; genus Ceratopteris; species Ceratopteris richardii. The sequence goes on from CM035410.1 coordinate 206,046,804, forward strand.
TTTATTCAACCCTTAGGTTTGACACATGCATAAGATCAAAATAATTATTAAAACAATGTAAGTATGTCTCTACACATTGCAAACATGTGATTAATATAATTAATGTCTTTGTGCCAATTCTACTCATTTTAGGAGTATTCAATTGCAATGTTATCACACACATAAGAACCATATCTATGTAATTTGGAAGAGACCCAAAATTGTAAAAGGTCTCTACATTTAAAAGTGTTTTCTAGTGAAGATTGTAGTTGGTGTATCTAGTGAAGCCACCCATCACCTTCCAAAGATGCATAGGGGTTGAACTATCTTCCATTAACACATACTAATGAGTTGAAAAAGAAAATCAATCAACATCAAATGTCAACTTAAGAACATAAGAAGAGCAAATTTAATGGCTAACAACTCCAAGTACAAAAACGAGCAATAAGGTTGCCATAATGAGAAGCAATATGAAAACCCTAATGGATGAAGTCCATACACTACACTAAAACAACCAAATGTTCATGCAAAAGTTCCACTTGAATGAACCTCTAAAAGAGAACTTATGAGCACCATCTACGCCTCTTGAATCTATCATCAAATCAATAGAACTCTAAGAGAATGTTTTGGCTAGAACCAAAGGGGGGGGAGGGAAGATGTATCAAATTGATTGAAAGCTTTGAAAGCTTTGACAATTGTTGTTGCTATGTTCGTGCCAAAAATGGACCAAGCAATTCAAATTGACCTAGAGCAAGAATATATATATATATATATATATATATATATATATATATATATATATATATATATATATATATATATATATATATATATATATATATATATATATATATATATATATATATATATGTGTGTGTGTGTGTGTGTGTATTTTGACCTATAGCAAGAACATATATATATATATATATATATATATATATATATATATATATATATATATATATATATATATATATATATATATATATATATATATATATATATATATATATATATATATATATATATATATGTATATATATATATATATACATACACATATATATATATATATGTGTGTGTGTGTTCGGAAGACAAGATCGGTTCAAAGTATGGTAATCTTTTATTATATTCCAAGGACTACATATAGGATTGTATCAAGACATCATACAAACAAGAAGACTTGAAGGGCATAGAGAAATTATTGTTAAACATCCAAATATGAAGATGTGTGCTATAGCTGAACTATCCATGTATCTCGAGATCACCAAAAGGACATGCCTTTTGTAAAATATGTTGCACGCACTCTAAAATTGAAAAAGCGTTGTTGCATGGTGCTTTACATTTATTATGTGTAATGGTACAAAGGTTTTTAAATGATGGAGGTACGTTGGACAACATTCAAAAGTCACAAAACTCAAGGATACAAACTCTAAATTAAAAATTCAAATGCTTCATTTCTTCTTAGTCAAATATATAATCAAAGACACCTACACGAATACTTATAGAACCTACATTATTCACCAATCCAATACGCATAAATTTTCAAAGAAACACTTCTCAGTAATCGCTTTGTATGAAGCTCCAAAATTTTGGCAAAATAGCATGAAAGCTTATAACAACAAAGTTAATCAGACCATTACCTAATGCCTCCCAAAAAGCAAACAGCTAGTAAAAAGTTACGTTCAGCAAGGCTGACTTATTAAGAAAAACACGGTACCAGGCTTGAATCTCCATCTATCATTGAGGAGACAGTCATCCATAGAGATAACCATGTTTATCAAAAACAGACTGAAAAATAAGTGTTGACATGGAATCGAACAGTGAGGGCACAACAGAAAACAATCGAAAGAAACACAACCAAAAAGAGCAAAGAAGAAAGCAAGCAAAACTTTCCAAACTGGATATGTGATGAGGAGATGAGTATCGGGAATCATTTGAGAGTAAGTACCAAAGACACACTGTTGAGACAATTGAGATATGTCAAGTGTGTATTTGTACTTGTCATCAAGAACTTGGATTGGGATTGGTATGTGAGCTCACTTTTAATTACATTTGCCATAGGCCTGTGTTACTCAACCAATTCAACAGTCCAATTGACATTCAAACCTTGTCTATCCAACCTCTTAACATGGATAGATGCACTTTTCGTAGCAATATCAAAGAGACTTTACTTGCCCTTGAAAGCTCACTAGTAGCACACCAAGTTTTGCATCAAGACAACCTAATTAAGAGGGTTCCTATCTTTGTCACTTAGAAAAATTTCACCATCACCTCAACCTATTTTTCTAATCTTGATTAACTTTTAAAGATCGATGTTCTTCTTAATGGAATCTAAATATGGAGTTGCATCCTTGATAAAGATCTTTTATTTTGTGAATGTATTTGATAAATATAATAATTCTAGTTACACAATTTTTTCTTCACTTATAAACTAATACCCGCTACAAACATGACAAACATGTAATACATTTCTTTGTGTAAATGACATTGTTTATTATTTAACAATTGTCTACTTCTCCTCACCATGACAAGAGCTGAGCAAATGTCTCAACAATTCTTTTTGTGCTTTCGTTTCCAAACACAGCAATCAAAAACAAAAATACAAATAAACTTGTGTGCGATGATGTTTATCCTATTTGACCTCATCTCTTTGTTTTTGCCAATTAGTTTAATAATTCTTGAAATCTCCTCTACTTGTTGAATCTTCTCAGTCATAATTATATCCCCTCCCCCACGCATGATATCTACTCTGCATAACTGATGACCAAAATTTATTCAGCAGCTGCTTTTTTGTCTATGCCATGATGCTCCAAAGGAGCTGACTAAAATAGCCGCATAGTTTCCCTTTTCCTTTTTCTTTGTAAAGAGAAGTTCGATCTTAGGCACATCTTCTGAGGCTTGAATTCATTGAAAGTGTGACTGTACAATGGAGGGCATAGTACCCATGTGATCCCCCAAATCCCACAACCCAGGCGATAGCACCTACTAAGAATGAACAGAGCCCAAAGGCTGCTTTTCTGTCCTTGACTCCAGAAATACAGAGAAGTCAAAAATAAAAGTCTGCCAGATAATGTTTCCCCTACTTGTATCCATTTCATGCCAAGTTTGAAGCTTTAATAAGATGAACTGCTTCATAAAAATCAGCATATAACTACTCATCAACGATATTTAGATTCAGCAAGGATTGGCCTTCATAATTTTAATAGAAAAATAAGCATATTAATAAAGGTTATGTTATTCCCAATGATTACCAAACCACTTCATACATCCAAACACAAGGGATGAAATAGACTCAGCAACCCACGAGTCAAGCTGTAAGCTATTCTCCAAGATATTAGCCAACACACTGGAGAGATTAGAGGATGTCATGAAAGATGACACCACCCTTCCCTTACTCTCACACTCATGCATGAACATTTTTCCAATAGAGAAGCATCCAAAGGTAAAAGCAGATCCCTCCCACATGAAAAATATATACCAACCAAATATCATCATCTTCGTGACAGCCTGAGAACATTAAGTTGATGGAATCTAATCAAACAAACAATCACTCTCAAGTTCCATGGATTTTTAGACTTGATAACATTAGATACTCATGATTTAGCCACAAATAACAGAGCTCCAAATTACACCTGTGATCATTGTAACAAATAATTCGAAATGTGGACTCGATCCCAAAAATAGTGAAACATGCCACACCTATGCTCCAGGCCTGTTTACAGGTTCCAAGGCCTCGATCATCACAACACTATTGCCTCTAATAACCTGGCAGCAAAAAAGAGATGCAGACATTAAAAACTACAAAATCCATGCAAATCAACATGTGAAACTGCATATGGTGGGAAGGGGGAAAAAAACAGGAACAAAAACTTCACTGGCAATCGGTTCACAATCATACACCCAGCGACACCAGTGGTAACTAGTTAGACCACTTAATGAGACATTACATAAATCTGCTCAATCGTCATGCACATACACATTCTTTCTGTCAGTTCTGTTGATCTGTGTGAGGGGCACATGCATGTGTGTGTGTGTGTGTGTGCACGCATGCCCGCGCACAAGAGAGACACAGAGAGAGAGAGAGAGAGAGAGAGAGAGAGAGAGAGAGAGATTCCACACTATAGAGTAAGAAGTGCAAATCAGGATTGAGGTATGATGCAAACATTAAATGAGGACTTAAAATCTTAAATGCATGAAAAGCTCTATTTATTTCTAGGGGACTAGTGGCCATATGAGCATTAGAAAACGACTGGGTGGTGAATCTAAATACTCTTGAGTTCACTAGACCAGTATCTTCACATTCACTTCTGAGTTTTCACATGAACTAATGCCTAAATGAGCATAGGATAGCAATGCGAAGGAACCACACCATCAAGCAGCCTTAGACAAACTTGTTCATTACCACCCAAAGAAATAGACCATCTTGCTTGATCATCCCTGAAGTCAACACTGCAGTTGCAGCAAAAACTTCCATGTTTCAATCTCAATAAAACATGATACAGCGTTTGACATAACAAGAAGAAGCTGCACCAAGCAACTTCCGAAGCTGCCAAGATATAGGATTATTTTTCACTTTTTACATTTCAAATTCCAAAATACCGTTTCAGATGCTCAAAGTTCTTCCTTCTTATGGGCGTCTTGCAGCCATTGGTTGAAAGGCCTTTCATCTATATTTGCTTCATAGAAGCTCACATATGTCCATTTCGGTGGAGTTGACGCTCTGCATTAGGGGGTGAAATTTCCCAGCCAATAAATGTGCTGACTTGGTGAGACACTTAGAATTCGCTAGTGCTGCTATCCAAGGTGACTTCTCTGTATTCCCAAGGAGTAGAATGAGCAAAGATCCCAACTATACTAGAAAACTTGTCCTTCACCATTCCACCCATCCTCTTGCAACCAGAGACACTATCTGATAACCCAGATCACATTATGAACCCTGCCTCAAATTAGAACCCTTACATGTTTGACGATAAACGTCCTAATTATGCACACGCTATTAGCATCCATTGCATTTAGCATTGCCTAGAATGAAGAAACATGGATGATGGCATAGAAAGTATTGGGCATCGTTTTATCCATCAAATAGAAGAGCATGTGTGTGTTTGTCCACCTGATTTAAATACATTACAGCACAGCCTCAATTCTATTCCTCTCTTCATCTAACATGGATTTTATGTGAACCCTTGCACTAAACTCCATGCTAGTAGACATCACAAGATCAATATTCAAATATTGATTTCTTCCCCCCAAACATCTGCGCATCACATTGATAAGGATGTTGCATTTGAGCATTCAACTCTATCTCAATTTTAACAGCTTTTTGACATTGTTTTTGAAATGCATATGACGCAAATGTAAACAGTAGAATAAAGCCAACCTTGCTTGGGTCATTAGAGATAAGTCAAGATTCCATCACAATGTATGCAAATCAAACTTCGAAAAGACCTCGAAATAGATTGTGATCCTGATGGATCCACCACTTCTACTAGCTTTATGAAAGTAATTCAGATGTCACAAATGCAAACAATTCTAGTTTGTCATGCAAGGTGATTTTCACAAATTGCATCAACAACTTCAAGAGGCATCCTCTCATATCCCACAATACCACTCCCTCAAAAACCAAACATTAACTAATACGCTTAGTAGCAATCGAGCTACAGCTCTTCATGCTATACCTGCAGGTCCATCTATATGTATTAAGTTCGTCAGGTTTCAGCCATTGAGCAAAGAATGGCAACTGTATGGACATCAAACAAGGCATATGGTGTACAAGCTATACATTAGAAAAAAAACACCAACTTTGAGTCCAACCCATTCTCAAAGCAAGGATTTGATGAACCTATTGTACAAAAAAAACATCAAAGTCTACAAACCCATCTTGTAAGCAAGAACATGACTAAATTCTAGCTTTTGAGATGGCTATGCTATCAAAAGAGAAAGGAAGAAAGACAAAGCTTAAGGGCACAACAAGCTCACTCAAAATCCCAATTCATGTAAAGATACAAAATCTTCCACCTCTAATTCTACATAGTCAAACCTTTCAAAACTCCAAGAGACGCAAACTTGCAACTGCTATAACAAATCTAGTCATTATATCATGGAGCAACCATAAAACTAAGTTTTGAGATGGTAAAAACTAGGAGTCAAATTTTACAGCATTTGTGTTTGTGAAGGTGGAGATTAACCTAAGACAAATCTATCCTCCAGTTTTCATCAATTTCGGTTATAATTTTATGTGTGAGTTAATAATAGATGATGCATCAACTAGTTCGATAGCTCTCCCAAAAAAAATCCAAAATAGATGCAAAAAAACCCATGAGAAATCTAGCAAAGTATGCCATATAACTAAAGCAATCAAAACCAAAATAGCCAATCGTGAGAGTAAATCGATCTACCATCAAACACCTATCAATGATTAAAAACAATGCCCCAAAGGTTGGAATAACAATGTCACATTGAGGGGTGTAAGCCTAATTCCCAGAAAACCCTAATTTTCGGAAATGGTCAAAATGGTCAAAAATGTTTTTATATATTCTTGTAGTTCTCATCAAAAGCTATCTATTGGTATATAGCACTTGATCATTAGAGACCTAAATGGGCATCAAAACCCTAACCTTAATTTTCAGAATAGTACTTTTCTAAAATGGAACACACCATTTTGTAGAGCATGCAGAGCAGATAATAGAAAGCACATTTATATTATTAGCGCATGTCATTTTCTATTGATTTTTAACACTTTCGCAATTTCTGGCCCAAACGGCAAAGTTATCGGATTCGCACTTACAAAAGTTTTCTTGGCTTTTGTGGGTGAGTTTTCGCAAAGGCCTACATTGGGCTGCCAAATCCTATAAAGAGGACCCATTGGGGTCACTTGGACAATTACCTCATGCACACTTGTTCATCAACGTGTTCTATAGGTATTGGAGCTGCCCTAGGAGCTGTTGGAGAAGATCCTTTGCTGATTTTTTTGGTAGTTTGCTGCTGCCCTCTTCTTCTTCACACACACTAGAAGTGTGTGCATGCTGAATATTATAAATGGCTGCATGTCTTGCTGCTGTACCAGGTTCTATTACCTATCGCTTCAAGAGGAGAATTCTTGTAGCTATGGGTTGCAGAATTTTTCCCTTATTCAAATAGGGTGTATTTCTCACATACAGTCCTAGTTTCTTCTATTCTCAGCACACACACATATTTTTACAACTATTGGGCACATTTCTCTCTATATTTTGTATCTAAAACCCTCTTACATTCGATCTTAGATTCTGATTTAGTATATCACACACATTGTACAGTTATTCATTCATCAAGTAGATATTAATTACACACATTTTGTATCCTGCTACTTGTTTACATTCTCTTGTCCCGTCTAGTACTTGCAGTCATTCAGCTATATACCAAAATGAATCAAGACAAACCCAAGTATTCACCCTCAAATGAAGGTGCAACTATATGCTCATGGTAGTCAACCACAAGACTATATAACAGCTCACCAACATTATGTATAGTATCAACTCAAAACTATGACATTCCCACCAGTGTCATCGATGCCCAATAATGGGTATAGAACTAAGAATGAATACATGCTCACACGTGCGCCCTACAACACACACACACACCACAAGCATGAACTAACAAGAAGCTTTGTCAACTAAGTTTCAGTCACTTTTGTAAGTGATAAGCAAACTCAGCCATACTGAGCCTAGCACAAAATGCAAACAAAAGATAGGAAAAATTATAGAAAATGCATATTGATAGGGTATACAAACCTACCGATTGGTAGCAACTCAGATGAAGAATCCAGGAGTGAAAACTGCACATCCAATAGTACAACTATCATATATACTTGAATGAAACTAGACAAACTCCAAATTCACCTCCAATGAAAGTGCGACTTTATGCTCATGGTAGTCAACCACAAGACTAAATAGCAACTCAGCTCCATTATGCATAGTATCATCTCAATACTATGTCATCAATGCATTCCAATCCAACTGGACCTCAAGCCATATTTGTTTGATCCACTTCCCTCTCCACTTGCTTTTCTTCTAATCTCTTCATTGAGAATAGAACTCCTCACACCATCAAAGGTCTTTGGGGTCTTTATCCACAACATTCCTACATGGCAAGCTCCCACTTTTTCTTATGCTCACATAACTTTGTCGCTTTATAAGTAAGAGACTCACCCTTATCTGATAGCATAAAGTATTGCATAGAGGGGTCATACATATTCGCTTGCCTCCTAGTATATGTAGATCTTCTAACCCAATGATTTACATTCTCTGGCAGTGGATACATATCAATAGCTATAACAACATCATCATTGTTAATGGCTTGTGCATATCATTGCCAACCATGTTTTCAGCATGAATATGTGGTTGTGCATGCCCTTCAAGAGCCTTATTTTATTGCCCAACATCTTTTTGACTCCATTAGCACTAGCTCATAATCATTTCCAACTATTTGCAAAGTATCCTATGGATCAATTTCAAGCCTAATGGATGGTTGTTCATGCTAAAATTACACTCCTTTAGATTCCATTTTAGAGATGCAATCATTTTTCAACAACTTGACCTCATTGAATACAACATCTCAATTGTGTACCATAAAAAATCAAAGTTATAAACCCACCACTTCATGAAGATGAGGAAGCACTTTGAGCTTGTTGGGCTTGAGTGCTATAGAATTCTTCTATAATTGTTGTGTATAATCCAAGTCCTCCTTGTTCTAATCACTTCACCTCTACTTCAACTTCATCCCATGGATCAATGATCATGAGATAGTGTTGAAGATGTGCCTTCCATGTGTGGAAGTCTCTTCTATTGAAACAATCCACCGCTACCATGGAGGTGGATGTCATATCTCTACTATAATAACTTAAGCAAGTCAACGCTCAAGTTAACTCTCTTATACACTCTCACAAACTTGTTCTAATACCAATTGTTGGTTTTTAGGCCCAAAATTGATATAGAGGCAAAGTAGAGAGAGAGAGAGAGAGAAAGAGAAAGAGACAAGATAGAAACAATGTATAAACATAAGAATATGGCAAAAGAGATAGATTGCTCCAAAAATAAACTATATGACAAAAGGAACTTACAAGATGAGCTCCAAGATTATCTAATCGAAGAGCTATGGTAGTGTACAATGATGATTATGTGCTAGATTTAGTGTCTTTATATAGACTTTCTAACTTCCCTAGATGAAGCTCATGAAAATCACCAAAAAAGCCTCGATAAGCAGTTTGTGGGATTTGCATCACGAAATCCGAAAATTTCTTTTATTTTTTTATAAGAAGCTTTACTTGTGAGCCATTAGATCAAATAAACATGAACTTGCCGCTTGTCACATCTTTTGACCTAAAAATATACTTTTTAAGCTTCTGACCAAAAATTTGAATGTTGTCCTTCAATTTGCAGCCAAGTACCTATTTTTTATATATGGATTGATAGCTCTATCTGAGCTCTTCAAGAATATGTAATAAAACCTTTGATTGACATCATGTTATATTTTTCTCACAATATTGAGCTCCTTAGTGGAAGGTCGCTCACATTTTCATAAGTTTATCTATGTCGTGAGAATGTGGAAAATATTTTTACTAAAGCATTATCAAGGGAGAGATAGTAGAAGTTATGCACACTATTTAACCTTATTCCAATATGACATTGAGAGGGAGGAATTGTTGGAATAACAATGTCACATTGAGAGGTCCAAACCCTAAGTTCCAACAAACCTTGATTTTCAAAAATAGTCAAAATGGTCAACATGCTCAAATTTTTTTACATATTCATATAGCTCTCATCAAGAGCTCTTCTAATGATATATAATAGTTGACCACCAGACATAAATTTGTCCATTAAAAATGCTAACCCTAATTAGAAGTTTTTAGCTTTTCAAAAACGAAATAAACAATCTTAGTGCTCTTATCTCATACGTTAAGGAAAGCATTGTATTATAGATGTATGATACCATTTTATAGGATATTTTTAGAAATCCATTTCTTAGCTTCAAAAACCCTAATTTCATACATGCTCATGAAAATCCATTAATGAACTTGCAAAAAGCATATATTTTTTAGCTTTTTCACTACAATTTAAGCACTTTAATTGGAAAAAAAAAAAGCACTTTCGAATAGACGCCAACAATTTTGATTTTTATAGCTTTGTTTTAAATGCGGAGGACAACAGCTCATAGGTCTTATTCATGTACTTCATCTTTTGGAATATATGGCATATATGTAGAGCTTTGCTCCATCTCTCTATGATTTTCTCTATTGTCTCTCAAATATCTATTTCATTTATGTCTCTATATTGATTGTGGGCTTTGAAAACAAACACTTCTAAAGTGGTAAGGTTCGTAACGTTGAGTACACATTCAACTCTAGGGAAGAAACTTACCTTGAGGGTAAGCTTCGTAAGGTTCATCCATTAAAAAAACATATGTATACATTAAATACACACACATATATATATATATATGTGTGTGTGTGTGTGTGTGTGTGTGTGTGTGTGTGTGTGTGGATATATATATATATATATATATATATATATATATATATATATATATATATATATATATATATATATATATATATATATATATATATATATATATATATATATATATATATATATATATATATATATATATACGTATGTATGTGTGTATGTGTGTGTCACGATAGCTATCATCTATGTAAATATCCACACACACACACATATATATCTGTGTGTATGTATGTATGTATATTGTGCGTGTGTGTGGTTGTCAAGAGGAATGAATCACGACATATGAAGCCTAATAGCTATCATCTATGTAAAAATCTACATCAAACATTATTCATATTTCAAGATTCTCAATTCCAATATCACAAATTAAAGTACTCAAAATAATCACAATGGACATGTCACATATAGAAACAATCATAGTCCGTATACTATCAACCAAGGACTAATCATGAAAATCCATCCCCTCGGATGAAGAAGATGAAAAAGTTGATGGAATGCCTCCCTAACAGTGATGTTTCAATCATCATCATACTCTAGCTCTACAATGGGGATAGAGCCGAGACTTTGATAATGTAGCCACATCATAATCTGCCCCAAGTGGATCTCCTCGACATCGAGGGTGAAACTTACGCCTAGTAGTATATACCCGAGCACTCTTGGATGGAACATCAACTTGAGGTTGAGGCTTAAGCCCCAACCGGCATGCACGAGCAGAGGTCACCTTCGATCAATGCTCTCTAGCTCCATATGGAGCATACGAGATATCACTTCTTGCTCATCTCTGATAGTCACAATCTCTTCCTCTTTCTCCACGGCACTCTCCAATATAGTAGGTAATATCTGTATGGCATGTCCACAAAACAAGATTGTGGTATATATTATACAATGTATGAAGATGAAAGGTACATTGAAATTTAAAAGTTTTTACACCTATTTGGGACCATCTGTTTTACTTTCCAACTCACAAGCAAGTTTTGAATTGGCCTTGCAAAAGACCAATCTCTCTAACTCTTGCAAACTCGGTCTATTCCTTAGTTTCGTGTGAATACGAGAATAGGCACTCCAATTGAATTCATATGCACTAGAAGATGCATCCTCTATATTATACAAAGAAATAATTAATCAATTAATATGCATGGATGATGGCACCATGTTTGAGACTTTGATATCAATGTCAAATGGATAGTGGACACAAGGATCTCAATGACAAAATTGAGAACATACCTGAGATAAAACTTGCAATGCAAAAGAAGCCATACATGGGTGGCCATAACCATAATGTTGCAACCATTGGAATGGATGGGATGTCACTTCTTTGCCCGTGGACATACTATGCACATATGCAATGCCAATGTTTCCCATGTAGACTCTAAACTCTTGATAAAAACATAACTGCTCATCTTGGGTATAACACATTGCATATACTCATCCTTTATTTGTTGGATGAAACATTTGTCCATAAAGACGGACTCTTGAAGTATGGATACAAGAGTGCCACAAACTCATGTATGGGCCTAGATGAATAGGTCTACCTTTAATCCACTAGCCGCAATATCTCGTCCTTCTTGTGAGTGGAATGGAAGGAAATTAGTGAAAACTTGCGAGTACTTAGTGCATGATACATGTTTAGAAGCAAAATACAAAATCCTAAATATAAACATAGTTGTTCCTCATGTTTTTCCGACTTCTGATGTTTAGCCGGCGTCTGACGGGTACGATAAAACATTTCTTATCGTTATCTAACCGGGCCTACATTTTTTACCAAAGATTAAGAATAGATATAGTACATACTAATAACCGTAGACAACAATATCATATAAACATACATACATACATACATGCATGATACATACATACATACATACATACATGACACATACATACATAAATACATACATACATACATGTATATAAATACATATATACGATAATATGTGTATGTAAATCCTCAAGTGAGGGACTATTGTACATCATGCACATGCTAATCCTTACCAAACAGAGTACTATAAGCTGAATCCTGATATATACACACAATTTATATGCATTTATATGCATGCAGCCAGCAGGCTTGCATCATACTCCATACAAATGAATCATGATGCTAATCAATAAACTGTACTATGTACATGGAGTCTGGATATAATCATATATCATATCATATATGATGAATGTTTCCTTCACATCATACATGGATGCGTCATGCACAGTCTTCAAGCTGTTCATGCATGCAACATGATATTATGAGTCATGACTGGACACTGAGCACTCAGCAGCAACGAAACTAGAACTCCTTAGAGCATGTATGTTATAACTTATACAGATATAATCTATACTGAACTTATACATTGTATATATACATTAACTACCTTGACTTTGAATCATGTTTGCAGATTATATATAGTAGCATGTAGGTACTGTTAGCCACTGAACTAGACGCATGCAGGCATGCACTGAAGTCTTGAAGGTTGTAAGCCTATAGCTAATAGGTGCAAAAATTGTGAGCTCAAGAGCCTCAAACCTTATATTCTTCACTCAAGAGCACTCAAGAGCACTCAAGAGAGTATAGTTCAGCATGTGCAGACAAATAAAACAAAAGAAATAAAGACTCGAACTTTGCACATAACAAAAAACCCAACACGAAACTTATCTGCAATGGTCCCGTCAGCAACATGTTTCTCACATCACGTTACTGACGGCTAAACTGACGTCAGGAAAACATTCCTGACGTGTCAGGTTACAACTGTAAATATAAATATACACATAGCTCTCAACATAAGACATTGATATACATACCTCTCTCGACACAATGTCATAGATCGTGCAATGGCTTGTCTCATCTGCATGTAGAAATTATGAACTACCCCGAGTGTGGAACATTCCTTATCCACTATCCATAGACGTATATGGATGCTCCTTAATGATGGCACAATGCCCCCAATCTCTCTCCAAAAATCCTCATCGAGCACTTTCCTTTGCACATAGCATGCAATATATGTATGTGGGTGGGGTAAATATGTCCATCTCTATCTACAACAATCGCATGCAAAGCATCCATGTCTTGTTATAGTCTACATAGCACTAGCTACATATAGCAAAAGCATGTCTCAACAGAACCGATAATCTCTATAGTGTTGTTTGCTTGGAAAATGAATAAAGCTATATGATTTTTTTGTATGAAGGTGACAATACATTTAGGATCACTCAAGATAGGCTTAATTCTCAAAAGCTTGCCTATGTCTTCCATCAAAAAATCTAAGCAATGGGCTGCACATGGGGTCCATACTATACTAGGGAATTCTTGTTGCACTAATTCTCCCATTCTCTTGCAATTGAACGCCTTTTATGTGATAACTTGTACCACATTTTATGGTTAGAAATCAAGAATAACAACCTTAATATACTCAAATATGAATTCCCTTGTGATACGGACACGTGCTTCATTAGCATCCACATCATTAAGAATACACATACCTGAACAAGAAGAGACAAGGATGTTGATTATATGGCGATGGCATGTGTCACTCCATCCATCTAATATAATGGAACATCCATAAATCATTCAACCTGTCTCGATGGGCTCTAAAAACACTTTGATCAGTTCCTTGTCTTCATCTAGCATGATCATACATAACCTTTTATAGTCCATACCATACCGCTCATTACACAAATCCACCTATGTGATAGCTTTCACCATTTGCCTCCATGCATCAATAGGCACTACATTGGAAAAGAGATTGCATTCAAGAATGCATCTCTCTATTTGTATCTACAACTTTTTGATGATGCTTTTGAATTGCATACGATACTTATGTAGTGTGGAGTCCCTGTATAGAACGCTGTAAAGGTGGCATGAAGTCCTCTACTACCAATCTGAATAGCAATAGCACTATGACACTCCATCTTCTTGATATCGACCGAAGCCGAATCACGACGATATGCACTATGAACATCTTCTACTAAGGCATGCTCGTCTTACGATTTGAGCAACCTCTAGAGAAACCTTGTCACATGCAAAAATACCCATTCCTCCTAACCATAGTAAAAAAAAACACTTTTTTTTGCAAAACAAAAACATTTAGGACGTTAAGGCGTTCCAAACGTCCTAATACATTCTTTTGAGGCTTTTTTTTAGTTCATCTTCGACTTTTATTTTTGCTTCATGAACACAATTATGACTATGTATGGTTCTCACAAGGTAATCATAAACGAAGTGAGTCTAGACTCTATAGGATTATCCCATTTAGTTTGTGGTCGAATTAAACTATGTGCCACCTTCAATACATCTTGAGATAAGAAATCAAATCTAGAGATTTTTCTCTCATTATCCCATAAACTAGATTCCTCACAATTTGTAGATCTTTCTAGTCAAAGTCCAACTCTCTCATATTTTTTCTACTATAGGAGTAGGCATTTCCTCTAGTGTCTTTTTCTTTCCCCCTCTACCAAATTCTAAACCAAAAGTCCCTTCTATCTAGTTCATAAAAAAGTTCCTATTTTGATTCGAAAAGATATTTCATTTAGCAAGGACATCATTAAATTGTTCACATTGTTTCTATCCATCTTGGAGTTCATCATTGTTTTAAGTTTCTTCCGTTGGCTCAAAAACTGAGTTTGTTGTATAGTAGTCTTAAGAGTTTTAATGTGCTTTATGTGGGGCTTTAAGCTCATCAATCCTTTGTAGACTTCATTCCCATTTTTTGTTTGATTTAACCAAATTCATTTTGGGCCTTCCTAACTCCAAATCACTGTGCTAATAGTAGATTAAGTTTTTTATGTATTTCTGGCACCAAATATGTAAATGAATGCTAGATATGCATTATTGGTAGATTATTGAAAAAATTTGAAATGTTGCGACAAAATATAATACTCATTTTTTATTTCCATTTTTTTTAGTACCATACGTACTAAACGTTTTAAAACCCGTTTTTAAAACTTGTTTTTAACCCTCTCTTTGTACTACACTCCTAACCCATACACATGACGTATAAATCATGTAGTAGCGATAGTGAACGACTTGATGTAATACTTACATGTCCGCTTACGAGTGCAAGAGCCTGAGGTACTTTGACTATTAGCCAAAGAATGGTTGATGTTATGAGCATGCCACACTACATTATGCTTCAAGGCATACTAAATGATGATGCAAGACTAGGGCTTGATGTGAGACACGATAATATATGGGCTAGAATATGGAAACGTGTGATGAGGTATGAGGCTTAAATATGCAAAATGAAGTGATATATGAATTAAAATATTCAAAATGATGCTTCTCTTGCCTCAAAGCTTCGTTCAAGTCTTTGATGAGTCTTGACAATAGAGCTTAAGGGCTGAATGGGCATCCTTAAAGCTCTCAAGTCTCAATGGAGTGGTTTGAAGCTTCCAACTTCCAAGTAGAGCTCAAGTTCTCAAGCAAGAAGCTATCATGATTGGCTTTGACTATGAAACTCTCATGAATGGATTATCGAAGGTATGTAGTGTGAAGCTCTTCAAAGTTGAATGAAGGAATGGCTATGGCTGGACATTACACTCATAAGTGTGAGCATTGAGTGTATGGTTATGGTGTAAATGGTTGCTCCCAAAGGGGATGCAACTGACTATGATACTCTCGAACTTCAAAGGTAAGCGTAAGCTCTTAGCTAAAGGTCACGCTTGCGTGAGTACTTAGAACTTAGGTCATGATTCCAAAGTTAACTCCCTCAAAACGGACACTTAAAAATTATGGCAAATGAACCGAATTGTATGCCTCTTAAAACGAGCAAGAATCATTCGATTCGCGTACCAAATCTACAAAGAACACTTGCATCATACAATCATATTGTTCTTCTTATTCAAGCACATTCACACTTATAAACTCTTAGGCACTCTCTTCTCCTACATTTGTACCTAGAACCCTCTTACATTCAGCCTTATGTTCAGATTTTGTATGTTACGCAGTGCACACATTGTATTGTTATTCATTCATCAAGTAGACATTATTTTAAGAGTAGCATTAAGCTTCTCATTCCATTCCCTCACCTGTTATCTATTTCTCATAATCATTCATCTATCCTATTTGGTTCAAGGTGTGTGCCCTTAAGGTTCAAGTGTTGGAAAGATCCTAGGAATACATGTGGAATTTACATTAGGTCTACCTCACTTCCAACAAATTTAACCTCATAATCTTGTAGTCTCGTAGAGGCTTTCCATTGATACCCTATATGCCACCAACCATTCCCAATTTAACTTGCAAAACCCTAACCCTGCTTTTGCTCTAAAATCTTAAAAATCAAAAAAGTCAAAATTGAGATGACCAAAGTCAACACAACTTGACAAAATGGCAATCATAGAGTACATATGCATTGAATTAAGTGAGAACTTATCTAAAAATCTTCCATTTGTGCAATATTTGCCACATCATCGACGAATTGCAAAAGTTAACGAAAATCTTTGCTTGCTTTACACCTAGTAAATCGTGAGCTCGATTAAAATGTTATTTAGCATTGATTACCTATGTAAGGAAGGCTTGGTTATTCATTAATCATCACATCACAAAGAGAGAGCTATTAGGCTTACTCTCAATGGAGAAGGTAATTCAACACTTAAGTGAGAGAATTCGTGGGAGCCATACAATACTCTTCTTCACCTTTTACCTATTGAAATGTGTGTTTGTAGTTTAATGTGTTTGGAGAAGATTATCAGCTCGTTTCAACTTCAACCATACCCTAGCCCTTCTACACACGAGCTCTCATAGTAGTGGTGCATGACTTCTAAGTTAACTATTTGTATTTGGAGTCTTTCGTTTCTTGTAACACTTTTATCATTAATGGAATCATTCTAATATTTTGACCTAATTTATCATTGAAACATGTGCATGTATTTGTAAAGTAAGCTTTTTGCATAGCAAGTACTTGCGTGTGTATACAAGTGAATGACACGCACATGGACATCTACTTAGACGAATTAATTTAGAAACACATTTTACAAAAAGATAAAACGAAGCTCAGAACCAGGAAAAACATTGCATTCATAACTAGTGATACCTCCGTAGAAAAGAAACTAACGTAAAGTTTGCATTGCTCTAAATTCAACTGCACAAAACATTGTTCATAATGCTCAAAGAAAACTTGTATCAAACTATCATCCGCATACAGAAAGTGCATGCTGCCTACTCAGTGCTTCATCCGTTTGAATATAAAAAAAATATTGAAAAAACGCATAAGGTTATTTTAGAACTCCTAAGCTGGAGAAAGTAACAGAAGAAGTGACTCACCACCATGCCAATCTCATTCCTTTCATTTCCATTAATTTCCACAGTACCATCTAAAACGAGGTTCATGAACTGATCATAACCACGCAATGTGCCAACAACCACTCGGTTCGCATTGAGCTTAACTGTAAGTCAGAGAGGAAGTGTCAAGTGTCGAAACAAGCAACAATGCCGGTCGCACACTAGAAGGTGTGCACTGCTAAGAATAATGTTTTCGTAATATAATCTTGAAAAAAATTAGAAAGAGAGAACATTCAATTTATTGCATGATCACAGAGGTGCAGGATTGACAGTGTTCATTCCACAACGAACAACTTGTTTGCAGAACTAAAAGAATATTCAATTCATTGGATGATCACAGAGGTGCACAATTAGCAGTGTTCGTTCCACGACGAACAACGGTTTACAGGACTAAAAGTAATAGAAGAAAACTAGGAACTTACTGTTGAGCTTCTTGTCCATGTACCTGTAAAGGAGGAACGCATACAGTTAGCAGAATAAATAACGGCTTATATTTAACAGTCTCCCTCTCATTTCTGTATGTAAAAATGATGTGCATATTCGCAGGCACGGAAAGAACTGACTTCTTCAGATCTGGAGGCTGACCGGACTTGCTCATTGTGATGATGCCTGCTCCTGTCCAGCTTCAGAATTTTGCCCCCAAAAACTTGGTTGGCGCGGTATCTCTCTATAAAACACTAGTACGCCAACATAGACCATCTCGAGTCGAGCGTCGAACTCTTCATTTTCGTGTGATGTGTTTAAAAATGTACTAACAATTTTATTAAACTCATTCCCTTATCGTCTCGAAAAATTAGAAGGAAAGTTGCCTCTCAAATTTGGTGGATCCGAAAAGCATGATTCTAAGAGAAGTCCCTAGGCTTATTAAGGAGAAGAATTAGAAACTATAGGAGTATTCCTCTCTTTAAAATAGTTGGGTGTTCGTTGTAGAGAATAAGGAGTTTAAAAATAAATGGATTTTGCACGATGGATGAATCTTTTATTGATTTTCTTTGTATCTCTCTTTAAATCTCTTGTATTTTTTTCCATTTCAATTTAAAGCATTGTTGATTGAAAAACAAAAAGTATAACAAAGTAAGTGTTTGAGTTTTTCTTAGCTTTTGGTTTGGGGAGAGAATTCAATCTCTTGCACTAGTTGGACATGTTTTTATCTTTGTGATGAAATGATATAGTGCTTTTTGGGGATGTTTCCTGTTGGTTGGTCTTTGGTCATTATCGGTGGACATTATCTGCAATAGTAAGGGTTGTGCACCTTGTGGGAGTGTTTCATTAATTCAAACCAATCTTCTAATCTAATCTTAGCACCATCCTTTTATAGATTCTATCCTTAGCTCTTCAAGGTGTGTTCATTCCTAGTAGATGCTAGGAGTTCTAACTATGCTTGTATCACATTCGAGGGATCCTACAGGTATTAACCCTACATTTGACAATCACACTTTCAATTAATTCAAACTTCCCGAGATATAGATCATAAGATTGAATTTTCTTTAAATATATATATATATATATATATATATATATATATATATATATATATATATATATATATATATATATACTAATAAAATGTGAGGGTTCCATTAGTTGCTCATTGATCATGGTGCAATGTGTTAACCATGGCGATGTCATCTTACTTTTCATTCACTTATTTGTGTTTGTATAATCCGTATACCAATTATTATATATGTGAAATAGACTCACTTGCAAAGTGTTGATATATTTTGGTAGTGATGTGTGTGAACACACTTAAGACCATCGAGGCACTTTTTGAATATAGTTATTGAAGGTGATGCAGATGGCATTGAAGATGATGATCTTCATATTCTCCTGTTCGTGTTGTGGTTCCTATTGCACCTACTACATAGCAACTTCATTCGGATGGTAGAGATGCTCAGGCACATGCATTGATAGCTTTTTCTATCGAACATGCCATTATCCCTCACATTCGCTCTTGCAAGACAACAAAGGATGCTTGGGATACACTTATAACCTTATACCAAACAATAAATAAGGCTCATGTTGCTTACCTCCAAAAATAGTTTGAGAGTGAGCACATGAATGAAGGAGATTCCATGGATAATATTTTGATAAAGATCAAAGATTTGAAGGAGCAGTTGATTTTTGTTGACGAAGTCTTACTAGATAGTTCGCTTGTGCAAACTGTTCTTAATGGTCTTTTATATTCATATCAAAGTTTTGCTTCTACTCTTCGATTGATAATGAAAGGAATTTGAGGAATTAGTCTCTATTTCATTGCAAGAAGATCAGTCCATGCAAAACATGTCTATTATGTGTGTCGTAGGTCAAGCTTTTTTAGCTAGTCAAAAGGGCAAAGGTAAATGGAGTTCATCTACTAGTAAAAAATTTGCTAATAATACACAGGTGAAGAAGGAAGACAAAGATGATAAGAAAACAGAAAAGCATAACCAATTTTGCAAATAATTTAAGGGAAATGATTATGTCATAAAGAGTTGTCCAAACTTGGCTGCAAAAGAGGCAAAGAAGAAAGATTCTAGAATGGTTGTTGCAAAGGCCTCTACACCTAAAACAGAGTCTCCTAATCTTGTGAGAAATGAAGAATGGGCATTTACTAATGTTTGGAGCTATGAGCCATCTTCTCATGAGCAATGTGTGTCTACACTAGACTCAAATGTTTGGAACTTTGATAGTGGGACAACTAAACATATTACCTCATGATTGAGTTTCTTCAGTTCATTTGAGCCTAGCCCTATAGGGAATACTATCAAATGTGCAAACAACTCCTCATATCATGTAATGGGAGTTGTGTTGAGCCCATAAAAGTCATGTTGGTCAAAGTCAACTATAGTCAAAGTCAATTGGTCAAAGTCAACTGGTCAAAGTCAAGAAGGTCAAGGTCAAAGTCAACAGGTGCAACGTCAAAGTGCGTAAGTGCAGGTGTCAAAGTGCACAGGTAGTGCACAATGAATTGTCCACAAAGGGTAAATTGGAGAAAATGGGTTGCAGGTTGCAGAGGTATTTTCTCTAATTTCCCTAAGGTTCAAAGTGTGTTTTAAAGTGTTTTGGAAGGTTCAGGTGAACCCCCTCTTATGTGCAAAAGTGAAGACTTAAAAGGGAACATGAAGGTATGTGAAGCGGCAAAGTGTACGCACAGGTGAAAGAATGGCCCCCCCATTAAAATTTTTGGTTTTAGTCTAAAGTCGCTACAGGACAAAACAGTGAGTCGTTGGCTGCCACTTGTGAGGACAATCTTGGGACATCAAAGTGAGGACCAAGATACTATTGCAGTTAGGAGCGTACGTGATCGGCACACTCACATGAAGGCAAGGGGCCATTCTTGGACCAATCTTAGAGTAAGCAAGAGAGCATAGTCTAAGGAAGCAAGAGGAAGAAGTGCAAGTCACCAGTGTGCGACGCAGAGAAGTGGAAGTGAAGGAGTGCATAGGGAGTGCCTAAGGGATTGTGCAGAGAGTGCTAATCTAGTCCCCCCAAGTATCTCAAGGTCCCATTGCAGTGGGCGCGTGCCGATAGAAGGTATTCACTCCTCCCCTTTGTGGAAGCTTGGTGCAAGGTGTGCACAAGGATAAGCTTGAAGCAGGTGGAGGTCTGGTGCAGAGGAGGCCGGCGGCAAGAAGACTTTGGGATATTGGGTATTTTGTAATTGGGCACTCTGTGGAATTGTGCACAGAGTGGTATTGGCTTGTCTTGTACTTCAAACATTGTAATTTTCTTACTGTAATCAATCGGCAGAAGCTTCCAGGTGTATTATCTCTTCTTGTTTCTTCCCTTTTCTCCTACAAACCCTCAAACTCCTTCTTGTCTAAGAATCCACCAACAAGTTGGTAGGATCATTTTGACTAGTATGATGCTAGTTCTTTCACATTGTAAGATTATGTGTATGTACCAGGGATCAAGAAAAATATGTTGTCAATTTTGACATTAGCCAAGATTGGCTTGGTTGTCAAATTTGTTGATGATAGATGTACAGTTCATGATTTATCAAATGGCATTGTGACTTTCTGCTTTTGGCATTTTATGTCATGGGTTGTATAAGCTCATATAATGAACCAGCATGTGTAGTTTAAGATTTTTAGGCTATCTCAGATGCAAAGCTTTGGCATGCACACTGTGGAGATGATCCTAATTCGGATGGATCAGATCCGGTCACGGCATACGCAGAGTGTATGAAGCTAGTGAGTGTTGGAAGGTTTATGTGATCAAAATGTGAAAGTGAAGGTGAAGTTGGGTATGACAAGAAGAGATGTGATGATTTGATTATGGGAAGGGGAACATATGAATGTAAGATAAATCCATGAACATGAATGATGAGAATAAAAGAAAACCATACACATGAATCTATTTCAAAAGGAGGAATGGTCCAAAAATGGAGCTTCTTATACACTTTCAAAATTTAATTCATATGCATGGGTTCTTGTGGATGGTATGTATGCATGATGAGAACAAAAGAAAACCATACTTATGAATTGATTTCGAAAGGAAGAATGGTCCAAGAAAATGGAGCTTTTTATACACTTTCAAAATTGAAACATATGCATGGGTGTTTGTGGATAGTATGAATGCATGTGGGTCATGATTTATAAATAAATAGAAACTTATTCTCTCAATCTCAATGGATAACCCTCACTAGTTCAATGCAAGATTACAGAGCCTTCTCACACATAGAAAGAGATAGAAGGAGACATGTAGAAACACATAAGAGACTAAGAGACAAGAGACAAGAGACATGAATTAAAAGATATTGTAATGAAATACATGTACATGAGTATTGTGATACGTCAAGCTAAGCATTCTACTGGTCAAAGGCGGTCCGCACAAACCTCCCACCCCATGACAGTTCAATTGAATATCACGTGTAAGAGGATAGGTTCCGCTTCATTGACCCTATATCTTTCTAGGAGTGTAATGTGTATCTAAAGAAGTCTAAGACTCATAAACCAAATCTAACTCACTCACACGCTCCACTGAGGGTGAGCAAAGATAGAGAAACCATTGGGTTTATGAGCCTATTCTAAGTTCAAAGTCTAACTTAAAATTGATTCTAGGAATTATGCTCTTACTAGCCCACCTTGGATCCTCACACGCTCAACTAAGGGTGATCGTCTCAAGAAAACCATGTGCTAGCAAGAGCCCTATAGTTTTCGGAATGAATTTGGGCCCTTGGATCTAGAGAAATCAACTCTCAACTCTAGGAGCAATTGCTTTTCATTACAACCATTGGATTTATCAAATGGATGTCTAGGATTGGTTCTTTATATGATATCTAGGGAAAAGGGGAAAAAATAGGTGCATTCATTCTCTACCATTGGATCTGGGCAAGATTTGAACCGTCAAATCAATGTTGATATCAGTTTGGATAAGATAAGTTGTTATTTTTGGACGAACTTTGCATTACTGATCTTTGACCATCAAAATAGGCTTATTGGATGAAAAAAACTTGTGGATCCTCCTTGCTTTAAGCTTTAGTGCATTTCCACCCTTGAATGTGAGCTCATCCTAACTATACAACATCGATCAATCATTGTTTGCCATGTGGCAATTCAAGCCTTCAATTTGCTTATTCTAGGAAACTATGATGACCTTGAAAACTAGATTTTGTGCTCTTTGACCCTCCAAATATTCTTTGATAAAGATGAAAATTTGGAGGGCTATGTTTTGAAAGGTCTCCTTTAGGAATATACATAAAAACTCCCATCTGAATCTCCCTTATACAAGTTTGACTACATTTGAAATTTTCCAAGATGGCATTAAGGTGTCTAGGAAGCTCTGATAGCCTTGAAAATTTGTACAAATATGTAGCCACATATGATCTTTTTACATTCCAAACCATATGGCTAACAAAAATTCCTATACAAGATTTTGTAGGGTCTAAGTGAAAAAATTACATTTTTATAAAATGCACATGGCATGTCAATGTGCTAGAAAATCCATTTACATGTCAAATTCAGGCCATAGACTGCCTTTGATAGGCTTTACAAGTCTATGAATTTTCATGTGATTTGGTGGCATTGAAATTTTTGCCCTAATTTCCAAAATTTGAACATCTTTGACCGCTACCCTGGATTTGCTTGATTTCTTCCAAACTTTGCATGTGAATTGCATTTGATATCCTTGATGCATCTTGGGCTTCTCAAGGAATTCTAGCTACCTTCATCGATTGTGTTTCCTGTAGGCCTTCATGAATGAGAGAGGAGAGAAAATCTTGACGACATTCGCCCCCACTAAACTTGTGATTCTTCTGGAAGCACCACTCTAGTCTCTTTGAAAAACAAAAATTTCCAAGCATCAAATTCTTTTATAGGCAAAATAAAAAACATGGAAGAAAAATTTGATTATATGGATGAATGAGTAGGCAGAGTGACATGAAGCAAAATTACTGTTAGACTCAAGATATGATAGGCAGGAGATGGTTGAACCACGCATGAAAGAAAGACTTGAAACAAGCAACATGAATATGCATGAAGAAATAGGAAACATATATGCAAATGAACAAGCAACATATATGCAAATGAACAGGCAACATATATGCAAATGAACAGGCAACATATATGCAAACGAACAGGCAACATTGACAACATGTAAAGATAGAAAACAACAAGCATCAATATGAAGTGGAATTGAATGTATTGAGTCGTTTTAGGCATCAGTTGCTCTCATCTTGAAGAAAAATTTACACCTTTTTCATAGAGCAATCTACCTTAAATACAATTACAAACAAAGATTTAGGATTTTCAAGAGACATCTTTCATCTTTAGCTTATTTTAGATCAACTTCTTTCCTACATAAATATGAATATCCTCTTTCTCTACTTACAAACAAGGAAATCTAACTAAACTCCACTAATGCATAAATCTGCCTATATAGCTTGTGCTTTATTCTTGTATGCCTCCTTAGCTTCCTTTGGCTTGCTCTCTCTCTCTCTCTCTCTCTCTCTCTCTTTGATGATGATGATGATGATTCGGTGACTTTATGGTTACATTCACTTTTTTGGGGCGGAAGAAAGTGTAAACTTCCTGGTAACATGTAGCTGCTTATCTTTTTTTTTATGATAGGGAAAAATTAAACCCCAATACAAGGTACAACTGTTTTTTATGACGGAGAATAGTCGTTCAAACTTTGATACAAGTGTTGTGAGATGGACTAATGTAATAAAGTGATAGGTAGGAGATGATTGAACCACACCCTTGACAGATAGGAGATGGTTGAACTACACCCTAAGAGAGAAGATTAGGAAGTAATCCTCAACCATGGCTTTATGGGCAAGTGGTTAGCCCATCACATTCCTAACCAAGAGGTTGTGAGTTCAATTCCTTACATTGGTATCAGAGCTTAGGAAGTAGGCTTGGGCAAGGTGCAATGATCCAATGGCCTCTAAAAAAGGCACTTGGGCACTCTATCATGTGAAAGGGTAGGAATTTTGGAGGCGGCGCTTTGAGCATTGGACCCAACAAAGAATCAAGTGTATCTCTCAATCTGTAGGTCAGATTGAGGCATATAAGATATCGTTGGAAAGATCTCAGAGCAAACTTTGCAAATCCACTGAGCTAACTTGGAAGTGTGAAGTCCTTGGGAAATGTTGGGTGGCACTTGATTGAGGGTTCAAGATACCAAACATGGGTGAGAACAAGGTTCAAAACTGAGGTTGAGAATAAGGGCTCAAGACACCAAGGTTGCGAACAAGAAGGTTCAAGACACCAAGGTTGAGAGCAAGGGTTCAATAGACCAAGGTTGCGACTAAGGTTCAAGAAATTGTGCAAGGTTGAGGACATCAATTCAAGGGTACGTTGGGAGTTCAAGGGGATGATCACTGAGGCTAGAGGGATGCAAGAGCAGATCATTGAGGACAATGATTGACCAAGGGGGGAAGAATGTAATAAAGTGATAGATAGGAGATGATTGAACCACACCCTTGACAGATAGGAGATGGTTGAACTACACCCTAAGAGAGAGGATTAAGAAGTAATCCTCAACCATGACTTCTCATCTGAAATGTATTCATCATTTTCACGTTTCTTGAATAGCTTTATTCTTTTATCTGCAATCAAAGTTTTTAATGCAACACCATTTAATTCACAAAGAGCATACATATCATTGTTGTTGACTTTTGATACAATGTATGGCCCAAACCATTGTTGAGTGAGTTTTTTGCATGCATCATATTGAGAGTCAAATGTACTATCATAAATGAGCACCCAATCTCCTACTTCAATTGTCTTAGGATGCAATCAATGAGTTTTGTCAAAATAAACCTTATTCTTCATTCTCGATTCTCTTAATTTTTCAACGGCATCATCAATTCTTAATTTACCTTGTTCTAACTACTTAATGCGCAAACTCAAAAAATCATCAGTATACATGTTTTTAGACCAAGGCAAATTTGACCATGTAGAAATATGAGATTGAATTGGAAACAACGGGTTTTGACAGTACATGAGTTCAGCACACATATACCCTGTGGTATGTGTGCACCTCATTCTATTTTCCCAAAGTGCAAAAGCTAAGAATGTAGGCCATTGTTTAATGTCACCATTGCATGCTTTAGATATGGCTTTCACAAGAGGTGGATGCCCTCTCTCTATTTTACCATTGGCCTCTATGTTGGAAATTTAGTAGGCCCATAACTAATACCACATGTCCAAGTTCCATAGGTCCAACATCTACAACACAGATTCCAACAATCTTCCAATATTGATAAAACATGAACATACCACATTTAATCCTACAAATGATGAGATAAAGATAGAGAAAGATTAGACAACATGTGTGAAGTGTTACGTAAGCCACTGCTTACTCACACTATCATATATACAAATGTCAAATTACAATGTGGGAGTCAAAATTCTCAACCACTCTATGTGAACAGAAATAGATGGATGAGTGAATGTACAAATGTAACAAACATATTCAGATGTATGGATAGAAATCTGAATATACATGCGATGTGTGACCTAATAGATTGTAGAAGAGTGAATATGAGTGACAGAAAGAGGAAGGATCAGTTGGAAACTGATAATAAAAAAGCCCTCATCTAACCTTAGGCTATGGAAGACCCTAAGTTAGACACGTGTGTGAAAAGATCACATACTTACAAAAGTAGCAAAGAATGCTAACAAGTTTGCTATCATAAGTCCTTAGACTCATATGAACATACCTTCTCGAATACCTCATCCAAATATGCATAAAGCATACATGTACTAATTCTCTTGTATCTATGTCGAATAGGACTCCTCCTCACATGGATGCCACTGCCTCCATAAGCTCCAAGTAGTGCCTGTGTGCATAAAGAGAATATGTACCTGAATTCTTAACATAAGATGTAAATTTTATGTTAAACACCATCCAATGTCTTTGAAGTAACCTGAAATCTTCATGTAGAAGACAATCTTCAAATACATCATGTGAATGGCCGATCCACACCACCAAGCTGCTACGAGGTAAATCCTCTCCATAAGCAAGAGTGTGAGCACACTCTTCTCCTCCAAGAAGAACTCCATAGCCGCTCCTCAACATGCTTTAACATAACACCATGGCTGCCCCATGTGCTAAGAAGCACTACCTCTATTGAGGTAACAAAGCTTCCAAAGCTTGTGTTAAAATAGGTGTTGGATGTCCTTGAAGTGACCCAAACACTTCTTTATATAGCCTTGAGTGTCTCATGCAAAAAACTCACTAAAAAGCGCTTTATTTTAATCTCATCGCTTTTTAAATTGCTTTTGCTTTATTCTTAAGTGAGTTTGCTTTATTTTTAAAGTTGCTTTTAGCTAACTTTAAAAATTACTTCTTGACCTACTTTTTTCACACTTCTGACTACCGGATGAATGATTTGACAACATTTTTATGATCCTCATGCCAAGAGCTATCATATGCGGTCAAAACCCTAAATTTGCAAAAAAATTAGGGTTAGGGTTTTCTCCCAAATCTGATCTCTGATGACTGAATGTGCCCCAAATCAGACATCTCAAATGAGGTGCAAATCAGCCTTGAAATCAGCAATATGCTTCTCAATAGGACCAGTGAGAAGCATGTCGTCAACATAGACAACAATGATCAGAAGCACATCATTAGCACGCTTAACATATAAGGTGATTTCAGTTGGGCTGTTCTCAAAACCATGTGCAACCAGATAGGCATGTATCTTCTCATACCAAGCACGTGGTGCTTGCTTTAAACCATATAATGCCTTCTTTAATCTGCACACCTAGTCTTCATGCCCTTTTTGCACAAAGCCACGGGGCTGAAAAACATACACTTCTTCATGCAAGTCACCATCGAGAAATGTTGTTTTAATGTCCAACTGATGTACATTCCAACCATGATGGGCTGCAAGTGCACAAATGCTCCGAACAGTAGTCATACAGCATGTAGGTGCAAAGGTCTCATCAAAATCAATACGTCTTTCCTGCGCATAACCCTTTGCAACAAGCGTAGCCTTATACCTATCGACTGTACCATCAGGTTTACGTTTCAGCTTGTATACCCACTTAGTGCCAATGGCCTTCTTGCTAGGAGGCAAGTCACATAAAGACCAAGTACCATTCTTCATTATTGCATCATATTCAGATTGCATAGCAGCCATCCAATTTTCTGAATTTTGTGCTTCATCAAACGAAACAGGCTCATTCTCATCACAGAGACTAGACGTAGCCATAGCATAGCAATCTGATGCAAAGGAGGCACTATGAGAGCCTGAACGGGTACGATACGACAAAGGTGCATCTAATTTGCTGTCATGCAAAGTTTGCACCAACCATTTTGGCATAGTTTTTGCCTGCTCAATATCAGCTCTCTCATCAACAAGTGCATCATGTAAATCTGCATCATCATATGAAACCTACAAAGGCTGAGAAGTTGCCTCATTAAGACCAGCACTAGACTGTCCACCTGTAAAAAGAGGCATCAAAGTATCATACATGTCTTTGGAGCTAACAGATGTCTCCTTAGTACATGAAAGCAATGGCTGGATAGCATCTTCCACAAAGACAACATCACGACTAACCAGAATGCGTTTAGTCTATGGATGATGCAGACGATAGCCTTTACTTTCAGAACTGTACCCAACAAAAATACATTTTACTGCCTTATCATCCAATTTTCTACGATGTTGTTCAGGCACTAGTGCATATGCCAAACAACAAAAAACACGCAGATGAGCAACAGATGGCTTGCGGTCATGCCAAGCCTCATATGGAGTGATAGACTGCAACGCTTTAGTGGGACACCTGTTCAATACATATGCTGCACACATGACAGCCTCAAGCCAGAAACTATGTGGTAAAGCCTAACTCTTGACCATGCACCTCGCCATCTCCATGAGTGACCTTTTCTTTCGTTCAACAACTCCATTCTGTTGAGGTGTATACGGCACTGTACACTGGTGTTTTATCCCATGTTCAGCCAGAAATGCATTAAAATCAGAAGACATATATTCCCCCCCTCGATCAGAACGGAGGGTGCCCATTTTACATGCTGACAAATTTTCAGCCAAAACCAAAAACTGTTTAAAGCACATGAACACTTCGGACTTTGCCTTCAATGGATATACCCATGCATGCCTGGAAAAATCATCGATGAAAGTCACGAAGTAAAGATAATTCCCAAAAGAAGGTGTGTGCATAGGACCACAGACATCACTATGTACAAGCTGCAATTTCTGAGTAGCCCGAACTGAAGCATCTTTTGGAAAGGATGAACGCTGCATTTTGCCCAAATTACAGCCTTTACAAACATGTTTTCCAGGTGCCTCAAGTTTGGGCAACGAGGACACCATTTCAGATTTTTGCAGGCATAACAAACTAGCAAAATTCAGATGACCAAAGCGTGCATGCCAAAGCTTTGCATCTGACATAGCCTGCGAATCATTTACTGCACATGCCAAATCATTTACAGATCTTTCATAGTCTATGAGCTTATACAACCCACGACATAACATGCTAGAAGCAATAATCACATTGCCATTTGACAGATCATGAACTGTACACCTGTCATCAACAAATTTCACAACCAAGCCAATCTTGGCTAATGCAGAAACTGATAACAGGTTCTTTTTTATCCCTGGCCCAAATAAAGCATATGACAAAGTGAAAGAACTACCATCAGCAATAGTCAAAATGATCTTACCAACTCCCATAACAGGATAAGAGGAGTTGTTGGTGCATGTAACAGTATTCCCTGTAGGGGCAGGCTCGAGTGAAGAGAAGAAACTGCGCTGCGAGGTAGTTACCCTACTCTCAAAATACCAAACATCTGAGTCTACTGCAGACATGCATTGCTCATGAGAAGATGGGTCAAAACTGCAGACAGTAGTAAATGCCCATTCTTCTTCCTGCACAAGATTTGCAGACTCTGTTTTTGGTGTAGAGGCCTCTGCAACAACCATTCCAGCCTCTTTCTTCTTTGCCTCTTTAGCAGCTAGTTTTGGATAGTTCTTTATGATATGATCGTTCCCTTTACAGTACTTACAAAACAATTTCTGCTTTTCTGATTTCTTCTCATCTTTATCTTCCTTCTTCAAATATGCAGAATTAGCAGATTTCTGCTTACTAGTTGAAGAGCTCCATTTTCCTTTGCCCTTCTGACTAGCCAGGAAAGCTTGATCTGCAACTCACATAATGGACCTGTTTTGCCTGGACTGATCTTCCTCCAACAGAACAGAGACTAACTCCTCAAATGATAAGGCATTCGGATTGCCTTTCATCATCAACCGAAGAGTAGAAGCAAAACTCTGATATGAGTCAGGAAGACCATTCAGAACAGTCTGCACAAGTGATCTATCTGGTATAACCTCATCAACAGAAATCAATTGTTCCTTCAAATCTTTGATCTTTGTTAGGAAACTGTCCATAGAATCACCTTCATTCATGTGCTTACTCTCCAACTGTTTTCGGAGGTAAGCAACACGAGCCTTATTCCTAGCTTGGTACAATATGGTAAGTGTATCCCAAGCATCCTTAGCTGTTCTATAAGGGTGAATGTGAGGAATAATGGCACGTTTGATAGACAAAGCTATCAATGCATGTGCCTGGGCATATCTGCCATCCCATCAAATCTACTCTGCAGTAGGTGCAGCAGAAACAACAACACGAACAGGAATCTGCGGAATATCATCTTCGACACCATCTTCATTAGCTCCAACACCTGTATTTGCAGTTACTGTCGTTACAGGTGTAACAAAACGTCTTTCAACACCCTACACAATGTTCCAAAATCCTTTTGAAACCAATACATGTCGCATCATATAAGCCCATAATGGGTAGTTGGTACCATCCAACTTATCCTCAACAGCCAACGTACGGAATACATCACTGCTTTCAGCCATGGCCGATGACTAAAATACCTTGATGTAGAAAATTGACTATATCTCAAAAAGTTGAACGGAACTACCCAAATGAATTTTGCTAGACCTGTAGCAGACTTCGAGACGCTTAAACTAGCGAACAGAAACTGGTATATACCTTTGGCACAAAAAGATGAAATAGCTTGCACAAGCACTGTGACAGTGCGTTCGGAGGCCAAAACGAGCTCAATATGCTCACCAAAATTCGTGCGATTCTGAGACTGCAAACGGAGGAGTGTCGACGACGCCCTAGATGAAGCGATGACCTGCTCTGATACCAATTGTTGGAGATAGATGTCTGCGGAAGCACGCGAACATCACAAGGAAGAAGAAGAAGCTTGGAGCACAAACACACAATACTGAAATGTATTACTAGAGAATGTACAAAGATAAGTAGCCCATTAGTGCAATAGGCGTATATACAATCCGAGGGAAAAAAACCTCCTAAAGAGGGAAAAAAGTACCCCGGCGGTGTTAGTGTGTTCACACCCATCACTACCTAAATATATCAACAACTATCATATATACAAATGTCAAATTACAATGTGGGAGTCAAAATTCTCAACCACTCTATGTGAACAAAAATAGATGAATGAGTGAATGTACACAAACATATTCAGATGTATGGACAGAAATTTGAATATACATGAGATGTGTGACCTAATAGGTTGTAGAAGAGTGAACATGAGTGACAGAAAGAGGAAGGATCAGTTGGAAACTGATAATCAACAAACCCTCATCTAACCTTAGGCTATGGAAGACCCTAAGTTAGACACGTGTGTGAAAAGATCACATACTTACAAAAGTAGCAAAGAATGCTAACAAGTTTGCTGTCAGAAATCCTTAAACTCATATGAACATACCTTCTCGAACACCTCATCCAAATATGCATAAAGCATACATGTACTAATTCTCTTGTTTCTATGCCGAATAGGACTCCTCCTGATATGGATGCGACTGCCTCCATAAGCTCCAAGTAGTACCTGTGTGCATAAAGAGAATATGTACCTGAATTCTTAACATAAGATGTAAATCTTATGTTAACCACCATCCAATGTCTTTGAAGTAACCTGAAATCTTCATGTAGAAGACAATCTTCAAATACATCATGTGAATGGCCGATCCACACCACCAAGTTACTGTGGGGTAAATCCTCTCCATAAGCAAGAGTGTGAGCACACTCTTCTCCTCCAAGAAGAACTCCATAGCCGCTCATCAACATGCTTTAACATAGCACCATGGCTGCCCCATGTGCTAAGAAGCACTACCTCTATTGAGGTAACAAAGCTTCCAAAGCTTGTGTTGAAATAGGTCTTGGATGTCCTAGAAGTGACCCAAACATTTCTTTATATAGCCTTGAGTGTCTCATGCAAAAAAGTCACTAAAAAGTGCTTTATTTTAATCTCATCACTTTTTAAATTGCTTTTGCTTTATTTTTAAGTGAGTTTGCTTTATTTTTAAAGTTGCTTTTAGCTAACTTTAAAAATAACTGCTTGACCTTCTTTTTTCACACTTCTAACTACCTGATGAATGATTTGACATTTTTATGATCCTCATGCCGAGAGCTATCATATGAGGTCAAAACCCTAAATCAATAGAAAATTAGGGTTAGGGTTTTCTCCCAAATCTGATCTCTGATGACTGAATGTCATATACCATTGGAAAGCTCTCTTCAATCTCTACAAGAGAGACTCATAAAAATTTTATCCATTTTTGTGCCAAAAATGATTGTACCAAAATTAGGGTTTTTGCCCTAAATGGATTTTGGACTGATGTGACATTGTTTTCCAACACTCTAGACTATATGCAGTAGTGAGAGATAAACAAATACCATGATGTCCAAAGAATTCTTTAGCTTCTCCTGCATCTAACTCTCCATGATCGGCAACTACTTTCTCTATGTACCCAAAGTGACTTATGACATCTTCAAGCAAGAATTTGCAAACATTGTAAGTGGTCTTAGATCTTAGTGCACATCCCTCTACATGATTAGTTAAGTCTTCTCTTGCAAGTACAATGTAATGCATTTTGTCAATACCTTTAGGCATAGTTACAATATCTACTACCCACTTGTAGTGAATACAAGGTGGATAAGTAGGATGCAAAGGATCTCTATGTTTGATTGACAAATGAAGTTGACAAGTACAACATGTAAGAACATAGCTATTATTAATGTCAACATGTATCCTAGGCCAATAGTAGGTGCTTCTAATTTTTTCGTATGTTCCAAAAAATCCTTTATGACCCGCCTATACTATCTCATACATTTCCTTCATTACTTGCAACTAAAGACCTCAATTTCCTAAGACTCGTTGTGGATTCTTAACCTTACCCTTAGCATGTCTCCAAAGATAATTGTTATGTAGGAAAAAATTGCAAGCGCATTTCCTAATGTTATGGAATCTACTTGTAGTCCAACTAGGTAATGGTTGTAGCATACTCAGATACTTTCCTATGTCTCTCCATTCATCTTTGTATTCAGACTCATGAAATTTCTCACAATTGTATATATGTGGAACATAGTCAACTAAGGTCACATTATTTATTAGATCACTTTCAAGATCATCACCAAATATAGCTCTTGATAACATATCAACAATTGAATTTGACTTACCTGAAATATGAACTAACTCAGGATTTATGAACTTAATATATGAGATCCATCTAAGCATGCCTATATTAGGAGATGAACAATTGGCTATCATTCCAATGAGAGGCAAACAACCAGTTTCAACTTTCACATTTGCACCTATGAAATATTCTTTGTCTGTTTTCAAAGCTGTCACCATATCCCATAATTCTTGTTTGATTCGTGGATATTTTTATTGTGTTTCATGTAAAATTTTAGCCCCAAACCTAATTGCATATCTATTCCCTTCACTATCATCTTGACCTATGACCCAACCTATACCAATAGACTAGTATCAACAGTCAATATAATAGGTTTGTTAATAGAATATTCTACACGCTTAAGGATGGGAGCTTCAAGTAATAATTTCTTCAATTTACACATAGCTTGTGTGTGTTTGTCAGTCCAAATAAATTTCCGTTTCTTTCTCAACAAGACATAGAAACAATCGGAAACATGAGCAAAGTGTGGGATCCAAATAACATAAAAGATGCAAGCACCAAGAAATCTGCGTACCTCACTCATGTTGTTACGCGTTTCAAAATTCTTTCTAATGGCATCAACTTTTTGTGGGTATGGCTTTCTACCATAATGACCACATAAATGTTCAACAACAAGAACCTCGTTGACACCAAAAATAGATTTTTTTCTATGGAAAATGTGAGACCTACCTCTTCAAATTGTTGAAATATTCATTCACAATCAGAGATATGGTCAAGAACAAATTTACGACATCCAAATGAATCTAAAGTAATGTCCTTTATATGTTCCTCACTCCCTTTAATTGGAATATTATCAATGAATGGCAAGGTTATTTGAGGGATAAGATCATGTAAGACCATATTCATAGCACTCATCATATGAGCTATAGAATTAGTCGTTGCTTGCGGTAAAGTACACATTCACACTAAGCCTAAAGGAGTTTTCATTGTGGTTATGTCACGACTATCAATCACTTATTGGAATTGGTCATACCCAAAATATAAATCACCCATTGAATAGATAGAATGTCCTGAAAATGATTTAGCAAACTCATCTACAATGCCTTGTTCCTACATTCCTTATGGTGACTTTATTGATGGGTTGGAGATCTTGAATAAAACGTAGTTTCCCATTCTTTTTGGGCACATTGAACCATCTATTTGAGTAAGGTGCAAAAGATGGATCTAAAATTCTCATGTTTATCTTCTCCTTAATTAGTTTGTTTAGCTCCGGTAAGTGATCCTTTGGAACTGTTATAGGGCAAAGATTCCATTGAATATGTGGAATAGTAAAGATAATCATGGGTGCAACTAGCTTAGGATTTGTGCATCCAATCTCATGAGGATACATAGTAAAGGCTTTTCCATGGCTACATATGACTCTCTCAAATTTACCTCTTTTTGTTGGCAAAAGAAAGCCATCATCTCTACCAATTTTCACCTGTTTGATTGTCTCATCTGTGAATGTATGTCCTATGTTTTTCTATCCCGAAGAATTGGATCATTTTTCACATCAATAATTTTTTCATTACTTCCTTGGGGTAAGGTTGAGCTATGGGTTTGATTTTTTTGTCTACAGTTTTGTACTTTGTTTCAACTAAGGCATCATGTGTTTGGTTAAATTTTGAGCACTTGTCAACATTGAGAGCATACTCTTGGATTAGAGCATACTCATCAAGGGAAGAAACAAGAATAATATGGGAATTAGAATTTTTTTGAAGACATAACTCTAACTTCTCGAGAGTAGAGAAATAATGAGATGTCTCAATCACATGCTCAATGTTCTCATCATGTTCCATGATTTTGTTTGGTTTTATAAATTTTTTTGGATTTTTTGGATAAAAGACTTGGACAATTGACTCTTATGAAGAAAATCTAATCCAGAATGTGGAAACAAAGTGACAAACTATTGTACATGTTGCTTGGTTGAGAGATGTCAAAGGAGTGTCCACTGTTGTCCCACTCGACAATGGATTCTATCCGAAATTTTGATCACATGTAGCTCCAAACATGAATCGAGGTGCACAATCACTACAAGCATGCTCATGACCCTGAGTACTAATAGATTTCTTTCTAATTGAAAATCAAATCCTAGGATGATTCACTCCTACCGTCATGACTTGAAGTGATTGCATTCCATCCTTAGACTTAATTCTAGCATACATAGACCCATCATCCATGGCTTTAGTTTCCATACTACTCTCACAAATAAAGGGTTGACCTAAGAGAACTTCGTAGGAGGAATTATCTTGAATAAAAAAGTGAAATTCTTATGTGATTCCTCCTATGGATATGGGCACACTAGCACAAGCTCCATACAAGGTACCTACACCATTATATGCAGTTCTCATATGCCATACACAATCTTTATCTATAGGCCTTCAAAATTTATCATAGACTTCTCTTGAAATCACATTGATTTTGGAGCTGGAATCTATTAATGCATTTAGAATGATAGCGTTCTTATCATTTTCTATTTTAGCCTGCATTTCTGATGTACCTCTAGACCAAAATTTTCTTTTAAAATGACTTTCAAAATTGTTTTCATGATTTTCATTGTCAGGTTGAATAGGTCTTAGGAATTTTTTATTAACATTTACTTCATCATCATCAAGGTCCTCTTCATCAGATTCATCAAAGTTTAAGGCTTCATTCATAGCTTGATCTTGATCTCGAGAATCTTGCATCTTAGTATCTAGATTAAGAAAAAACCTCTTCCTTTTAATTAGCTCGATAAAATTATCTTTAAAAATAGGCTTTGCAATAGAGAAAACTTGTTCTAAAGACATAGTCACTTGACTCTTAAGCAAAATGTTATCTAAAATCTCCATAAGATCTATTTTTCTCTGAATTTTTGAAATCAAGATGGCTTTAGGTTTTCTCTTTGGTTTTTTTTGTTTTTGCTCAGGATCTTGTTTTTGTTCACGTTCTTGTGTTTGGTATTGAGTTTGTTTTGATTGTTCTTGTTTCTCTAAAGGGTTTGGTTCCATTTTTCTTTGCTTTTTCTTCTTACCTTTTTGTTTCTCCTCTTGTTTTTGTTCATTGGGTTGTGATTCTTGTTTTTTATCTTTGGGTTGTGATGTTTCCCCTTCTCTACAATGGTTTCTATTCCCTTTGAGGTTTGTTTTTGAGTCACTCATCTTTCAAATAGCCTTAGTTTCATCTCTTTTTCATTTTTCTTCTACATTGGATATATGAGAAATAAGATATTGATCTTCTATCAGTGACCCCCAAGCCGTTATTCTCTTAATCTCATCTCGTGCTCTTACTAAAACCTCTATGGAAATGTTGTTGATATATTTAGGTAGTGATGTGTGTGAACACTCTGGGACCACCGGGGCACTTTTTTCCCTCTTTAGGAGGTTTTTTCCCCCAGCTTGTATATATGCCTATTGCCCTGACGGGCTACTTATCTTTGTACATTCTAGTGGTAACACATTCAGTATTGTGTGTTGTGCTCCAAGCTTCTTCTTCTTCCTTGTGCTATTCTGGTGCTTTTGCAGACATCTAACTCCAACAATTGGTATCAGAACAGGTTGCCACTTCATCTAGGGCATCGTTTACATCTCTTCAGTTGCAGTCTCAGAATCACACGAATTTTGGTGAGCTTGTTTCGGCCTCCGAATGCACTATCGCAGCGCTTGTGCATTCTATTTCATCTTTTTGTGCCAAAGGTATATACCAGTTTCGGTTCGCATGTATAAGCATCTCGAAGTCTGCTACAGGTTTAACAGAATTTGTCTGGGCAATTCTATTCAACTTTTTGAGATAGAATCAATTTTCTGCATCAAGGTATTTTAGTCATCGATCATGGCTGAAAGCAGTGATGTATTTCGTATGTTGGCTGTTGAGGATAAGTTGGATGGTACCAACTATCCATTGTGGGCTTATATGATGCGACATGTATTGGTTGCAAAAGGACTATGGAACATTGTGCAGGGTGTTGAAAAACATCCTATCACACCTGCATCTGTTACAACTACAGGTACTGAAGCTGATGCAGAAGGTGTCGAAGATGATGATATTCTGCATATTCTTGTTGGTGCTGCGGTTTTTGCTGCACCTACTGCAAAGCAAATTCGTTGGGATGGCAAACATGCCCAGGCACATGCATTGATAGCTTTGTCTATTAAACGTGCCATTATTCCTCACATTCACGCTTACAGAACAACTAAGGATGCTTGGGATACACTTACCACATTGTACCAAGCTAGGAATGAGGCTCGTGTTGCTTACCTCCGAAAACAGTTGGAGAGTGAGCACATGAATGAAGGTGATTCTATGGACAGTTTTCTGACAAAGATCAAAGACTTGAAGGAATAGTTGATTTTTGCTGATGAAGTTATACCAGATAGCTCACTTGTGTAGACCATTCTGAATGGTCTTCCTGATTCATATCAGAGTTTTGCTTCTAGTCTTTGGTTGATGATGAAAGGCAATCCAAATGCCTTATCGTTTGAGGAGTTAGTCTCTGTTCTATTGTAGGAAGATGAGTCGAGGAAGAATAGGTCCATTATGCATGTTGCGGATCAAGCTTTCCTGGCTAATTAGAAGGGCAAAGGAAAATGGAGCTCTTCAACTAGCAAGCAGAAATCTACAAATTCTGCACAATCGAAGAGGGAAGACAAAGACGAAAAGAAATAAAAAAAGAAGAAATTGTTTTGCAAGTACTATAAAGGAAATGATGATATCATAAAGAACTGTCTTAAACTGGCTTCAAAAGAGGCAAAGAAAAAAGAGGCTTGAATGGTTGTTGCAGAGGCCTCTACTCCAAGAACAAAGTCTACTAACCTTGTGCAGGATGAAGAATGCGCGTTTATTACGGTTTGCAGTTTTGATCCATCTTCTCATGAGCAGTGCATGTCTGCAGTAGACTCAGATGTTTAGTACTTTGACAATGGGGCGACCAAACATATTACCTCGCAATGCAGTTTCTTCTCTTCACTCGAGCCTGCCCCTATAGAGAATATTGTTACATGCGCCAACAACTCCTCTTATCCTATTATGGAAGTTGGTAAGATCATTTTGACTACTGCTAATGGTAGTTCTTTCACTTTGTCAGATGCCTTGTTTGTGCCAGGGATCATGAAAAATCTGTTATCAGCTTCTACATCAGCCAAGATTGGCTTGGTTGTGAAATTTGTTGATGACAGATGTATAATTCATGATCTGTCAAATGGCAATGTGATCATTGCTTCTGGCATTTTATGTAGTGGGTTGTATAAGCTCATAGACTATGAAAGATCTGTAAATGATTTGGCATGTGCAATACATGATTCTCAGGCTATGTCAGATGCAAAGCTTTGGCATGCATGCTTTGGTCATTTGAATTTTGCTAGTTTGCTACGCCTATAGAAATATGAAATGGTGTCCTCTTTGCCCAAACTTGAGGCACCTGGAAAACATGTTTGTGAAGGCTGTATTTTGGGCAAAATGCAACGTTCCTTGCTGCTTGTACATAGTGATGTTTGTGGTCCTATGCAAACACCTTCTTTTGGAAATTATCTTTACTTCATGACTTTCATCGATGATTTTTCCTGGCATGCATGGGTATATCCATTGAAGGCAGAGTCCGAAGTGTTCATGTGCTTCAAACAGGTTTTGGTTTGAAGCACATGAACACTAATCGAGGGGGGGAATATATGTCTTCTGATTTTAATGCATTTCTGGCTAAACGTGGGATAAAACACCAATGTACAATGCCGTATACACCTCAACAAAATGGAGTTTCTGAACGAAAGAACATGTCACTCATGGAGATGGCGAGGTGTATGGTCAAGAGTCAGGCTTTACCACATAGTTTCTGGCTTGAGGTTGTCATGTGTGCAACATATGTACTTAACAGGTATCCCACTAAAGCACTGTAGTCTATCACTCCATATGAGGCTTGGCATGATTGCAAGCCATCTGTTGCTCATCTTCGTGTTTTTTGTTGTTTGGCATATGCCTTAGTGCTTGAACAACATCGCAGAAAATTGGATGATAAAGAAGTAAAATGTATTTTTGTTGGGTACAGTTGTGAAAGTAAAGGCTATCGTCTGTATCATCCACAAACTAAACACATTATGGTTAGTCGTGATGTTGTTTTTGTGGAAGATGCTATTCAGCCATTGATTTCATGTACTAAGGAGACATCTGTTAGCTCCAAAGACATGTATGATACTTTGCTTCCTCTTTTTAGAGGTGGATAGTCTAGTGTTGGTCCTAATGAGGCAACTTCTTAGCCTTTGTAGGTTTCATGTGATGATGCAGATCATCCCATATCTGATGTAGATTTACATGATGCACTTGTTGATGAGAGAGTTGATACTGAGGAGGCAAAAACTATGCCAAAATGGCTGGTGTAGACTTTGTGTGACAACAAATTAGATGCATCTCTGTCATATCGTACTTGATCAGACTCTCATAGTGCCTCTTTTGCATTACATTGCTATGCTATGGCTGCATCTAGTCTCTCGGATGAGACTGAGCCTCTTTCGTTTGATGAAGCACAAAATTAAAAAAATTGGATGGCTGCTAAGCAATCTGAATATGATGCTATAATGAAGAATGGTACTTTGTCTTTATGTGACTTGCCTCCTGGCAAGAAGGCCATTGGCACTAAGTGGGTATACAAGATTAAGCATAAACCTGATGGTACAGTTGATAGGTACAAGGCTAGGCTTGTTGCAAAGGGTTATGTGCACGAAAGACTATCATATTTAGTGGCACATTTTATGATAGAGCTATCAATAATTCTTTCAAAGAATGTTATCAAAAGATCTTCGGGAAGTCCAAAAGTCATAGTTTGCTCTTCAAACAAATCCAAGTAGCTTGTAATGTTGATGCCATTGAAATTTCCCTTCTCTCTCAACATAGAAGAGACTATTATTTGGCCTTGTTTCTCAACAATAAGGGATTTGAATCCTTCCTCCATGAATATGCAAGTGATGCACGATGCTCTAGATCTCTCACAAATGTGTTTACTTTATGAAAAAGATGTTCACGATATTGTGTGAAATCCAGTGAAACACTCAAGAATGATGATGATGAAGAAAAATATACAACAAAGGATATGGATCACAATCTCCCAACAAGATCATAAGCAATTGCCATGAAGCATTTCAGATTGGGTTCAAATGTGGAGGTGACCACAATCCGGGTGGATCGGCTTCGGTCGCAGCACACGCAGTGTATGAAGCTAGTGAGTGTTGGAAGATTTATAAGATTAAAATGTGAAGGTGAAGGTGAAGTTGAATATGGAGAGGAGAGATGTGACGATTTGATTATGGGAAGGGGAACATATGAATGTAAGATAAATCCATGAACATGAATGATGAGAATAAAAGAAAACCATACATATGAATCAATTTCGAAAGGAAGAATGGTTTAAAAATGGAGCTTCTTATACACTTTCAAAATTTAATTCATATGCATGGGCGTATGCATGATGAGAACAAAAGAAAACTGTGGTTCATGATTTATAAATAAATAGAAACTTATTCTATCAATCTCAATGGATAATCCTCAGTAGTTCAACGCAAGATTACGGAGCCTTCTCACACATAGAAAGAGATAGAAGGAGACATGTAAAAACACATAAGAGACTAAGAGACTAAGAGACTAAGAGACTAAGAGACAAGAGACATGAATTAAAAGATATTGTAATGAAATACATGTACATGAGTGTTGTGATACATCAAGCTAAGCATTTTATTGGTCAAAGGCGGTCCACACAACCCTCCCACCCCATGATAGTTCAACCGAATGTCATGAGTAAGAGGATAGGTTCCAGTTCATTGACCCTATATCTTTCTAGGAGCATTTTCAATATCCTTTGATGAAGATGAAAATTTGGAGGGCTATGTTTTGAAAGGTCTCCTTTAGGAATATGCAAAAAAACTCCCACCTGAATCTCCCTTATACAAGTTTGACTACATTTGGAAGTTTGCAAGGTGGCATTAAGTTGTCTAGGAAGCTCTAATAGCCTTGAAAATTTGTACAAATATGTAGCCACATATGATCTTTATACATGCCAAACCATATGGCTAAAAAAAAAATCCTATACAAGGTTTTGTAGGGTCTAAGTGGAGAAATTATATTTTTATAAAATGCATATGGCATATAAGTGTGCTGGAAAATCCATTTACATGTCAAATTCAGGCTATAGACTAACTTTGATAGACTTTAGAAGTATATGAATTTTCATGTGATTTGGTGACATTGAAATTTTTGCCCTAATTTCCAAAATTTGACCAGCTTTGATCGCTACCTTGGATTTGCTTGATTTCTTCCAAACTTTGCATGTGAAATGCCTTTGACATCCTTGACGCATCTTGGACTTCTCAGGAATTCTGGCTACCTTCACCGATTGTGTTTCCTGTAGGCCTTCATGAATGAGAGAGGAGAGAAAATCTCGACGACAATGCTTCGATCATCTAAATTATGCTAGTTTGCTATGCTTGGAAAAAATTGAAATGGTGTCCTCTCTACCCAAACTTGAAGCACCTTGTAAACATGTTTGTGAAGGTTGTATTTTGGGAAAAATGCGGTGTTCTTCCTTCTCTAAATATGGTTTGGTTTGAGCTTCTCATAAATTGTAGCTTGTGAACAATGATGTATGTGGTCCTATGCAGACATCTTCTTTTGGGAACTACCTTTGATTCATGATTCATTGATGATTCTCCAGGCATGCATGGGTGTATCCATTAAAAGCAAAGTCCAAAGTGTTTATGTGCTTAAAATAGTTTTTGTTTATGGCTAAAAATCTATCAACATGTAAATTGGGCACCCTCTGTTCTGATCTAGGGGGGAATACATGTCTTCTGATTTTAATGCATTTCTGGTTGAGCATGGGATAAAACATCAGTGTATAGTGCCATATACACCTCAACAAAATGGATTTCTTGAAAGGAAGAACACATCTCTCATGGAGATGGCAAGGTGCATGGTTAAAATTCAGGCTTTACGGCATAGCTTCTAGCTTTAGATTGTTAAGTTTGCAACATATGTACTTCATAGGTGTCCCACCAAATCATTGGAATCGATCACTCCATATGAAGCTTGGCATGGTCACAAGCCATTTGTTGCTCATTTGTGTGTCTTTGGTTGTCTAGCATATGCATTAATGCGTGAACTACAATGCAAGAAATTGGATGATAAAGAAGTGAAATGTATTTTTGTTGGGTACAGTTCTAAAAGCAAAGGCTATCATATGTATCATGCACATACTAAACACATTTTGGTTAGACATGATGTTTTTTTTGTGGAAGATGCAATCTTGCCATTACTTTCATGTACCAAGGAGACTTCAGTTAGTTCTCGAGATGCGTATGACACTTTGCTACCTCTTTTTACAGATGGAGAGTGAGGTGTTGGTCCAAATGAGGTAATTTTTCAACCTTTATAGCTTCCACATGATGCATATCATTCCATTTCTAATGTAGTTTTACATGATGCACTTATTGATGAGAGGACTAATATAGAAGAGGCAAAAGCTATGCCTAAATGGTTGGTGTAGACTTTGAGAGATAGCAAATTAGATACACCTTTTTCATATCATACTCGTTCAGGCTCTCATAGTGTTTCCTTTACATCATATTGCTATGCAATGGCTGCCTCTACTCTTTGTGATGAGAATGAGCCTATTTCTTTTGATAAAGCACAAAATTCAAAAAATTGGATGGTCACTATGCAATCAAAATATGATGCTATTATGAAGAATGGTACTTGGTCTTTATGCAATTTGCCTTTTGGCAAAAAGGTTGTTGGCACTAAATGGGTATACATGCTAAAACATAAACCTGATGGAACAATTGACACGTATAAGGCTAGGCTTTTTGCAAAAGGTTATGCTCAAGAGAGAGGCATTGATTTTGATGAGACCTTTGCACCAACATGTGGAATGACCATCGTTTGTAAGATCTGTGCACTTGCAGCTCATCATGGTTGGAATGTACATCCGTTGGTCATTAAAATGCATTTCTAAATGGTGACTTAGATGAAGAAGTGTATGTATTCAGCCTCATGGTTTTGTGCAAAAAGGTCATGAAAATAAAGTGTGTAGCTTGGAAAAGGCATTATATGGTTTGAAACGAGCACCATGTGCTTGGTATGAAAAGATACATGCCTACTTGATTGCACATGGTTTTGAAAATAGTCCAATTGAGAGCACCTTATTATGTTAAGCATGCAATTGATGTGCTTCTGAACATTATTATGTATATTGATGACATGCTACTCACTAGTCCTAATGAGAAGCATATTGCTGAATTGAATGCTGATTTGCATGCCTCTTTTGAGATATCAAATTTGGGGCATTTGCATCATTGCTTGGACATTCATGTTATGCAAGTTGATTGGGGAATGGCTTTGTGTCAAACAAAAATTTTTGACACATTATTGCAATGTTTTGGCCTTGAATATTGTAAAACTATTGCCACTCCTATGGAAACAAGTCTATGATTGAGGCTTCATGATGCTGGAGATGCATTCAATGTTGGTCTCTATCAGCAAGTTGTTGGATCCTTGATTTACTTATCCATGACTCAACTTGATATTCAGTTTTTCATCTGTAAGATGAGCAGGTTTATGCATTGCCCAAGTGTCAAGCATTGGCAGGAAATTAAGCACATCTTTCGCTACTTGAGTGGTGCCCGGCTACTTAGATTGTTTTATCAAAAAGGGGGATCACTACTGCTAGATTTACATGCTTTTTCTAACTCAAACTAGGCTGGTTGTGATGACACTCGTGTGTCCACTAGTGTTTTTGCTTCATGCTTGGGAGCTCATGCATATCTTGGTTTAGTAAGAAGTTTCCTACTATGGCCACTTCTATTTGTGAGGCTGATTATAGGGTAGATTTCACAGTGACTGTTGAGTGTGTGTGGCTCAGATGCCTTTTGGATGATTTGGGTGTTGGTTAGTCTTCTGCCACCACCATCTTCACTAACAGTCACAACGCATTGGCAGTGGCAAGGAACCTTGTGTTCCATGCTTGCACAAAGCACATTGAGGTGCATTATC
Source organism: Ceratopteris richardii (assembly GCA_020310875.1). NCBI lineage: Eukaryota > Viridiplantae > Streptophyta > Polypodiopsida > Polypodiales > Pteridaceae > Ceratopteris > Ceratopteris richardii. The sequence goes on from CM035410.1 coordinate 206,091,499, forward strand.
ATTATGTCAAGGAGAGGTTCTGTGTTGGAGAGATCATTTTGGCATATGTGCCCACACAAGATAATAATGTAGATTTTTTCACCAAGGCTCTACCTTGGGAGAAGTTTTAAACTCTCTACAAAGCTTTGGGCTTGCTTCCTTATACATGAGTGTCAGCTCCTTGTTCACTACATCACTCCGAAGGGGGGTTTGTTGATATATTTTGGTAGTGAAGTGTGTGAACACACTTAAGACCATTGGGGCACTTTTTTTGCCTCTTTAGGAGGGTTTTTTTCTGTGGATTGTATATACACCTATAACCCTAACGGGTTACTAGTCTTTGTACATCCAATTGGTAATACATTCAATATTGTGTATTGTGCCCCAAGCTTCTTCTTCTTCCTTGTGATGTTTGTGTGCTTTCGAATACCTCAAACTCCAACAAAAAACTTGTATCTCTTCTAGTAACTTGCTTTGTAAGAGGGAGAATACTTCTTCATGTTGGGAAAGATGGATGGACACTTCAAGAAATGAGTAGAAACTGCCAAATCCTACTTTGTACCAGCCCCTTCTTGCTTCAAAGTTGAGTTGTAGGCCCTCTTAGCTTTCCATTGACACTATACAAGTGCCTATGTACTTTGGAAATGATATGAGAAATGATTGAACCAAAACAAACTACTTCCAAGTTGAAGGATTAATGAAAATCTTCTATTTTTGTTCACACACCTGTTGCTTGTTATGCTCAGTGCTTCCAGTATAGTAGGAATTAAAAAAATTCCTTTTAGAGATATCAAATTAGCTTAATGAGCTAATGATTCCAAGTGGAATCACTTAAAATGATGTACTATACACAGAGCAATCAATTTAGCAATCAGCTCATTACCCTCGATTTTTTAGGACCTCTACAAAGTTTGACCAGCAAGTGCTTCAACGCGCTTTTCTCCAAATTGGCTAAATGAATTATCTTCAAATCTGTGATCATGTAGAGGACTTAGAGCTGATTCCACAAGCTATAGAACATTGAAAATGGTGAAGGAATGACTGAGATATGAGCAATACAAAATGACTGTTCTGAGTAATTATGACAGAGAGACCATAGATGAGAAGTATTGATCTATTGTATTAAAACACAATGTTGTACAAGATCATAGGCATGGTAATCAAGGCCTAATGATGATGAGTAGTATAGGCTATGATGTATGCCTTACTCTCTTACAATGTGGTCAAGGAGAACTTGGAAATGGAGTCACATAGCCGTGAGTTTTTAGTCATCTTTTATAGATGATACATTTGAAATTTGAATTTGAATTATCCATTGGCTCTCACTAAAAGTGGTCCTCCAATCTAGGAGATATTCTCTCAAGTAGAGTCGTGACTTTTCCAACTAACAAACTCCATGAATTTAGTGGTGATTACAAATATTCTTCCAAGTCAAATTGACTTTTACAAACGGTAAAAGATAAAAGCTTCCTAGCAATGGTTTCCATGGAGCTTCATTTGTACATAAACTCTAGCCAAATGTGTAGGCTTGATGTTTGCACCAACATCTCCCCCTCAAGCCAAAGATTTTGGATTGGTCTTCTTCTTCAAACTTCTTGAATGTCCTGCAATCCAATCATAGAATTAAACCTGCAAAGTTTTGTACCATCTAATGCTTTAGTCAATAAGTCTGCACATTGCATATTAGTTGATACATATGCCAACCGAATTTCCTTTCTTAATAGCTTCTCTCTCACATAATGATAGTGGACCTCTATATGCTTGGTCCTAGCATGATAAATAGGATTTGCTACAAGATGTAGTGAGCTTGTATTATCTCCAAAAACCATTGAAGATGTAGTATGCAAACCCAAATCTGTATATAACAGTCTAATCCATATGGCCTCTTGAGTAGCATTGGCCAATCCTCTATACTCTACCTCTATAGAAGATAAAGCAACAATAGGTTGCTTCTTTGAATACCATGATATAGGTTTATCACGTGCAAATGATAGGTAACTTGAGGTACTCCTTCTATCATCTTTGCAACCTGCCCAATCTACATCTGATATATCTTGATGTCCAAGTCTGAGGTATAAGGAAAGTACAATCCTTGATTTTGAGTGCCCTTGAGGTACTTAGAATCCTCTTGGCAGCTTCCAAGTGAGGTGCCCTAGGTTTGTGCATAAACTGACTTAAAACACTTACTCCATAAGCAATATCAATCCTTGTCAATGTAGCATAGTTCAAGCTTCCCACTATGCTTTGGTAACCTACAATATTCTCAAGCACATCACCTTCATGAGCACTTAACTTTTGGTTCACCTCCATTGGAGTACTTGCTACCTTGGCATCCTGCAACTCAAACTTCTTTAACATGTCCTGTATATACTTTCTTTGAGTAATGTAAATTCCACAGTTAATATAAACTAACTCAAGTCCAAGAAAATATTTTAGTGACCCTAGATCACTAATTTTGAACTCCTGCATCATTTGATTTTTAATCTGCTTGATGCCATTGGCATCATTACCTATAAGTATGATATCATCAACATATACACATAGGTATATTACCTCTAAATTTCTCCTCTTATCATACAGAGAAGTATCTGCTTTACTCATGATGAATCCTTGATCCTGAAGGTATGTAGTCAACCTATGGTTCCATGCCCTAGGTACTTGCTTCAATCCATAAAGAGCTTTGTTCAATTTACACACATATGTTACCTTGCTTGGGTCCTCATAGCCATGAGGTTGAGACATGTACACCTCCTCTGAAATCTAGCCATTTAGAAATGCATCTTTTACATCTAATTGATACATGTTCCAATTCTTTGATGCAGCCACACTTACCAATACCCTGATGGTTGGCATTTTGGCCACAGGTGAGAAGGTTTCTTCATAATCAACTCCTTGGGTTTGTGCAAAACCCTTGGCCACAAGTCTAGCTTTGTACCTCCTTATTGATCCATCAGAATTCCTCTTGATCTTATAGATCCATCTAGAACCAATTACCTTCATAGATTCCTTCTTTGGTACTAACTCCCAAGTATCATTCTCCTTGAGTGCCTCAATTTCCTCATTCATAGCTTCCTTCCATTTTGTCTTGGTCTTTGCCTCTTCATATGATGATGGCTCTTCAAATGACAAGTCTTTTGCAAGATAAACATAATGCTTAGTAACTAAGGAAGTGTCATACCCATATTTGATTGGCTTCTTGCTCTCCCTTTGTGATCTTCTAATTGCTTGATTAGATGATTCAGGTATATCTTCCAATTTCTTCATCTTGACTTTGCCTTTGGACTTCCATGCCTTGAATTCTTCTAAGTTGATGATGTCCTCATCATCTGAATTAATGTCTTCCATCTGATTAGGCTCCTCCTTAGTGAGGCTTGGAAACTCCTCTTCCAAGTCATAAGGTAGCTTTACTTTCCTGCATTCACTTTCAAACCAAGAGTCATTCTCATCAAAGACAACATCTCTATTGACCATAAATCCTTTGTTTGAAGGATTCTAGAACTTGTATCCTTTCTGATTCAAGTCATACCCTATGAAGATGCACTTCTCTACCTTAGGATCTAGCTTACCTCTTATTTGAAAGGGATATGCACATAAGCAACACATCCAAAGATCCTGCAATGATCAAGTGATGGTCTCCTACCATGACATGCTTCATATGGGGTCATCCCATCAAGAGATTTGGATGGTAACCTATTTATAAGATAAGTGGCAATAGGTAATTAGGTAATTTTTTCTCATTTAACATTGATCTAGCTGTTTCAACAATTAATCTATTTCTCCTCTCTACCACCCCATTTTGCTCAGGGGTATATCTTGTTGTAATTTCTCTCTTGATTCCTTTGTCCTGCAAGAATGCATCAAACTCATTTGAGAAGTACTCACCTCCTCCATCTGACCTTAGTCTCTTTAGACTTCTTCCTGTTTGGTTCTCAACAAGTGCAAGAAACTTTTTAAAACAACTAAATACTTAATCTTTGTGCTTCATAAAATATAAGACAATCCACCTACTGAAGTCATCAATGAAAGATACATAATACCTTGATCTAGAAATTGAGGGATCCTTACTTGGTCCCCATACATCTGTATGGACAAGCTCTAGGTAGTCCTCATGCATGTAGCCTTTCCTTGTGAAGGGTAACCTCTGAGATTTTCCAAACTGACAAGCACCACATTTATAAATCATGTGTTGCTTGGATGCATTAGGTATCCCAAGCACACATTGATCTCTACATATTTGTTTTAAAGTTCTTTCACCAACATGCCCTAATCTCTTATGCCAAATTTCAAGCTCTGATAGTGTTTGGTCTTTGTAGCTATAAAGTGCAATATTTCTTGTATCTTCAAGTTCAAAAGTGAATAATCTACCTGTCTTTTCTCCTTTGGCAATTCTCTTGAATCCATGTTGGGGGTCCTCCACAAATGCTCCATATTGGTTGAACCTGACCTGCAAACCCTTTTCCACAATCTATCCAACACTCATCAAATTCTTGGTAATTGTAGGTACATATAGAACCCTGCTCAATAGGTTTTTATTTCCATCAGAGGTCTTAACATTTCCTACTTTAATCATTGAGTGCTTAATGTCATCACCTATTTGTACTTGATGCTTACCCTTTGGTTCCTCAAGGTCAAAGAGAAGAGCAACATTGCCTGCCACATGGTTTGAGCATCCTGAGTCAATGTAGAAGAGATGGTCATCATTTGTACCTGGTTTTGAAGTCATATTCATAATCACAAGAGGATGCTCTTGCTCCTTTGTGTAGTTGTTGTAATATTTCCTTGATTTATAGCCTCCTTGGTAGTTGCTATTGTAGTTGTTATTGTATCCTTGATGGTGATTGAATCTTCCTCTTGATTGTGTATATCCACCTCTTTGATAACCTCTACCTCTCTGATTCTTGAAGTTCCTGTAATACTCATCTGTAGTATGATTTGACAATCCACAAATATTACATGGTGAGGAGTTATAAGGTCTCCCTCTACCTTGCTTACCTCCTCTGCCCCTTCCTCTTGAGGCTCAAATTCCTAAGAAGTTAGAAGATGGAAGTCATTGAGGGCAGCATGCTTGAATATGGGAGCATGAAAAACTTTTGATGTAGCCATGCAATTTATTTTGGGGTGAATAGCGAATACTGCACAAACTTATGTGTCTTAATACAAACATTCTTTTCTCAATTTGATTGCACTACATTTCGGTGTGATTTCTTTTTACCTTATGTTGCAAAGACGTAATCTATGAAGAGAATGTTGGCATGAAGCAAACATGTCGGCATGCAAAGGATGTGCCATTACGCAAAAAACATATCTCCTACACCCTCAATTTCATATGGCAAACATTCAAGCATGTACATATTTGCATGACTCCATCAGAAAAGATAGCATCACTAGCAATTCGGACTAACATGAAATGATGAAATGTGGATCATGCATCCAGCAACCAAAGGAAATGCATGCTATCCACTAGCATAGATGAACAATTGGATACTACAATGTCATCGGCATAGTTAACCACTATATACTATCCTAAAATCATTCTCACTTGCAACGTGTGCACATCTGTGAGTTAACTATTTCATTCACTTGATGTAATGTCGCCAAATATGACCCTCATGGCCATAATGCCAAGATTTTTTTTCTAAAAATGACTTTCACACATTTCATGAATTATATTATGCCACAATTACCTACATGTCTCCTCATATATCACAAAAGCATAATAGAATTTGCAAACTGTAATTGGCTAGCGGAGCTTGCCAGGGCATTCATATCCATATATGCATGGTTGAGGATGTCAAGATTCCATTGTGTATATGGATATGGTGTGATAATTAAACTACTCCACATAAGAAATTTAGTGACAGAGCAGAGAAAATCTCGATGACATTCACCCCCACTAAACATGCGATTCCTCCGGAAGTGCCACTCTAGTCTCTTTGAAAAACAAAAAGTTCTAGGCATCGAATTCTTTTATAGACAACATAAGAAAAATGGAAGAAAAAATTGATTATATGGATGAAGGAGTAGGCAAAGTGACATGAAGCAAAATCTCCATGAAAGAAAGAATTAAAACAAGCAACATGAATATGCATGAACAAACAGGAAACAAATATGCAAATGAAGAAGCAACATTGAAAATGTATTGAGTCATTTTAGGCATTGGTTCCTCTCATCTTGAAGAAAAATTTGTACCTTTTTCATAAAGCAATCTACCTTAAATACAATTATAAACAAAGATTTACGATTTTCAAGAGACATCTTTCATCTTTAGCTTATTTTAGAACAACGTTTTTCCTACATAAATATGAATATGCTTTTTCTCTCCTTACAAACAAGGAAGTCTAACTAAGCTCCCCTAATGCATAGATCTGCCTATATAACCCATCCTTTATTCTTGTGTGCCTCCTTAGCTTCCTTTCACTTTCTCTCTCTCTCTCTCTCTTTGATGATGATTCGATGACTTTATCGTTACATTCAATTTTTTGGGTGGAAGAAAATGTAAACTTCCTGGTAACATGTAGTAGCTATCTTTTTTTTTTATGACGGGAAAAAATTAAACCCTGACACAAGGTACATCCATTTTTGATGACGGAGAATAGTCGTTTAAACTCTGGTACAAGTGTTGTGAGGTGGACTAAGGATGTAGAAACATGCAAGTAGTAGGAGCTAGGACTTCAACTATTATTCTTTCGATACAAGATACATATGCATGTTTATATATGAAAGTCATGTTACCAAAATAAACCTCCAAGTCTACATGACCTATCTTTCCATAATCCTAGATTATAACCGATTTCTTAGTAGATAAATTACTACTTAATATACAATTTTACACGAGTAGAGAAATCATTGTTTTCGCTTTTCACTGAAGTGATCACTTTCAAGATCATCATCGAATCTAGCTCTTGATAAGATATCAGCACTTGAATTTGACTTACCTAAATTTTGAATTAACTCACGATTTATGAGCTTAATATATGAGATCCATCTAAGCACGCCTATATCAAGAGATGAACAATGGGCTATCATTCCAACGAGAGGCAAAAAATCAGTCTCATCTCTTACATTTGCACCTATGAAATATTTTTTGTCTGTTTTCAAAGTTGTTAGCATACCCCATAGTTCTCGTTTGATGTGTGGATACTTTCATTGTGTTTCATGTAAAAATTTAGCCCCAAACCTAATTCTATATCTATTCCCTTCACTATCATCTTGACTTATGACCCAACCTATACCAATAGGACTAGTATCGACATTCAATATAATAGGTTTGTTAACAAAATAGTCTATACACTTAAGGATGGGAGCTTCAAGCAAGAATTTCTTTAATTTACACATAGCTTGTGTGTGTTTGTCAGTCCAAATAAATTTTTCTTTCTTCCTCGACAAGTCATAGAGACAATCCGCAACATGAGCAAAGTGTGGGATCCAAATAACATAAAAGATGCATGCACCCAAAAATCTATGTACCTCACTCACATTGTTACATGTTTCAAAAAGCTTGCTAATGGCATCAAGTTTTTGTGGGTATGGTTTTAGATCATAATGAACACATAAATGTCCAACAATAAGAACCTCATTGATACCAAAAATAGATTTTTTTAGGGAAAATATGAGACCTACCTCTTCAAATTGTTGAAATATTTGTTCACAATCAGAAATATGGTCAAAAACAAATTTATGACATCCAGATGAATCTTAAGTAATGTCCTTTATACTTTCCTCACTCCCTCTAATTGGAATATCATCAATTGGCATGGTAGTTGCTATTGTAGTTGTTATTGTATCCTTGATGGTGATTGAATCTTCCTCTTGATTGTGTATATCCACCTCTTTGATAACCTCTACCTCTCTGATTCTTGAAGTTCCTGTAATACTCATCTGTAGTATGATTTGACAATCCACAAATATTACATGGTGAGGAGTTATAAGGTCTCCCTCTACCTTGCTTACCTCCTCTGCCCCTTCCTCTTGAGGCTCAAATTCCTAGGAAGTTAGAAGATGGAAGTCATTGAGGGCAGCATGCTTGAATATGGGAGCATGAAAAGCTTTTGATGTAGTCATGCAATTTATTTTGGGGTGAATAGCGAATACTGCACAAACTTATGTGTCTTAATACAAACATTCTTTTCTCAATTTGATTGCACTACATTTCGGTGTGATTTCTTTTTACCTTATGTTGCAAAGAGGTAATCCGTGAAGAGAATGTTGGCATGAAGCAAACATGTCGGCATGCAAATGATGTACCATTACGCAAAAGACATATATCTCCTACACCCGCAATTTCATATGGCAAACATTCAAGCATGTACATATTTCCATGACTCCATGAGAAAAGATAGCATCACTAGCAATTCGGACTAACATGAAATGACGAAATGTGGACTAACATGAAATGACGAAACGTGAAATGACGAAACGTGTGCACATCCTAAAATCATTCTCACTTGCAACGTGTGCACATCTTTGAGTTAACTATTTCATTCACTTGATGTAATGTCGCCAAATATGACCCTCATGGCCATAATGCCAACATTTTATTTCTAAAAATGACTTTCACACATTCATGAATTATATGCCACAATTACCTACATGTCTCCTCATATATCACAAAATCATAATAGGATTTGCAAACTATAATTGGCTAGTGGAGCTTGCCAGGGCATTCATATCCATATATGCATGGTTGATGATGTCAAGATTCCATGGTGTATATGTATGCATGTACATGTGTAACCTCGTCATAATTAAACTACTCCACATCTAAGCTTTTCACATAAGAAATTTAGTGCCATAAAACCTAAAAGATGTGGTGATGACAAGATAGAGAGATTGATAACGTAACAAAAGTCTAAAAAACTCAACAGCAAGCTACTAGTCTACCACAATAATATTGGAACTCAAGAAACATAACCATTCAACCACGTCATAACTATATGATGGGAGAGCTAATTGTGCAATCAAAATTGTTGCATACGCTTACACAAAATCTAAGAAATAAAATTACCCATTACATCTCCAAAATAAGCAAGTGAATGTGAAAGAATCACGAAGAAATTTCGATAGAGTATCCCATATAAATAAAGAAATGAGAATAGAAAAAACCAATAGCAAATGTGAATGAAAAGCTATCACGTCTAAAGTTAATTATCCAAAAAAGTGCCAAGAAACGTATGGCAAAAATATGCCAATTCCATGGTTCTCCACTTCCCACTTGACAAAAAAAAGGTGGTCCATTCTATCAAGATTTAAAGGTATTATTAAACATATCGTATATCCACTAGACCGATATCTACATTAAAAGCTAACAAAATCTCAACAAAATCTTGTTGAGATATCCATGATTACCTATTTGGATCCTCATTCATGTACATGCACCCATATGATCCCACATGCAAGGGCTCCTCTCACAAGATATTAAATACTCTCATGCAAACTTGCATTATCCCACATAAATATTTTTTCCACTCTAGGAACAGCTCATTTCATCCTTCTTTGCTCATTTGCCTTGATGTTCTCTCCATCGAGCTCCAAGCCTATGAAACTAGTTCCCACATTTGTTTCTACTTCATTATCTGGTTACTATGTCATTCTAAGTGTCTTTTGAGCCTTCATAAATCATTTATTATTTTCATAGAATCTGGGACCATGTATCTTAGCACATCTCCCCTATACAAAGGATTCTAGAACAAAAAAAGTCATAAGTGGGAATCACGCCTACAAATGGGAATGACAATGACAATGGAACAATACAATCAATGAAATGGCGCAAATGAAAGTCAAGTAAGGTACCAAATGGAATGTAAACTCAAGGCTCCAAACTTGATCATATACCTACAAGTAGAAAACAAATACATTAACTACCAACAAGAACTAACAAAATCTCTTTCAATAATTGTGTCCAATTACTAAAAAAACAAAATCAAAATCCATGTGGCATAAACTAATGATAACGACAATGCCATGATACATAAGAGAATGGGAGGAAGCCAATGGTTAGTCATATTCGCATACTTGATTGTTTGGCATAGTGTTTGATACACTCATGTCGTTTTTTCAAAGTGGTGCACTTGACTATGGCCATGTAGACCATCCAAATGTGCTTCATAATGTTGAAAAGTTTCAGCCAAACATGGCTGAAAATTCCTAAAATTTGGAGAGAAACATGACTAAAAATGTCCAACCAAACATGGCTAAAAATTTGCACTCTTATTCCAGCTACATGTAATGAAAAGCCACTCGCTTTTGAAGATGCATGTGATGATTCAAATTGGATGAGTGCAATGCAATTGGAATTGGATTCTATTCACAAAAATTGTACTTGAGAGTTGTGCATTAACTTGGTAATACATCAAGTATTGTGTTGTGCACCAAGCTTCTTCTTTTTCTTGCTTATGCAGTTCATGTGCTTCTATAGACCTCGATCTCCAACAATTGGTATCAGAGCAGGTCACTACTTCATCTAGGGCATTGTTAACACCCCTCTGGTCTCAATCTCATAATCACATGAAAATTGGTGAGCATACTCAAAATTTTGATCTGAGCTCTTTTTGGCCTCTGAATGCACTATCGCAATGACTGGCTAGGAAATCTCATCCTTTTATGCCAAATATATATACAGATTTGGATTTGCTAGTACAAGTGCCTCAAAGACTACGATAGGTTTCGTAGAGCTCGAGAGGGTTTTTCTATTCAACTTTTTGAGCTAGAATCATTTTTATGCATCAAGGTATTTAGTCCCTGTACTCATGGTTGAAAGCAATGATGTACTCCATATGGTGGCTATTGAGGATAAGTTGGATGGTACAAATTACACATTGTGGGCATATATGAGGCATCATGTATTGGTAGCAAAAGGGTTGTGGAATATTGTGCAAGGTGTTGAAAAACATCCTACTACACTTACAAATATAGTTATTGAAGGTGATATAGATGGCATTGAAGATGATGATCTTCAAGTTCCTATTCGTGTCATAGTTCTTGTTGCACCTACTACAGAGCAACTTCATTGGGATGGGAGAGATGCTCAAGCACATGCATTGATAAATTTTTCCATCAAATAAGCCATGGCATCAATGATATCAAAGGGAAGCTTGGGAAGGAGTTCAAATTCTAAAACCTTGGAGATTTATGATACCTCCTAGGTATTGGATTAATATATAAGGATAATGGTATTTATCTTATGTAGAGAGTATATCTTAGATATATTGAAGAAGTATGGACTTCCAAGGTGAAAACCTTTGAGAAATCCAATGTAAGTAAGCATAAAACTGACTTCAATGGAACGTAATGGAGTTGAGGGTGCATTTTATTACAGGTCAATAGTGGGGTCTTTGAATTTTGCCACTATCACAACACCAAAGCTAGCACATATAGTTAGTGTGTTATCTCAATTCATGCAAGGATAGCTTTGACAATGACTCATAGTGTGTATAGGTGAGATGCCTTTTGGTTGATTTGGGTGTTCGTCAGTCTTTTGCCACCACCATTTTCAATGTTAGTGAGAGAAAATTAGCAATTAGAAGGAATCCTATGTTCCATGCCTGCACAAAGTACAAAGTACATTGAGGTGCACTATCATTATGGTAGGGAGAGGTTCTCTACTGGAGAGATGCATTTGGCTTATGTGCCCCCATAGGATAATGTTGCAGAATTTTTCACAAAGCCTCTACCTAGGTAGAATTGTGAACTATTTCCAAAGCATTGGGCTTACTCCTTTTGTGGATTGATTTGTTTCCATATAGCTTGACACTTCCTTCTACATGAGTGCAAGATCCTTATTCACTGCATCAATCTGAGGTGGGATTTACTGATAGATTTTGGTAGTGATGTGTGTGAACACACTTAGGACCATTGGGATAGTTTTTTTCCTTTTTAGGAGGTTTTTCCTTTGGCTGATATATGCATATATTCATAATGGCTCACTGATCTTTAAAATACACTTGGTAAAATCTTGTGTAATGAGTTGTGGTCCAAGACTCTTCATCTTCTTTGTGCTACTCGTGTGCTATCATAGACCTCAAACTCCAAGAGTGTTCAACTATCCTCATGAGTTTTTTTTTCTTTGCTTTTACCATTATATTTGCTTTTTTTTTTCGTCCTTGTTTTATGCTTCTATCATTTTATCTTTTTCTTAGTTGATCATTCATCATCATCATCACCTTCTTCTTCCTCCTCTATGTCTGACTTCTTGTTAGAATTTGAGAGGTCTTCTTCATCAAACTCCTTCTCCTATGATGTATCGCTATTTGATTCCTATCCTTTTTTTCATCCATTTTTCTTGACCATATCCTCTTCTAGCCCCTAGAGTGTTTGGAATCAATCCTCTAAATGTAGTTGCATCAGCAAACTCAGCATAGTTGGCTACTATACTTCATGCATGTCGCTTCAACCCTCATCAAAATAGTTCCCAAGAACTTTGATGTGTTGCAATCCACCTATCTAATAAATTGGCATACCTTTGAGCATAATATTTGACAATGAGCCTTTTTGCCTTTAGCCTTTGAAGGATATTTAGTATGTCTTTTAGGATCTTCTCCACCCTAAAGCATGCCAAAAATCTACGTCTCAAGGCATATTTAATCTTGAAATCTAGTTATTCCATACTACATAATCCAATCCGTGGTTTCCCCCTCAAAGGTGGCTACCAAATGAGATTTCTTGATATCATTATCAAAACTAGTAGCAACTTCGAGTGTTGGAATCTATACTGTATGTAAGCTTGAATGGACCCTGTTCTCACATGCATTTTCCCCATCTTTATGCCTAATAGGATTAGTAGGATCAGCAAGGTGTTCATGCTTAATTAGGCACCCAAAGAATCTATAATAAAGTATACTCCACCTTACAAGAGTAGGAATAGAACTTCCAGAGCTGAATTTATGAGAATTCTATTATGTTCTTGATCACACATATTGGAAATAGAGCAAAAATAAACACACAATAATTTACAACACATAATCTACACTAACTTCAAAACTTACTACAATAGTTTCTATGTGCTCCAAGTACCGTAGTTCAGTAACTTGCACTCTTTTTGAATGTAACAAACTCCTTTTCTACACTTCATGCTTTGAAATAAGATATTGTAACTTTGCATTACAAATGATCTTCATGGAATGAAGATAAAGAAACAGTATGCTATGAACATCCAAGCACATACAATAGTGTTATCTTCATGAATTACTAATTTCCAACATAAAGTAAAGAGAAATCACACTAAACAATGATGCAATCAAATTGATGAGTAATGTGTGTATTAGGACAATACATTTGTAAATTGAGAAATAATGTCTGTATTTGCTATTCACCCCAAAATAAATTGCATCAATAAATCTTGATTTTTTCATGCTCTCGTATTTGAGCTGCTGCACTCAGTAACTTCCACCTTTCCAACTTCCTAGGAATTCATGGCATCTCAATAAATTCTTTATGCCCCTTGATATCTATGCACTTGTTTTACAGAAGGTTTTTACTTAATATGCTACTAAATGTCTATAATGAGAATCCTCCCCAACTTTGTTGCCACACAGATGAAATCCTATAATTAGTCAAGAAATGAATCAAGGCACTTTCCCTAACTCATTGGAGAATGAACTTATTACTTAAGAATCAAAAGATTCAAGAATTGGATAATGACACTTCCAAGATCTTTTCCGAATACTAACTATAGTTCACTGCATGACTATGTTAGGAGGGGTGTAAGTTTCCACCACTAATGTGGAAAGAATTTCCTTAAAGAAGATATCTAACTAAAGAAACCATTTAGAACAAGCTGATAATGCATATATCCTTTCTAGTACTAGGTGATATCCAAAATAATTAGTGGATGCTTTGACCTAACCAATAGAGAGAGTCCTTTGAGTCCCTAAGGTAGCTATGCAAAGCTTAAGATAGAAATTAATCTAAATACAAGCATTAAATCTTACAGATACACTTTGGTAAGTAAAAACCAATATATATTGAATCTAGATAATAGTATGGAAAATAGTGCTTTTGAGGACAAAATTCACAAGAAATAGTATAGAAAATTGAAACCCTAATTCTTAGAAACCAATGAAAAATCAAGGTTTGGCTAGAAAAAGCCCTAATTTAATGAGATTGATATCAGTACTTATCACAAAACATAACCATAAGTAGAGGAAACACTTAGCAAAACAAGAAAAAATTTGGGAGGACCAAAACAAACATTTCACATAAATAAACATGGAAGGACATAATGGAAAAGTAGGAACATCTGATCAGAGATTGTAGGAATATCTTCAAGTACTTTTATACAAATAGGTTTTGAGCCTATGTCTACTAGGATGATTTGCATAAGGAACTCATTAGATTGAGTAACTTACAATTTCCCTTAAACTTGATGCCTATGGATCAATTTAAGGATGGCTGATATAAGGATAGACACAGATATGTGTAGGTATTCACAAGTAGTCCTAATGAAACTAATGAATTGCATCAATGCTCAAAAAAAGGAGCTTGGGATCACAAGCTAGAATAACAAGATAATCCAAGAAATAGTAAACATCACACACGAGTACAATCACAAAGGGAAAGAAGGTATCAAACTTCATCTAATCATTTTTTAAAGAAGGGGAAGTAGTAGATGAATTCCCTATCAGAAGGCGAAATAAGTGGAATAATCAAGGAAGAAGATTGAGACCATCACAAGTAGCCAAATGTGTGAAAAATCAATATGAGGGATCTACTCATCCTCATGACCATGTAGCAAAGTATGAACAAATTCTGAGAGCAAAAGAAGTAGTTAAATATAGTACTTAGTTTGAAGCTTTTGGATTAGCCCTAAGAGGACCTACCTTATCATGGATTTTAGCATTAAGAAAGGAAGTGTTTGGAAACATTGAGAGGTTCTTGGAAGAATTTATAGGGGAATTTTCCAAAAGAGCCATCAAACATAGTACTATTACATTGATTCATCCATTTAAATAGACACCTGAGGCAAGTGCGGAAATAGCTACAAGAATATTTAAGAACTACGTGGATAGATATCCAAATGATGAAAAACTCTCCATGCCAAAAAGGGTGTCATTATTCATTGAAGGATTGAATAATGCCGAGTTGATAATCATGGTCTATTTTACAAGATATATAGACCTAGACACTTGCATCAAAGAAGCAATTGATTTAGAAGATAATAGAGGAAATGATCTTCTAGTATATGAACAACAAGTCAATGGGGAGATTAGAATACCACCCACAGAAGAATTATCTCAAGCCATAGAAAAATCTTTAGGAGTTACAATCATATCAAATATATTCAACTCCAAAACAACACAATTAAGGAAATGTTATGTGTGTGGAGAAAACCATCCTACTCATGTGTGTAACCATAAAAAACCATCCCATATTTAGGACAAGAGAACACTCAAGTATTCTACTCTAGAGAAGAACTGGACAAATCATATAAGTGATGAGGGCTTCTATAATAAAAATCCATTGATCGAAAGGGAATTTCAAAACTAGACAATACAATTTAGAGAAAAGGATTTTTTGGATTAGCCTAGAGTTGTGTTCGTGCAACAAGGACCTATACAAAAAAATACACACCAATGGAAGAAAATTTGGAAAGCTCCTTAATACGAACTAGAGAGTATTCTTATGTTTATAATAGCAATTTAGAGGAGCATTCAAAAGGACACAAATTAGAAACTCAAACCTACTAGCTAGATTGAGATTGAAAATTGCAGATGGACATATAGAGAAACCCTTGAGTATTTGGAAAAAGGTAATAATAAGAATAGTGTAATTGAAATAGAACATACATTTGCAATGGTGGAATTTCCTCATCTCACATCATATGAGATCATCTTAAGAAGAACTTTTATGAGACAATCGTATATAGTTCAAGAGTGGGGAAAAGATTGCCTTTACCTACCAAAACAAGGAAATGTAACTAGAGTCAATAGTAGGAGAGGGAGTTATCATGACATATCTCCAAGAGAGTGGAATAAAGTGCACAATTAATATGATACTACAATTGAGTCTGTGGAAGTGCTAATTGAAGAGAGTGAGAGTGAAGCACCACTTTGGGCATGTGGTCCAACAAGAAAGAAAATACCAAAGAGATTTCTTTACAGGAGAGAAGATTGTATAAATGAGAGAGTGATCGAGGATCAAAGTTATATACCTCAACAATTTAATGATGAATATTTTGAACCCTATGGATAGACTCAGATCTTGTCTACACTCGATGTAGCTAATGAGGAGAATGTGTGAATAGATTTTCAAAATGAGAAAGTGTATGATATATTTCACATAGCCTTAATAATGATAATAATAGAGGGAAATGACAATGCATCCAAGTCAAAAGAACAAGACTCGGAATAAATGGGCAAGATTTCATACCTCGAAAAGGTGGGAGCAAGTGATGTGGTCAAGGATAAAATTTCCAAGAAATCTAACAAAATCAGACACAAAGAAGAGGAAAAAATAGTGAATCATAAGAAGGATTCAAAACAGGAAAACAAGGAAACTCATGAGGAAGAAGGAGGAAAATTGATGTTCCACCTAAGTTTTAAAATTTTGAGATTGAAGTAAATTTTTTGCTGAACTTAAAACCAGAAAGGGAGAAAACAAGAGGAGAGTCCTATGATAATCAAGAGGAGACTAAAAGCATAGTGATTACCCAATAGGGGGGAGAAGATAAAGATATTGTAATAGTAGTTGATATGTTGTCTGAGGAAGAAGAGGCCTTAATTAAATTGGTTAGGGAATTTAGAGATGTATTTTCCTTTAGTTACAAAGATCTCAAAGGAATAGATCCTACTAGTTGCGTGCATAGAGATACCTATAGCACCAGATGTTGAACCTAATAAACAAAGTCATTATACATGCAATGATAAATACTTTGTAAATATTAAAGAAGGAGTATATAAATGATTGGCTATTGATTTCATTGATGAAACTGAGTACAATGAATGGATATCCCCAATAGTTGTAGATTTAAAGAAGAATGGACAACTTAGAGTTTGTATAAACTTGAAAAAAGTTAATGCTGCAACTATTAGAGAGGGTAGTTGGAAAGGAGGAGTAAAGTTTTTTGGATGGCGGTTTACGATACAAAGAGGTTCCAATTGCATTATAAGATCAACATAAGACAAGCCTTGCTATAGAATGGGGTGTCTATGCATTTCGGGTTATGCCTTTTGGCTTAAAAAATACACCAGCCACATTCTCAAAGATGATGTGCCATGTGTTTAAAGATTTTCTACGACATGTCATGGAAATCTATATGGATGATCTATCTACCTTTTCAAATAAAAGAGAAGATCATTCACAGGACATGAGAACCATATTACAAAAATGTAGGGCTTACATGGTTTGTCTTAACCCAAAAAAATTTGTCTTTTTTGTCAGGAAAGGTAGATGCTAGGACATATTGTATCCAAAAATTTCATCTTTATGGATGAAGATAAAATAAAGGCCATAGTGAACTTACCTTCGCCTACCAATGTGAAATATTTTTAAAATCCATGCGACATTGTGGATATTGTAGGGTTCGTCTTAACCTAGAAAAATGTGTCTTTCTTGTTAGGCAAGGCAAGATACTAGGACATATAGATCCAAAAATTGCATCTATACTAATGAAGATGAAATAGACGTCATAGTGAACGTACCTAAGCCAAAAAATATGAAAGAGCTGGAAAGATTCATTGGAAATTGTGGATATTATAGGAAGTTTGTAAACAAGTTAGTTGATATTGCAAAACCTTTGTATGCATTGATTACAAAGTGCGAGTGGAGTGATGAATGTGGTAAAGCTTTTTAAACCCTAAATACTTGTTTAGTCACTCCACCAATATCAAAAACACCTCAATGGGATTCGATATTTCATGTACATGTGGATGCTTCCATCTTTGCTTTAGGTTGTGTATTGGCACAACCTATAGAAGGAAGTATAGTAGATTTTCCAATAGTATATGCAAGTGGACAATTGAATTGGGCTCAGAAAAACTACATCACAACCTATAGGATAGGGAATCAATTGAATTGGATAGGATATAAATTTTCTAACATGACTATGGAGTTAGAACAACTTGGAGCATCTAGATCACAAGCTATCATGAGTATTTATGCAGACAAGAGAAGACAGAAGGCATATTATGATTTACATATCAAGGATAAAGACTTTCCCGAAAGAGATTTAGCTCTAGCCTACACAATAAAAGAACATGGTAAAAACCAAGAAAAAGGGTACATAGACCATATATCCTTCATAGGATTAGTCCTAGTGGAGCAGTGAAATTGGCAAACCTAGATGAAGTTATGCTAGATTATGTAAGTGGATACAGAATAAATGATATATAAAAGCATTGATAGTGGAAGTATGGAGACGATTACAACAAAATCAAAGAAAAAAAGAAGAAGAAAGAATAATAAAACAAGAAGCTCAAGAGGAGTCCAAGGAAAGGATTAGAAATGAAAAAAAAAGAGACATTTGATGAATTCTAAGATAGATCAAGACAAAGTTAGAGATCACTTGAGAGTAGTTGAAATGAACTATCAAGGAACAAAAGTTAGTGTTTTGTGGATATTGGAGCTCAAATGAACCTAATTAGTTCCAACTTGTTGAATCGAATTGAGGAAAGAAAATATAGTAAAAACACAATGATTAAAGTAATTAATGTACAAAGTCTTTCTTTATTGCCAATAGTAAAATTTGATTTGAAAATAGAAGAAGAAAAGAATTTAGTGGAGTGTGAGGTATGCCATGAAGAGTTAATACCGAGTTGTTGTTTTTGGCTAATTCTGAGTTATTTTTGGCTAACTTAAGTCCTAGATTCTACGTCAGCTCATCCGTGACCTTGAGTTGATCATCTTTACCTATTCCAATATATGTGTTGTCGATGGTCTAGGTCTTATCGATTGTGTGATCGAATTGAGTAGGATCATTTTCCACTACAAGAGGCCTAGTTTGTGGAGATGAGAAACAAATAGTGGTTTGGCCTAGTTTTTGGACAAGAGTGGATGAGGTGAATCAAATATTCTTTGGAGTTTGAAATAAAACTGATAAAATTAAAAGTCAGGGATAAATCTATGAGAATGTTGCTTGTGAGTAATGATATGGAGGAAGTAGAATCAAAGATATACAAAGTGGACATGTAGATATTCAAATTTCTAGCTAAAGAAAAATAAAAAACAGCAACAAATAACAAAGTAGAAAGGCAATAAAATACCAGAAAAATAAAATACCAAAAAACACCAAAAAAATACCAACAAATAACATATTAAAAAAATGCATAAATATTAGACAAGTCTAGAGACAAAGGTAACAATTAAAGGAGGACTTGCAAAGAGCTTCAAAATATAATAAACAAGAAGAGCAGACCTAGAAAGAAATGCAAAAGAAATGGACAAGAGTTATCCTAGAGCAGACCTAGAAATAGAAAGAACTAAGCTCTGCATGAAAATGATTGAAGTGGCCCATGCCATGTTCGAAGCAAACCAATTAGTTAACTGGAGTAATCTAATTAAGCCTGAGTTGCATTTTCAAGGCATGATAGAGATTCATAGCACATAACTGGAAAGGCTCCTTGTGTCAAGATCTTGCCAAGAGAAGTCTCATTGGTAGTGTCATAAGTACTCAATTATACCAAAAGTGGAGTTTCCCTTCAATACACAAGTATTCATCATATATTTCATCATATATGGAATAAAATCTTGATGCGAGCATTGATTCCCCCGTGCATTCTAAAACAATATTGTAGAATTTTCAATATAAAATGTGGGAACCTTTTCGTAACCAAATCGACACGTACTAGGGATGCAATGGAGTTTCGTACCTCCTTCCTTCGTTTCATAAATGTATAATAATTTAAGAATCGTTCTGAAGAAAGAGAATAAAATGAAATTCAATGCCAATAAAGTAAGGGGATTTTGTAAGGAAATAGAATAAGAGAAATCCAATACACGAGAGAGAGAGGAAAAAAATATGCCAATTCCATGGTTCTCCACTTCCCACTTGACAAAACAAAGGTGGTCCATTCTATCATGAGTCATCTTTGACCAGCTCTAAGCATATGAAGATAAATCAAGATTTAAAGGTATCATTAAAGCTATTGTATATCCACTAGACCGATATCTACATTAAAAGCTAACAAAATCTCAACAAAATCTTGTTGAGATATCCATGATTACCTTTTTGGATCCACATTCATGCACATGCACCCATATGATCCCACATGCAAGGGATCCTCTCACAAAATATTAAATACTCTCATGTTAACTTGCATTATCCCACATAAACATTTTTTCCACTCTAGGAGCAGCTCATTTCATCCTTCTTTGCTCATTTGCCTTGATGTTCTCTCCATCGGCCTCCAAGCCTATGAAACTAGTTCCCACATTTGTTTCTAGCCCCTCGACCATATCATCTTCTAGCCCCTAGAGTGTCTGCAGAATCAATCCTCTAAATGTAGTTGCATCAGCAAACTCAGCATAGTTGGCTACTATACTTCATGCATGTCACTTCAACTAAATGTCTATAATGAGAATCCTCCCCAACTTTGTTGCCACACAATTGAAATCCTATAATTAGTCAAGAAATGAATCAAGGCACTTTCCCTAACTCATTGGAGAATGAACTTATTACTTAAGAATCAAAAGATTCAAGAATTGGATAATGACACTTCCTCCGAATACTAACTATAGTTCACTGCATGACTATGTTAGGAGGGGTGTAAGTTTCCACCACTAATGTGGAAAGAATTTCCTTAAAGAAGATATCTAACTAAAGAAACCATTTAGAACAAACTGATAATGCATATATCCTTTCTAGTACTAGGTGATATCCAAAATAATTAGTGGATGCTTTGACCTAACCAATAGAGAGAGTCCTTTGAGTCCCTAAGGTAGCTATGCAAAGCTTAAGATAGAAATTAATCTAAATACAAGGATTAAATCTTACAGATACACTTTGGTAAGTAAAAACCAATATATATTGAATCTAGATAATAGTATGGAAAATAGTGCTTTTGAGAACAAAATTCACAAGAAATAGTATAGAAAATTGAAACCCTAATTCTTAGAAACCAATGAAAAATCAGGGTTTGGCTAGAAAAAGCCCTAATTTAATGAGATTGATATCAGTACTTATCACAAAACATAACCATAAGTAGAGGAAACACTTAGCAAAACAAGACAAAATTTGGGAGGACCAAAACAAACATTTCACATAAATAAACATGGAAGGACATAATGGAAAAGTAGGAACATCTGATCAAAGATTGTAGGAATATCTTCAAGTACTTTTATACAAATAGGTTTTGAGCCTATGTCTACTAGGATGATTTGCATAAGGAACTCATTACATTGAGTAACTTACAATTTCCCTTAAACTTGATGCCTATGGATCAATTTAAGGATGGCTGATATAAGGATAGACACAGATATGTGTAGGTATTCACAAGTAGTCCTAATGAAACTAATGAATTGCATCAATGCTCAAAAAAAGGAACTTGGGATCACAAGCTAGAATAACAAGATAATCCAAGAAATAGTAAACATCACACACGAGTACAATCGCAAAGGGAAAGAAGGTATCAGACTTCATCTAATCATTTTTTAAAGAAGGGGAAGTAGTAGATGAATTCCCTATCAGAAGGCGAAATAAGTGGAATAATCAAGGAAGAAGATTGAGACCATCACAAGTAGCCAAATGTGTGAAAAATCAATATGAGGGATCTACTCATCCTCATGACCATGTAGCAAAGTATGAACAAATTCTGAGAGCAAAAGAAGTAGTTAAATATAGTACTTAGTTTGAAGCTTTTGGATTAGCCCTAAGAGGACCTACCTTATCATGGATTTTAGCATTAAGAAAGGAAGTGTTTGGAAACATTGAGAGGTTCTTGGAAGAATTTATAGGGGAATTTTCCAAAACAGCCATCAAACATAGTACTATTACATTGATTCATCCATTTAAATAGACACCTGAGGAAAGTGTGGAAATAGCTACAAGAATATTTAAGAACTACGTGGATAGATATCCAAATGATGAAAAACTCTCCATGCCAAAAAGGGTGTCATTCATTGAAGGATTGAATAATGCCGAATTGATAATCATGGTCTATTTTACAAGATATATAGACCTAGACACTTGCATCAAAGAAGCAATTGATTTAGAAGATAATAGAGGAAATGATCTTCTAGTATATGAACAACAGGTCAATGGGGAGATTAGAATACCACCCACAGAAGAATTATCTCAAGCCATAGAAAAATCTTTAGGAGTTACAATCATATCAAATATATTCAACTCCAAAACAACACAATTAAGGAAATGTTATGTGTGTGGAGAAAACCATCCTACTCATGTGTGTAACCATTAAAAACCATCCCATATTTAGGACAAGAGAACACTCAAGTATTCTACTCTAGAGAAGAACTGGACAAATCATATAAGTGATGAGGGCTTCTATAATAAAAATCCATTGATCTAAAGGGAATTTCAAAACTAGACAATACAATTTAGAGAAAAGGATTTTTTGGATTAGCCTAGAGTTGTGTTCGTGCAACAAGGACCTATACAAAAAAATACACACCAATGGAAGAAAATTTGGAAAGCTCCGTAATACGAACTAGAGAGTATTCTTATGTTTATAATAGCAATTTAGAGGAGCATTCAAAAGGACACAAATTGGGATTATGTATATAACAAAGAACCTTATCTTTGAGCTTTAGATTTGGGAAATTGGAGAGTGGAAATGCATGCAACCATATTCATGTATATAACCAACAACTACATGTCAAAACCGAAAACCCTAATTTAAGAGTATTTAGAAGGTGAATTGTAAAAAGTATGGTGGAGACCATTTTTTAATAGATCTCCCTTAGCCACCTACCTTTAGAGTAGAGGGTGCATTTTGTAAAGAGTGTGGGATTGAACAATTGATTAGAGATTGTCCAAAAAATTCAAATAGGCAAAATGTAAAGAATCAAATATCTTTGAAAGCTATGCATATTCTATCAACTTTTTGTAGTGATCAATATGAGCTAACACCTATGAAAGTGGTAATTAAAGCCCAAGCAAGAAATTAAAAGATGAACATTGATGGAGAAAAGGAAGTTTAATTGAAATGGCAAAGAAAAACTTGAAAAAGAGTTCTTCATGGAAATAAATAAGAGTAAAACAAAAATCAAAATGGGAAAAGAAAGTACAAGAGTTGGTGCATGAAGAGTTTACAAGAAAATATGCAAAATAAATGAGGGAAGGAGTTTTTGACATGTATGAACAAACAAGTGAGTGCAAACCAATAAAGGAATTGTCAAAACAATTAGACACTTTGATCATAGCATCCAAGACTAGAATAAAGTAAGGAACTATACCAACAAGGCAAGAAAAAGTATATCCAATGCTAGAACTAGAAGCAGAAAGAATGCATTTGTGTAAGGAGATCATTTAAAAGACATTAAAATTGCTAGAAAGGTCTGTCTAACCATAAAACCCTAGCAAATTGCATGAGAAGGTGTGGAAGGAATTGATAGAGAACAAGTTGCGATCATACAAGAATGATAATCTTCATACCACAAAACAAAAGGGAGTCAGGAACAAACAATTGAGGCACACATACTTGAAGAAATACCATTGAAAGTGGAGGTGAGAGTGAATGAAGGGTGTAAAATCTCTTTTCAAATGAGTGTAATAGAAATAGTGAAACAAAACACTCATGTAGAGAAATACTTGAACAAGAAGAAGAAGACTCAAAATGTGAAGTCTCTTAAGTCAGTGATGGATTCATTGATGCAAGTAACAATAGAAAAAATTGGGGGTTATTATGAAGGAAAATAATGGAATACAATACTCTCAATTTACCATGAAGATAAACAAGTCAATGCCATTATAGATAGTGGAGCTAGAGTAGCCATAATGCGAAAAAAAATCTAGGAAGAATGAGAAGCTTAAAAACTCAAACCTACTAGCTAGATTGAGATTGAAAATTGCAGATGGACATATAGAGAAACCCTTGAGTATTTGGAAAAAGGTAATAATAAGAATAGTGTAATTGAAATAGAACATACATTTGCAATGGTGGAATTTCCTCATCTCACATCATATGAGATCATCTTAAGAAGAACTTTTATGAGACAATCGTATATAGTTCAAGAGTGGGGAAAAGATTGCCTTTACCTACCAAAACAAGGAAATGTAACTAGAGTCAATAGTAGGAGAGGGAGTTATCATGACATATCTCCAAGAGAGTGGAATAAAGTGCACAATTAATAAGATACTACAATTGAGTTTGTGGAAGTGCTAATTGAAGAGAGTGAGAGTGAAGCACCACTTTGGGCATGTGGTCCAACAAGAAAGAAAATACCAAAGAGATTTCTTTACAGGAGAGAAGATTGTATAAATGAGAGAGTGATCGAGGATCAAAGTTATATACCTCAACAATTTAATGATGAATATTTTGAACCCTACGGATAGACTCACATCTTGTCTACACTCGATGTAGCTAATGAGGAGAATGTGTGAATAGATTTTCAAAATGAGAAAGTGTATGATATATTTCACATAGCCTTAATAATGATAATAATAGAGGGAAATGACAATGCATCCAAGTCAAAAGAACAAGACTCGGAATAAATGGGCAAGATTTCATACCTCGAAAAGGTGGGAGCAAGTGATGTGGTGAAGGATAAAATTTCCAAGAAATCTAACAAAATCAGACACAAAGAAGAGGAAAAAATAGTGAATCATAAGAAGGAGTCAAAACAGGAAAACAAGGAAACTCATGAGGAGGAAGGAGGAAAATTGATGTTCCACCTAAGTTTTAAAACTTTGAGATTGAAGTAAATTTTTTGCTGAACTTAAAACCAGAAAGGGAGAAAACAAGAGGAGAGTCCTATGATAATAAAGAGGAGACTAAAAGCATAGTGATTACCCAATAGGGGGGAGAAGATAAAGATATTGTAATAGTAGTTGATATGCTGTCTGAGGAAGAAGAGGCCTTAATTAAATTGGTTAGGGAATTTAGAGATGTATTTTCCTTTAGTTACAAAGATCTCAAAGGAATAGATCCTACTAGTTGCGTGCATAGACATACCTATAGCACTAGATGTTGAACCTAATAAACAAAGTCATTATACATGCAATGATAAATACTTTGTAAATATTAAAGAAGGAGTATATAAATGATTGGTTATTGATTTCATTGATGAAACTGAGTACAATGAATGGATATCCCCAATAGTTGTAGTTTTAAAGAAGAATGGACAACTTAGAGTTTGTATAAACCTGAAAAGTTAATGCTGCAACTATTAGAGAGGGTAGTTGGAAAGGAGGACTAAAGTTTTTTGGATGGCGCTTTACGATACAAAGAGGTTCCAATTGCATTATAAGATCAACATAAGACAAGCCTTGCTATAGAATGGGGTGTCTATGCATTTCGGGTTATGCCTTTTGGCTTAAAAAATACACCAGCCACATTCTCAAAGATGATGTGCCATGTGCGTAAAGATTTTCTACGACATGTCATGGAAATCTATATGGATGATGTATCTACCTTTTCAAATAAAACTGAAGATCATTCACAGGACATGAGAACCATATTACAAAAATGTAGGGCTTACATGGTTTGTCTTAACCCAAAAAAATTTGTCTTTTTTGTCAGGAAAGGTAGGATGCTAGGACATATTGTATCCAAAAATTTCATCTTTATGGATGAAGATAAAATAAAGGCCATAGTGAACTTACCTTCGCCTACCAATGTGAATTATTTTTAAAATCCATGCGACATTGTGGATATTGTAGGGTTCGTCTTAACCTAGAAAAATGTGTCTTTCTTGTTAGGCAAGGCAGGATACTAGGACATATAGTATCCAAAAATTGCATCTATACTAATGAAGATGAAATAGACGTCATAGTGAACGTACCTAAGCCAAGAGATATGAAAGAGCTGGAAAGATTCATTGGAAATTGTGGATATTATAGGAAGTTTGTAAACAAGTTAGTTGATATTGCAAAACCTTTGTATGCATTGATTACAAAGTGCGAGTGGAGTGATGAATGTGGTAAAGCTTTTTAAACGCTAAATACTTGTTTAGTCACTCCACCAATATCAAAAACACCTCAATGGGATTCAATATTTCATGTACATGTGGATGCTTCCATCTTTGCTTTAGGTTGTGTATTGGCACAACCTATAGAAGGAAGTGTAGTAGATTTTCCAATAGTATATGCAAGTGGACAATTGAATTGGGCTTAGAAAAACTACATCACAACCTATAGGATAGGGAATCAATTGAATTGGATAGGATATAAATTTCCTAACATGACTATGGAGTTAGAACAACTTGGAGCATCTAGATCACAAGCTATCATGAGTATTTATGCAGACAAGAGAAGACAGAAGGCATATTATGATTTACATATCAAGGATAAAGACTTTCCCGAAGGAGATTTAGCTCTAGCCTACACAATAAAAGAACATAGTAAAAACCAAGAAAAAGGGTACGTAGACCATATATCCTTCATAGGATTAGTCCTAGTGGAGCAGTGAAATTGGCAAACCTAGATGAAGTTATGCTAGATTATGTAAGTGGATACAGAATAAATGATATATAAAACCATTGATAGTGGAAGTATGGAGACGATTACAACAAAATCAAAGAAAAAAAGAAGAAGAAAGAATAATAAAACAAGAAGCTCAAGAGGAGTCCAAGGAAAGGATTAGAAATGAAAAAAAAAAGAGACATTTGATGAATTCTAAGATAGATCAAGACAAAGTTAGAGATCACTTGAGAGTAGTTGAAATGAACTATCAAGGAACAAAAGTTAGTGTTTTGTGGATATTGGAGCTCAAATGAACCTAATTAGTTCCAACTTGTTGAATCGAATTGAGGAAAGAAAATATAGTAAAAACACAATGATTAAAGTAATTAATGTACAAAGTCTTTCTTTATTGCCAATAGTAAAATTTGATTTGAAAATAGAAGAAGAAAAGAATTTAGTGGAGTGTGAGGTATGCCATGAAGATTTAATACCGAGTTGTTGTTTTTGGCTAATTCTGAGTTATTTTTGGCTAACTTAAGTCCTAGATTCTACGTCAGCTCATCCGTGACCTTGAGTTGATCATCTTTACCTATTCCAATATATGTGTTGTCGATGGTCTAGGTCTTATCGATTGTGTGATCGAATTGAGTAGGATCATTTTCCACTACAAGAGGCCTAGTTTGTGGAGATGAGAAACAAATAGTGGTTTGGCCTAGTTTTTGGACAAGAGTGGATGAGGTGAATCAAATATTCTTTGGAGTTTGAAATAAAACTGATAAAATTAAAAGTCAGGGATAAATCTATGAGAATGTTGCTTGTGAGTAATGATATGGAGGAAGTAGAATCAAAGATATACAAAGTGGACATGTAGATATTCAAATTTCTAGCTAAAGAAAAATAAAAAACAGCAACAAATAACAAAGTAGAAAGGCAATAAAATACCAGAAAAATAAAATACCAAAAAACACCAAAAAAATACCAACAAATAACATATTAAAAAAATGCTTTAATATTAGGCAAGTCTAGAGACCAAGGTAACAATTAAAGGAGGACTTGCAAAGAGCTTCAAAAAATAATAAACAAGAAGAGCTTATCAAGCTAGGATAAGAGGTAGGACCAATGCAAAAGAAATGGACAAGAGTTATCCTAGAGCAGTCCTAGAAATAGAAAGAACTAAGCTCTGCATGAAAATGATTGAAGTGGCCCATGCCATGTTCGAAGCAAACCAATTAGTTAACTGGAGTAATCTAATTAAGCCTGAGTTGCATTTTCAAGGCATGATAGAGATTCATAGCACATAACTGGAAAGGCTCCTTGTGTCAAGATCTTGCCAAGAGAAGTCTCATTGGTAGTGTCATAAGTACTCAATTATACCAAAAGTGGAGTTTCCGTTCAATACACAAGTATTCACAAGGATTATTGAGAGAGATTCAAGAAGAGAAGTGGAGACCAGAAAAAGGAGCTCAACCTCCCATCCAAAAAATAAATGATCTTCATTATCAAGTTCCTCAAGATATCCCATCCATATATGGAGAGCAAGAAGACAAACAATCAAGTGAGTGAATGGATTTTGAATCCAATGCCCGACAACAGTTACCTCACTTGACTAGCCCATGAGAATCAAAGTCTATTCAAATGAGAGTGCCCACCATCAAGGTAAGAAATGAGGATTTAGTTCTCCCTAGGAACACAGAGGTAGTAGAGAACACTAAAGTGGAGTGTCATCTGACATTAGAAGAATTGTTGAAAGTAAAACCTGAGTTGTGGAAGTGCATAGTTATCCAATTATTGAAAGTTGCTAATGCCTACTCTCATAATGGATGGAGAGAAAAAGAAGATACCCTTAGACAAGAATGGAAATACCTATCTACACATCTCCTACCAAGGCTACACCCACACCCACTACACTATACATAGTTGATGCCACTAACAACACGTCCAATGATATGGACATCCCACGAACCATTGCACAACCACACTCTATTTTCACTCCACTTTCGACCATGACACCACTTCAGCATTCCATTTTCCCTTTCTCTTTCCCTTCTACTCTACATTCCATATTGATCTGCATACCACCATGCATTCACTCTCCACGATCTCATCATTAGTTATCAATAATGCACTCAAGAAAAATGTTTAACAACATGAATGAAGTCGGCAACGAATTCATCTCCTTAGGCTAGAAGTACGAGGACTTGGAATGGACCACCACCCAACTCCAAGCGAGTCTTAATTCATTAAACATAAAAAATTGTTTCCCTCAATGCCCCTTAGAACGAGGTCAAGGATGTTGAAGATGTAAGGGTCATGTGACCTTATCCCCATATTCATGTCCAAAAAAACCCTCAGGGCCCCCACCAAATAGCAATACCCATCTAGGTCCATGTACCACTAGTAAAGTATGCACAGGGAAATAGAGATAGAACCCTACTACTAACAGATAGAAAATTGTACTCATTGGATAGTGTGACTTCCATTCCTTGGATGATGGTCCTCATGAACATTCTTGTTCATTTGAATTTCTTGCATCATATATTTCATCATATATGGAATAAAAATTTCGATTTAAAAAATCTTGATGCGAGCATTGATTCCCCCGTGCATTCTAAAACAATATTGTAGAATTTTCAATATAAAATCGACACGTACTAGGGATGCAATGGAGTTTCGTACCTCCTTCCTTCGTTTCATAAATGTATAATAATTTAAGAATCGTTCTGAAGAAAGAGAATAAAATGAAATTCAATGCCAATAAAGTAAGGGGATTTTGTAAGGAAATAGAATAAGAGAAATCCAATACACGAGAGAGAGAGGACATATTTTCTTGGTGTGTGTGTGTGTGCTTTTTTTGTGATTTTTTGCACAAGGACATCCTATTTAGAACAAAAACATTTTTACTATAAAAATAATTCTAGTACAAAAAGCATTGGACCTGAAAAAAGACATTCTACCAACAAAAAGAAGCATTCTACTACAAAAAACCATTCTAATGTAGGTGTATATGTTTCGATGCATGGATGTATGTGTATGTGTTAAAAAAACATTTTACTATAAAAAATAGTTCTACTACGAAAAGCATTTGAGCTGAAAAGAAACATTCTACCAACAGAAAAAAAAGCATTCTACTACAAACGACCATTCTATGTTTGTATGCATGCATGTATGTGTATGTACGTGAGTATGTGTATGTGTTAAGAAAACATTTTAGTACAAATAATAATTCTACTACAAAAAACATTTCACCTTAAAAACGGCATTCTACCAACAAAAAAAAGCATTCTACTACAAAACACCATTCTAATGTATGTGTATATGTTTGTACTCATGCATGTATGTGTATGTATGTGTGTATGTGTTTCTCGTATGTTTATGTGTATGTATCTGTGTATATATGTATATATGTGTGTGTTTATGTGTGTGCATGTGTATATGTGTGCCTATGTGAGTATGTGTGTATGTGTGTATGTGTTTCTCGTATGTGTGTATGTGTGTATGTGTATGTGAGTATGTGTGTTTATGTGTGTATGTGTTTCTCGTATGTTTATGTGTATGTATCTGTGTATATATGTATATATGTGTGTGTTTATGTGTGTGCATGTGTATATGTGTGCCTATGTGAGTGTGGGAGCATATGTGTATGTGTGTGTGTTTATGTTATTATGTGGGTATGTATGTCTATGTATCTTTGTGAGTGTATGTGTGTGCCTATGTAAGTGTGTCAGCGTATGTATGTGTATGTATGTATGTGTGTATTTATCTATGTATGTATTGCAATATGTCCTCGCATATGTCAAACGTCCTCTTATTTATTTCCACCATGCAATTATTCTTGCAAATTACATTTTAAACCACAAAACAAATTGGATCAAACTTTAACTTTATCACATGGCTCGGAGATTCAAACATTATGTATAACAAAGATAAAACAAAAAACGATTGGGGCAAAAGGATGGATGAAGGAATAAATTATCTTGTATCGAAGAGAAACCAAGGGAAACAACTTCATTTTCAGAATAAGTACATAGAATAACTATATCAACAGACAATAGGAGTGAGACTAAAAATAAGCAAGAAGCTAGGTTTGTGTTATAAAACCCAATACAGGAGAGAGAGAGCGCCTATAAATTAGAGATTATTGTAGAGAGAGAGAGAGAGAGAGAGAGAGAGAGAGAGAGAGATTCTGTTATCTTTTGCTCTTGTATACAATGCTTCAAATTGAATACAAGGAGGAAAAACAAGGTTTGGATGCTGGCCTCATCGACAACGAGATGACACAGCTGGGAGATACAAAGGTAGCAAGCAAAGCATCCAACAAAGACCATGTCGAATCGTCTGGGTTGAGAGACCAGCTAGAATCGTCATGTGACCTTATCCCCATATTCATGTCCAAAAAAACCCTCATATCCCTATGGGATGCAACCACCTATGGGAGGGTTCATGCATATGGCAATATATTACAATAGGCCCCCACCAAATAGCAATACCCATGTGGGTCCATGTACCACCAGTAAACTATACAGAGGGACATAGAGATAGAACCCTACTACTAACAGATAGAAAATTGTACTCATTGGATAGTGTGACTTCCATTCGTTGGATGATGGTCCTCATGAAGTAAATTTTTTACTGAACTTAAAACCAGAAAGGGAGAAAACAAGAGGAGAGTCCTATGATAATCAAGAGGAGACTAAAAGCATAGTGATTACCCAATAGGGGGGAGAAGATAAAGATATTGTAATAGTAGTTGATATGCTGTCTGAGGAAGAAGAGGCCTTAATTAAATTGGTTAGGGAATTTAGAGATGTATTTTCCTATAGTTACAAAGATCTCAAAGGAATAGATCCTACTATTTGCATGCATAGAAATACCTATAGCACCAGATGTTAAACCTAATAAACAAAGTCATTATACATGCAATGATAAATACTTTGTAAATATTAAAGAAGGAGTATATAAATGATTGGCTATTGATTTCATTGATGAAACTGAGTACAATGAATGGATATTCCCAATAGTTGTAGTTTCAAAGAAGAATGGACAACTTAGAGTTTGTATAAACTTGAAAAAAGTTAATGCTGCAACTATTAGAGAGGGTAGTTGGAAAGGAGGACTAAAGTTTTTTGGATGGCGCTTTACGATACAAAGAGGTTCCAATTGCATTATAAGATCAACATAAGACAAGCCTTGCTATAGAATGGGGTGTCTATGCATTTCGGGTTATGCCTTTTGGCTTAAAAAATACACCAGCCACATTCTCAAAGATGATGTGCCATGTGTTTAAAGCTTTTCTACGACATGTCATGGAAATCTATATGGATGATCTATCTACCTTTTCAAATAAAAGTGAAGATCATTCACAGGACATGAGAACCATATTACAAAAATGTAGGGCTTACAGGGTTTGTCTTAACCCAAAAAAATTTGTCTTTTTTGTCAGGAAAGGTAGGATGCTAGGACATATTGTATCCAAAAATTTCATCTTTATGGATGAAGATAAAATAAAGGCCATAGTGAACTTACATTCGCCTACAAATGTGAAATATTATTAAAATCCATGCGACATTGTGGATATTGTAGGGTTCGTCTTAACCTAGAAAAATGTGTCTTTCCTGTTAGGCAAGGCAGGATACTAGGACATATAGTATCAAAAAATTGCATCTATACTAATGACGATGAAATAGACGTCATAGTGAACGTAGCTAAGCCAAAAAATATGAAAGAACTGGAAAGATTGATTGGAAATTGTGGCTATTATAGGAAGTTTGTAAACAAGTTAGTTGATATTGCAAAACCTTTGTATGCATTGATTACAAAGTGCGAGTGGAGTGATGAATGTGGTAAAGCTTTTTAAACCCTAAAGATTCGATATTTCATGTACATGTGGATGCTTCCATCTTTGCTTTAGGTTGTGCATTGGCACAACCTATAGAAGGAAGTGTAGTAGATTTTCCAATAGTATATGCAAGTGGACAATTGAATTGGGCTCAGAAAAACCACATCACAACCTATAGGATAGGGAATCAATTGAATTGGATAGGATATAAATTTTCTAACATGACTATGGAGTTAGAACAACTTGGAGCATCTAGATCACAAGCTATCATGAGTATTTATGCAGACAAGAGAAGACAGAAGGCATATTATGATTTACATATCAAGGATAAAGACTTTCCTGAAGGAGATTTAGCTTTAGCCTACACAATAAAAGAACATAGTAAAAACCAAGAAAAAGGGTACATAGACCATATATCCTTCATAGGATTAGTCGTAGTGGAGCAGTGAAATTGGCAAACCTAGATGAAGTTATGCTAGATTATGTAAGTGGATACAGAATAAATGATATATAGAACCATTGATAGTGGAAGTATGGAGACGATTACAACAAAATCAAAGAAAAAAAGAAGAAGAAAGAATAATAAAACAAGAAGCTCAAGAGGAGTCCAAGGAAAGGATTAGAAATGAAAAAAATGAGACATTTGATGACTTCTAAGATAGATCAAGACAAAGTTAGAGATCACTTGAGAGTAGTTGAAATGAACTATCAAGGAACAAAAGTTAGTGTTTTGTTGATATTGGAGCTCAAATGAACCTAATTAGTTCCAACATGTTGAATCGAATTGAGGAAAGAAAATATAGTAAAAACACAATGATTAAAGTAATTAATGTACAAAGTCTTTCTTTATTGCCAATAGTAAAATTTGATTTGAAAATAGAAGAAGAAAAGAATTTAGTGGAGTGTGAGGTATGCCATGAAGACTTAATACTTGTAGAGGAGGTACTGGGGTATCCGCTTTTAACAAGAGTAAAGATTAAAGATCAACACTTCCAGTACGTCGCCTACTCAAGGGGGTTTCTCTTTAGGGAAGTATACCTTTTAACATTTCTGTGAGCAGGTAGATAACACGGATGGCAGAGAGTGGTAAATACTTCGGAAAATATGGACAACAAATGACCCAAGAAGACCGTACACTTCTTGATTCAAATCAGGTGATTACAAGGTTGGGCAGAGTGATGCTCAAAAGTGCAAACTTAGGGCTAACAAGCCACCCTAAAAGTAAATAACTCCAATACAACAGATTCTTCCCATCAGCATAAGGGGCCAATGATATGCAGATAACTCAGAACAATACAAATGGTAAGAATTTCTCAAGAGAATAGAGCTTAACAGCAACACTGACTCACAGAAAAGAAAAATCCAAGCCACTCTCTTACACTATAGTGCTCATAGCCCTCCACTGAGAAGCCTACCCTCTGTATCCACACTACAGAGTAGCTCCTACAATAGGCTTGAAACCACAAAGTGCAAGAGAGGTCTTGTGCACATACGCGTAGCTGAACCAATGTATCTCTAAAATTGTACATGTACTCCAGTGTACCTAAAGGAGCACAAATCCCTTGATTTTATAGGTCTCAATAGGCCAAGAGAGCCTTGCCGAATCTTCACGTCCACTGATCACGCGCCGGTTAACCACCCAAAATTGGAGGAGTAGGTCAAATATTCCACTTGATTTGAATTAGATCCACAAAAATAGGTA
Organism: Ceratopteris richardii; assembly: GCA_020310875.1. Classification (NCBI taxonomy): domain Eukaryota; kingdom Viridiplantae; phylum Streptophyta; class Polypodiopsida; order Polypodiales; family Pteridaceae; genus Ceratopteris; species Ceratopteris richardii. The sequence goes on from CM035410.1 coordinate 206,125,525, forward strand.
GCTGCCGTGAATGGTTGGTGGCAAAAAGCTATTCCCTGCTTCCACTTTTTACCATGCGCACTTTTTATCACACACCCTTTTGTAGTCAAATTGAGATCTTTACTTTATGTTGCCGGTGATTTAAAAATACCTCTTGAGTGTGAGAGAGGGAGGGTAACTTCACAAATCCTAGAGCCCCAAGAAATACTTTAATGTGAAAGATCATCTCCCTCATGCTTCTGCTGTAGCCATCTTATCTGTTTCCCGGAGAGCCATATTTCCCATCGTCTTTGTGGGGCCCACTCCATTTCTCCTGACCTCATAATCTTCATCTTCTGGACCTTGGTCTTCTTCCCGTGTGTGTTGTGAGGATGTGTGTGTGTGTATGGATGTGTATGCGTGTGTGTGGAGGTGTGTGATTGTATGTATGTGTTTGTGTGTGTGAGTGTGAGTGTGTGCTTATATGTGTGTGAGTGTTTATGTGCGTGCATGTGAGTGTGTATGAGTGGAGTGTGTGTGTGGAAATGTATGTGTGTGGGTGTGGGTGTGTGAATTTGTGAGTGGGAAGGAACGCGTAGGATGCTGAGGGGAGTGGGTGCAAGGGGAAAGAGTGTGGGTGTGCAGGCAGGTAGAGGAGAGGAGGGGAGGAGTGTGGGTGCGGGCGGGTGGAGGATGAGGAGGAGAAGTGAGGGGCGGAGGGGGTATGGCGGAGGGTGAGAGGTGCGGGGTGAGGAGGGCGGGGCTAGGAGGAGGGTATGGGTGGTGAGGGTGGCAGAGAGAGAGGAGGGTGAGGAGGCGGAGGCGGAAGGGGGGTGAGGAGGCGGAGGCGGAAGGGGGGTGAGGAGGCGGAGGCGGAAGGGGGGTGAGGAGGCGGAGGCGGAAGGGGGTGAGGAGGCGCAGGCGGAAGGGGGTGAGGAGGCGCAGGCGGAAGGGGGGTGAGGAGGCGGAGGGGGAAGGGGGGTGAGGAGGCGGAGGCGGAAGGGGGGTCAGGAGGCGGAGGCGGAAGGGGGTGAGGAGGCGGAGGCGGAAGGGGGGTGAGGAGGCGGAGGCGGAAGGGGGGTGAGGAGGCGGAGGCGGAAGGGGGGTGAGGAGGCGGAGGCGGAAGGGGGCTGAGGAGGCGGAGGCGGAAGGGGGGTGAGGAGGCGGAGGCGGAAGGGGGGTGAGGAGGCGGAGGCGGAAGTGAGGAGGAAAGGGGGAGGAATGAGGAGGGAAGGGGGAAAGGCGGATGGAAGAGGGGGGGGGGCTCGCGGGTGGCGGAGGGGAGGGGGAAGAGGGTTGCGGGCTGCGGGTGGCAGAGGGGAGGGGGATGCGGGCTGCGGGTGGCGGAAATGAGGAGGGAAGGGGGAGGAATGAGGAGGGAAGGGGGGAAGGCGGATGGAAGAGGGGGGGGGCTCGTGCGGGCTGCGGGTAGCGGAGGGGAGGGGGATGCGGGCTGCGGGTGGCGGAAATGAGGAGGGAAGGGGGGAAGGCGGATGGAAGAGGGGGGGGGGCTCGTGCGGGCTGCGGGTAGCGGAGGGGAGGGGGATGCGGGCTGCGGGTGGCGGAAATGAGGAGGGAAGGGGGAGGAATGAGGAGGGAAGGGGGGAAGGTGGATGGAAGAGGGGGGGGGCCCGCGGGTGGCGGAGTGGAGGGGGAAGAGGGCTGCGGGTTGCGGGCAGCGGAGGCCAGCAGGCGGGAGAGGAGAGGGAGAAGGGAGGGGGGGAAGAGAAAGGGGAAGAGAGAGGGAGATAGAAAGAGAGAGGGAGAGAGAAAGGATGAGAAAAAGGGGGCACGCGGTGAAGGAGAGAGAAAAGAGAGAGAGAAAGAGGAAGTGAGGGGGTAGGCCGTGAGAGGGAGAGAGAGAGAACGGGAAAGAGAGGGAAATAGAGAGAGAGGGGGAAATCGGAAGAGAAGAGGGAGGTGGGAAAGAGAAGGAGGGAGAGAGAAATAGAGAGAAAGAGAGAAAGTGAGAAAAAGAGAGAGAAGGGGGAAAGAGAGAAGGGGATAGAGAGAGATAGATGTCGAACAACCGAGGAAGCAAAGAAAAGACGACAGCAAAGACTGCTCAGAACTCAAATATATCCGTGTCAGAGCACTTGAACACTTCCTGAAGCTTCATCCCAAGGCATCTGAGAGTTTCCGACCTCTACAGACCCCCACATCAAGCTTTTGCACCGTCCCGGTGCAATAACTCCTTTATATGCTTATTTCAATGAAATTTAACTGCAATTACTGAAAAGAAACATGGTATGTACAAGGGATAGAATGCTTCCACTTTGTCCTAGTTCCAATACTTCTTCACCCTGGATATGTTGACGAGGGGAATTCTTTTACCCTGTAGATCTTCCAAATGTACTGCGCCATGTGGCAATACCTTGATAACCTTATATGGTCATGTCCATTTGGGTGCCAATTTTGTTGGAATTGCTGGGACGTGATGCACTAAAACCATGGATCCTTCCTGTACTTCATTGGATCTCAGATACCTGTCATGCAGTCTTTTGCGCTCTTCTTGTGTTACCTGAAGTTTTTGCATTGCTCCTTCTTTGTACTCTTCTAATGCCACCAATCTCTGAATGGGGGGTTGTATGCCAATGGTTTTGATTCTTATTTCCTTTCTGATAATAAACTCAAAGGGTGCCAATGCCTCTTTCCCATATACTAACCGAAATGGAGTCTTGCCTGTGGTTCCCCTCTTCGTGGTTCTGAAAGCCCAAATTGCACCAATGAGTGCTAGCGGCCAAGAGCTTTGATGATCGAAAGATAATTTGGGAAGCAGTCCAATCAAAATCTTATTGGAACTTTCTGCTTGGCCATTTGCCCTGGGGTAGTAGGCACAAGATTTTTTATGGAAGATTTTGTACCTGTCAAATATAAACTGGAGCAATTGATTTACAAAATGTGTGCCCCTATCACTAGTGATTTCAAGTGGGCAACCAAATCTTGAGAAAATACGTTTATACATAAATTTAGCTACTGTTAAAGCCGTGCAGTCCACAGTAGCTTTAGCCTCTATCCATTTAGTGGTATAGCATGTGGCCATCAAAATATGTTTTTTACCTCCCGGTTGACCAGTTGGACTAATTGGTCCTATGAAATCAAGACCCCATCGTTCAAATGGAAGCCATCCAGTAGATATGACTAATGGTTGGAAATTCAATCTGGTTGGCGCGGGAGCACACCTCTGGCAGATGTGGCATTCTATGGCGAATTTGATTGCATCTTTGAAAATATGAGGCCACCATAAACCTTTGTGGATGATTCTATGAGCCAATTCTTCCCCCCTTAGATGTCCTTCACTGTGTGCAGCTTCCAGCAGAAGATTTACCTCCTCTGGATAGACACACCTTCTCAATATATCATCTTGACAGTATTTATATAAATTTCCATTTATAAGAGAATATGCTTTGGTTTTTAGGAGCAATCTTCTCTTTTCTACAGGTGTCAAGTGTTCTGGGATCTTTCCAGTAGTAAGAACATGGAGAATTTCATCATACCAACCAGTCTGGATTGCTACTAGAAAAAGATTGCTATCCACCAATTCATCATTAATACCTGTTGCCTTTTCGCTCATTGCCGTCCTGGACACTTGATCTGCCATGTAGTGCTCTTTTCCTGGCTTAATATGAATATCAAAATGAAATTCTTGAAATAGGAGTAACCATCTCCAAATCCTTCCAGCTACTCTAGGCTTGTTTATCAAATACTTCAAGGGCTGATGATCAGAAATAACAATGAAATGTACACCAAGGAGATAATGTCGAAACTTCTGAAGGGCGAATACAATAGCCAAACCTTCTCTTTCCGTCGTACTGTAATTTCTTTCAGCTTGGTTGAGTAGTCTGCTTGCATAAGAGATAGGTCTATCCACTTTGTGAGATGATGGTTGAGCTAGAACTGCACCAACAGCATGAAGACTAGCATCTGTGTGCACATGAAATTCCAATGACCAATTAGGAACACTTAAAAGTGGAGCAGTACATAGCCTCAATTTTAGTTCACAAAATGCTTTGTCAGCTTCAGCACTCCATGAGAAAGGGATCTTTTTGCTGGTAAGCCTTGACAAGGGCTTAGCAATTTCCGAATACATCCTAATGAATCTTCTGTGATACCCTGCATGTCCCAAGAAACTTTGCACTTCCTTTGGGCTTTGTGGAATTGGCATGGAAAGAATAGCTGTAACCTTTGCAGGGTCAACAGTTATACCTTCAGCAGATACTATGTGACCAAGAAGAGTGCCCTTAGTGACCAAAAAGTGACATTTATCAGGATTCAATTTCAAACCTGTTTTGAGACATTGCTCAAAAATTTCTTTTAGATTTTCCAAATGGTCATGGAAATCTTGAACTGCTGCCCTTCTATCTGTACCTGAAAATACTGAAAAGTCATCCATGAAAATGCGTAGAAAGGTTGTTAACCATTTGCCTAATATCAGATACATCGTTCTATTAAATGAAGCCGGTGCATTCTTCAAACCAAAAGCCATTCGAGTATAGACATAAGTGCCCCAGGGAGTGACAAAGGCTGTTTTGTCCCTATCATCAAGATGGATCACTATCTGATTGTAGACACTAAAACCATCCAAGAAACTATACAAAGTGTGACCAGCTACCTCTTCAAGTACTTGCTCTGTGAAGGGCTGAGGAAATCTATCTTGAATAGTTACTTTATTCAAAGCACGGAAATCAACACATACTCTCATTTTTCCACTATTTTTCTTGGGCACAATAACCATAGAAGAAAGCCATCTAGAATGTTCTATTGGCACAATTATACCTGCTTCCTCTAGTTTTGTAATCTCTGCTTTTACCGCCTCTGCATACTTTGGATTGAGTCGATATGGCCTACTTCTTACAAGTGCAGCTCCCTCAACCAAGGGTATCGGATGTAATCCAAGCTCTTCTGTTATTCCTGTTAGATCTTTGTAGGACCATGCGAAGACACTTTTGTAAGTAAAAAGCAAAGAAGCTACCTTCTGTAGCAAAGGAGGATAATGCCACAACCAGGATGCCAAGTGAACTATTTTAGGGTTCTCTTCATCCCCTAAATTTACTTCTTGAACCAATGTTTCAGAATTGGTCTTGCTTGAGAAATCATCTCCACTATATGCAGAAGTGGATTTTAATTTATATTCTGCAACATGTTCTTCCATCCATCCTTGAGGTATATCTGCAAAAGGAAGATCTTCTCTGCTCTTGAGTTCATAATCTTCCACCTCTGATACTTTTATATTGGTTTCCTCCTCACGGCTTGTGCTTTCCTGCAATTGCTCATTCTCCAACACCTTGTGGTCTTCATTGCCCTTTCCTGTAATTACCTTATCTACAACTTCTTCCTCAATTTCATTAATCTCCACTGTGCAACACTCTGCACTTCCCATCATCCAATTTAACAATGTATCCTCTTCTTGGGGTAGAGAGGGCATTACCTGAGTGTCCACAGTATATCCAGTAGTTTTTCCTGAGTCGAATCCTTCTTCCAAATGTAGTTGCAGTTGGCTATTGGTATTTGTTGAAATCCATAGTTTATTTTTTCCCCAATCTTGCAAAGCTTTTGCTTGTCTCAGCCAAGGTCTCCCCAGGAGTAGAGGGTAAGAAGTCTCCTGTGGAAGTGCAATAACAACAAAATCTAGAACAAAATGGCAGCCCTGTACTACCATCTATACCTTCTCAATAATGCCCAGTGGCGCAACGCGATGTTGATATGCCAATGTAACCGTGAATGGTGCCAACTTGGTGGGGCTCAATTTCAGCTTCTTCATTGTAAAATCTGGCATTAAATTGATACCAGAGCCTCCATCTATGATCACACCTGTGAGAGTTTCATCCTTTATACAAACAGATAATCTTGAACTCTGGTAGTCCACTAAGGGTGCAGGGGGAAAGTCAACCATGAAACCATCTATACTAGGTGATTGGACCAAGTGAGCAGAGTGTATAATCTTCAGTAAGTCACTTCTTATTTTTGAATCCATCCTTATAAGTTCATATAGACTAACCTTGTGATGAATACCTTTCAAGATCTGTTCAATGTTTACCTCCTGAGTGTTTTCTTGCAGACTTGTTGGTTGGCCCTTTAGAGAAGTAGTCATCTTATTATAAGCTCCTTCAATTTGTGCTTGGTCCTTCCATCTAGACTCCTTTTCTTCCTCTTTATCCTGAAATCCTTGTTGTTCATCTCTCTGGGTTGCAGCTGCTTGCCTAGCTCTAGTCATCATGGGCATTGCAGAGGATGAAACAGCATAAGTCTGAGTGGTTTTTCCTTCTTCATGTGGAGAGACTGCAATCATATGAATTGGAGCAGGACGACCTCTTGGGCAATCTTTGGTATAATGATCCTTGGCCTCTGGACAATGTTGACAAGGAGGTGCATCTTCTGGGAGGGAACACCTATTTTGCATGTGGCCATATTCACCACAACGATAGCACATCAAGGGTCTATTATATCTAGGCTTTGCAGGCCTATTCTCCTCTCTATTAGATGTATTTGAAGTACTAGCATAATATGAATCCAAATTTTGAGGGTTACCTCTCTGATGTGTACCCTTGAGGTAGTAGCAATCCCTTGCTTCATGACCGTCCTTTCCACAAAATTGACAGCTTACCTTAATAGGGCAATTAGCATTGGAATGTCCATTACTGTTACAGATTGTACACCAAATTTGTCTCCTTATATCTTGTGTGGTCTTCAAATCTTCTAACTCTCGGCGAAGTTGGGCTACTTCATCATCAGTGCGTCGCAGTGGTGGCAAGACCTTCTCTTCTTGTTGATTTTGTTGCATCTTCAATGCTTCCAGTTCCCTTCTCAGTTGCTCAATCGGATCCAGGTCTGTAGCATACTTTGATTGTGTATCCCCTTCAAAATGTTGCCTTGCTTCTTCAATGCGTGATGCCGCTGCAACAAAATCATTGAGGGTCGCATCCAATCTAAGAGATTCACGAAGCTTCTGCTGAGATGACCTAGGCAGAGCCTTTTCGATCCACTTTTTAACCAAAAAGTCACCTGGAGCATGTGGCAGACGTGCAACAAGTGCTTTTGTTCTAGTGTGAAGTTCATGAAAAGATTCACCTGATCTTAGCTTCAAATTCTCTAGCTGATCTAGAGCTCTTTATGAGGAATCACTTGGTCGGAATGTCTGTGAGAATGCCGCCTTCAGAGCCTCCCATGTAGTGAAATGGCCATCTGCATATTGACTATACCATTTATCTGCAAGACCCTCCAATGTGGATGGAAAAAGTGCCAGCATTGCATCCTCTCTATTTTGCAGACCTCTTCCACGGCATAAAGAGATGAATCTCCTCACATGATCATCAGCATCCTCATAAGCTTGTCCCTTGAAGGTAGGGAATTTGATGTTTAATCTGGAGAGCAAATGAGATAGGTCCCTCCATTTGTACTGGTGTTTCTTCGGACGTATCTGAGGAGAAGTCTAGGGTTCTCCTATACCTCTCTTTTGACAATGGTGTCGTACCCAAATCAATAGATAAATTTAGGGAAGGCAGAGGGGAGGTAGACTCACTAGTCGTGGTTATGGCTAACTTGTTAAGGCTCCTCCGAACACGAAGAGACTCCTTATCTGCCCGTGTATGGGTCATGTACCTACTTGCAAATGTAATAGGGCAAAAATACCTCTCACAGAAATGCAAAGGTCCCATCGGGCGTGCCAAACTGTAGAGGAGGTACTGGGGTATCCGCTTTTAACAAGAGTAAAGATTAAAGATCAACACTTCCAGTACGTCGCCTACTCAAGGGGGGTTCTCTTTAGGGAAGTATACCCTTTAACATTTCTGTGAGCAGGTAGATAACACGGATGGCACAGAGTGGTAAATACTTCGGAAAATATGGACAACAAATGACCCAAGAAGACCGTACACTTCTTGATTCAAATCAGGTGATTACAAGGTTGGGCGGAGTGATGCTCAAAAGTGCAAACTTAGGGCTAACAAGCCACCCTAAAAGTAAATAACTCCAATACAACAGATTCTTCCCATCAGCATAAGGGGCCAATGATATGCAGACTAACTCAGAACAATACAAATGGTAAGAATTTCTCAAGAGAATAGAGCTTAACAGCAACACTGACTCACAGAAAAGAAAAATCCAAGCCACTCTCTTACACTATAGTGCTCATAGCCCTCCACTGAGAAGCCTACCCTCTGTATCCACACTACAGAGTAGCTCCTACAATAGGCTTGAAACCACAAAGTGCAAGAGAGGTCTTGTGCACGTACGCGTAGCTGAACCAATGTATCTCTAAAATTGTACATGTACTCCTGTGTACCCAAAGGAGCACAAATCCCTTGATTTTATAGGTCTCAATAGGCCAAGAGAGCCTTGCCGAATCTTCACGTCCACTGATCACGCGCCGGTTAACCACCCAAAATTGGAGGAGTAGGTCAAATATTCCACTTGATTTGAACTATATCCACAAAAATAGGTAGCTGCCGTGAATGGTTGGTGGCAAAAAGCTATTCCCTGCTTCCACTTTTTACCATGCACACTTTTTATCACACACCCTTTTGTAGTCAAATTGAGATCTTTACTTTATGTTGCCGGTGATTTAAAAATACCTCGTGAGTGTGAGAAAGGGAGGGTAACTTCACAAATCCTAGAGCCCCAAGAAATACTTTAATGTGAAAGATCATCTCCCTCATGCTTCTGCTGTAGCCATCTTATCTGTTTCTCGGAGAGCCATATTTCCCATCGTCTTTGTGGGGCCCACTCCATTTCTCCTGACCTCATAATCTTCATCTTCTGGACCTTGGTCTTCTTCCCGTGTGTGTTGTGAGGATGTGTGTGTGTGTATGGATGTGTATGCGTGTGTGTGGAGGTGTGTGATTGTATGTATGTGTTTGTGTGTGTGAGAGTGAGTGTGTGCTTATATGTGTGTGAGTGTTTATGTGCGTGCATGTGAGTGTGTATGAGTGGAGTGTGTGTGTGGAAATGTATGTGTGTGGGTGTGGGTGTGTGAATTTGTGAGTGGGAAGGAACGCGTAGGATGCTGAGGGGAGTGGGTGCAAGGGGAAAGAGTGTGGGTGTGCAGGCAGGTAGAGGAGAGGAGGGGAGGAGTGCGGGTGCGGGCGGGTGGAGGATGAGGAGGAGAAGTGAGGGGCGGAGGGGGTATGGCGGAGGGTGAGAGGTGCGGGGTGAGGAGGGCGGGGCTAGGAGGATGGTATGGGTGGTGAGGGTGGCGGAGAGAGAGGAGGGTGAGGAGGCGGAGGCAGAAGGGGGGTGAGGAGGCGGAGGCGGAAGGGGGGTGAGGAGGCGGAGGCGGAAGGGGGGTGAGGAGGCGGAGGCGGAAGGGGGGTGAGGAGGCCGAGGCGGAAGGGGGGTGAGGAGGCGGAGGCGGAAGGGGGTGAGGAGGCGGAGGCGGAAGGGGGGTGAGGAGGCGGAGGCGGAAGGGGGGTGAGGAGGCGGAGGCGGAAGGGGGGTGAGGAGGCGGAGGCGGAAGGGGGGTGAGGAGGCGGAGGCGAAAGTGAGGAGGGAAGGGGGAGGAATGAGGAGGGAAGGGGGAAAGGCGGATGGAAGAGGGGGGCGGGGCTCGCGGGTGGCGGAGGGGAGGGGGAAGAGGGCTGCAGGTGGCGGAGGGGAGGGGGATGCGGGCTGCGGGTGGCGGAAATGAGGAGGGAAGGGGGAGGAATGAGGAGGGAAGGGGGGAAGGCGGATGGAAGAGGGGGGGGGCTCGTGCGGGCTGCGGGTAGCGGAGGGGAGGGGGATGCGGGCTGCGGGTGGCGGAAATGAGGAGGGAAGGGGGGAAGGCGGATGGAAGAGGGGGGGGGGGCTCGTGCGGGCTGCGGGTAGCGGAGGTGAGGGGGATGCGGGCTGCGGGTGGCGGAAATGAGGAGGGAAGGGGGAGGAATGAGGAGGGAAGGGGGGAAGGCGGATGGAAGAGGGGGGGGCTCGCGGGTGGCGGAGGGGAGGGGGAAGAGGGCTGCGGGCTGCGGGTAGCGGAGGCCAGCGGGCGGGAGAGGAGAGGGAGAAGGGAGGGGGGGAAGAGAAAGGGGAAGAGAGAGGGAGATAGAAAGAGAGAGGGAGAGAGAAAGGATGAGAAAAAGGGGGCATGCGGGGAAGGAGAGAGAAAAGAGAGAGAGAAAGAGGAAGTGAGGGGGTAGGCCGTGAGAGGGAGAGAGAGAGAACGGGAAAGAGAGGGAAATAGAGAGAGAGGGGGAAATCGGAAGAGAAGAGGGAGGTGGAAAAGAGAAGGAGGGAGAGAGAAATAGAGAGGAAGAGAGAAAGTGAGAAAAAGAGAGAGAAGGGGGAAAGAGAGAAGGGGATAGAGAGAGATAGATGTCGAACAACCGAGGAAGCAAAGAAAAGACGACAGCAACGACTGCTCAGAACTCAAATATATCCGTGTCAGAGCACTTGAACACTTCCTGAAGCTTCATCCCAAGGCATCTGAGAGTTTCCGACCTCTACAATACTGAATTGTTGTTTTTGGCTAGTTCTGAGTTATTTTGGGCTAACTTAAGTCCTAGATTCTACGTCAGCTCATCCGTTACCTTGAGTTGATAATCTTTACCTATTCCAATATATGTGTTGTCGATGGTCTAGGTCTTATCGATTGTGTGATCGAATTGACTAGGATCATTTTCCACTACAAGAGGCCTAGTTTGTGGAGATGAGAAACAAATAGTGGTTTGGCCTAGTTTTTGGACAAGAGTGGATGAGGTGAATCAAATATTCTTTGGAGTTTGAAATAAAACTGATAAAATTAAAAGTCAGGGATAAATCTATGATAATGTTGCTTGTGAGTAATGATATGGAGGAAGTAGAATCAAAGATATACAAAGTGGACATGTAGATATTCAAATTTCTAGCTGAAGAAAAATCACAAACATCAACAAATAACAAAGTAAAAAGGCAATAAAATACCAGAAAAATAAAATACCAAAAAACACCAAAAAAATACCAACAAATAACATATTAAAAAAATGCTTTAATATTAGACAAGTCTAGAGACCAAGGTAACAATTAAAGGAGGACTTGCAAAGACCTTCAAAAAATAATAAACAAGAAGAGCTTATCAAGCAAGGATAAGAGGTAGGACCAATGCAAAAGAAATGGACAAGAGTTATCCTAGAGTAGACCTAGAACTAGAAAGAACTAAGCTCTGCATGAAAATGATTGAAGTGGCCCATGCCATGTTCGAAGCAAACCAATTAGTTAACTGGAGTAATCTAGTTAATCCTGAGTTGCATTTTCAAGGCATGATAGAGATACATAGCACAGAGCTGGATAGGCTCCTTGTGTCAAGATCTTGCCAAGAGAAGTCTCATTGGTACTCAATTATACCAAAAGTGGAGTTTCCCTTCAATACACAAGTATTCACAAGGATTATTGAGAGAGATTCAAGAAGAGAAGTGGAGACCAGAAAAAGGAGCTCAGCCTCCCATTCTAATGTATGTGTATATGTTTGTACTCATGCATGTATGTGTATGTATGTGTGTATGTGTTTCTCGTATGTTTATGTGTATGTATCTGTGTATATATGTATATATGTGTGTGTTTATGTGTGTGCATGTGTATATGTGTGCCTATGTGAGTGTGGGAGCATATGTGTATGTGTGTGTGTTTATGTTATTATGTGGGTATGTATGTCTATGTATCTTTGTGAGTGTATGTGTGTGCCTATGTAAGTGTGTCAGCGTATGTATGTGTATGTATGTATGTGTGTATTTATCTATGTATGTATTGCAATCTGTCCTCGCATATGTCAAACGTCCTCTTATTTATTTCCACCATGCAATTATTCTTGCAAAATACATTTTAAACCACAAAACAAATTGGATCAAACTTTAACTTTATCACATGGCTCGGAGATTCAAACATTATGTATAACAAAGATAAAACAAAAAACGATTGGGGCAAAAGGATGGATGAAGGAATAAATTATCTTGTATCGAAGAGAAACCAAGGGAAACAACTTCATTTTAAGAATAAGTACATAGAATAACTATATCAACAGACAATAGGAGTGAGACTAAAAATAAGCAAGAAGCTAGGTTTGTGTTATCAAACCCAATACAGGAGAGAGAGAGCGCCTATAAATTAGAGATTATTGTAGAGAGAGAGAGAGAGAGAGAGAGAGAGAGAGAGAGAGAGAGAGAGAGAGAGAGAGAGAGAGAGAGAGAGATTCTGTTATCTTTTGCTCTTGTATACAATGCTTCAAATTGAATACAAGGAGGAAAAACAAGGTTTGGATGCTGGCCTCATCGACAATGAGATGACACAGCTGGGAGATACAAAGGTAGCAAGCAAAGCATCCAACAAAGACCATGTCGAATCGTCTGGGTTGAGAGACCAGCTAGAATCGTCATGTGACCTTATCCCCATATTCATGTCCAAAAAAACCCTCATATCCCTATGGGATGCAACCACCTATGGGAGGGTTCATGCATATGGCAATATATTACAATAGGCCCCCACCAAATAGCAATACCCATGTGGGTCCATGTACCACCAGTAAACTATGCAGAGGGACATAGAGATAGAACCCTACTACTAACAGATAGAAAATTGTACTCATTGGATAGTGTGACTTCCATTCGTTGGATGATGGTCCTCATGAAGTAAATTTTTTACTGAACTTAAAACCAGAAAGGGAGAAAACAAGAGGAGAGTCCTATGATAATCAAGAGGAGACTAAAAGCATAGTGATTACCCAATAGGGGGGAGAAAATAAAGATATTGTAATAGTAGTTGATATGCTGTCTGAGGAAGAAGAGGCCTTAATTAAATTGGTTAGGGAATTTAGAGATGTATTTTCCTATAGTTACAAAGATCTCAAAGGAATAGATCCTACTATTTGCATGCATAGAAATACCTATAGCACCAGATGTTAAACCTAATAAACAAAGTCATTATACATGCAATGATAAATACTTTGTAAATATTAAAGAAGGAGTATATAAATGATTGGCTATTGATTTCATTGATGAAACTGAGTACAATGAATGGATATCCCCAATAGTTGTAGTTTCAAAGAAGAATGGACAACTTAGAGTTTGTATAAACTTGAAAAAAGTTAATGCTGCAACTATTAGAGAGGGTAGTTGGAAAGGAGGACTAAAGTTTTTTGGATGGCGCTTTACGATACAAAGAGGTTCCAATTGCATTATAAGATCAACATAAGACAAGCCTTGCTATAGAATGGGGTGTCTATGCATTTCGGGTTATGCCTTTTGGCTTAAAAAATACACCAGCCACATTCTCAAAGATGATGTGCCATGTGTTTAAAGATTTTCTACGACATGTCATGGAAATCTATATGGATGATCTATCTACCTTTTCAAATAAAAGTGAAGATCATTCACAGGACATGAGAACCATATTACAAAAATGTAGGGCTTACAGGGTTTGTCTTAACCCAAAAAAATTTGTCTTTTTTGTTAGGAAAGGTAGGATGCTAGGACATATTGTATCCAAAAATTTCATCTTTATGGATGAAGATAAAATAAAGGCCAAAGTGAACTTACATTCGCCTACCAATGTGAAATATTATTAAAATCCATGCGACATTGTGGATATTGAAGGGTTCGTCTTAACCTAGAAAAATGTGTCTTTCTTGTTAGGCAAGGCAGGATACTAGGACATATAGTATCAAAAAATTGCATCTATACTAATGACGATGAAATAGACGTCATAGTGAACGTAGCTAAGCCAAAAAATATGAAAGAGCTGGAAAGATTGATTGGAAATTGTGGCTATTATAGGAAGTTTGTAAACAAGTTAGTTGATATTGCAAAACCTTTGTATGCATTGATTACAAAGTGCGAGTGGAGTGATGAATGTGGTAAAGCTTTTTAAACCCTAAAGATTCGATATTTCATGTACATGTGGATGCTTCCATCTTTGCTTTAGGTTGTGCATTGGCACAACCTATAGAAGGAAGTGTAGTAGATTTTCCAATAGTATATGCAAGTGGACAATTGAATTGGGCTCAGAAAAACTACATCACAACCTATAGGATAGGGAATCAATTGAATTGGATAGGATATAAATTTTCTAACATGACTATGGAGTTAGAAAAACTTGGAGCATCTAGATCACAAGCTATCATGAGTATTTATGCAGACAAGAGAAGACAGAAGGCATATTATGATTTACATATCAAGGATAAAGACTTTCCTGAAGGAGATTTAGCTCTAGCCTACACAATAAAAGAACATAGTAAAAACCAAGAAAAAGGGTACATAGACCATATATCCTTCATAGGATTAGTCCTAGTGGAGCAGTGAAATTGGCAAACCTAGATGAAGTTATGCTAGATTATGTAAGTGGATACAGAATAAATGATATATAGAACCATTGATAGTGGAAGTATGGAGACGATTACAACAAAATCAAAGAAAAAAAGAAGAAGAAAGAATAATAAAACAAGAAGCTCAAGAGGAGTCCAAGGAAAGGATTAGAAATGAAAAAAAATGAGACATTTGATGACTTCTAAGATAGATCAAGACAAAGTTAGAGATCACTTGAGAGTAGTTGAAATGAACTATCAAGGAACAAAAGTTAGTGTTTTGTTGATATTGGAGCTCAAATGAACCTAATTAGTTCCAACTTGTTGAATCGAATTGAGGAAAGAAAATATAGTAAAAACACAATGATTAGAGTAATTAATGTACAAAGTCTTTCTTTATTGCCAATACTAAAATTTGATTTGAAAATAGAAGAAGAAAAGAATTTAGTGGAGTGTGAGGTATGCCATGAAGACTTAATACTGAGTTGTTGTTTTTGGCTAGTTCTGAGTTATTTTGGGCTAACTTAAGTCCTAGATTCTACGTCAGCTCATCCGTTACCTTGAGTTGATCATCTTTACCTATTCCAATATATGTGTTGTCGATGGTCTAGGTCTTATCGATTGTGTGATCGAATTGACTAGGATCATTTTCCACTACAAGAGGCCTAGTTTGTGGAGATGAGAAACAAATAGTGGTTTGGCCGAGTTTTTGGACAAGAGTGGATGAGGTGAATCAAATATTCTTTGGAGTTTGAAATAAAACTGATAAAATTAAAAGTCAGGGATAAATCTATGATAATGTTGCTTGTGAGTAATGATATGGAGGAAGTAGAATCAAAGATATACAAAGTGGACATGTAGATATTCAAATTTCTAGCTGAAGAAAAATCACAAACATCAACAAATAACAAAGTAAAAAGGCAATAAAATACCAGAAAAATAAAATACCAAAAAACACCAATAAAATACCAACAAATAACATATTAAAAAAATGCTTTAATATTAGACAAGTCTAGAGACCAAGGTAACAATTAAAGGAGGACTTGCAAAGACCTTCAAAAAATAATAAACAAGAAGAGCTTATCAAGCAAGGATAAGAGGTAGGACCAATGCAAAAGAAATGGACAAGAGTTATCCTAGAGTAGACCTAGAACTAGAAAGAACTAAGCTCTGCATGAAAATGATTGAAGTGGCCCATGCCATGTTCGAAGCAAACCAATTAGTTAACTGGAGTAATCTAGTTAATCCTGAGTTGCATTTTCAAGGCATGATAGAGATACATAGCACAGAGCTGGATAGGCTCCTTGTGTCAAGATCTTGCCAAGAGAAGTCTCATTGGTACTCAATTATACCAAAAGTGGAGTTTCCCTTCAATACACAAGTATTCACAAGGATTCTTGAGAGAGATTCAAGAAGAGAAGTGGAGACCAGAAAAAGGAGCTCAGCCTCCCATCCAAAAAATAAATGATCTTCATTATCAAGTTCCTCAAGATATCCCATCCATATATGGAGATCAAGAAGATAAACAGTCAAGTGAGTGAATGGATTTTGAATCCAATGCCCGACAGCAATTACCTCACTTGACTAGCCCATGAGAATCAAAGTCTATTCAAATGAGAGTGCCCACCATCAAGGTAAGAAATGAGGATTTAGTTCTCCCTAGGAACACAGAGGTAGTAGAGAACACTAAAGTGGAGTGTCTTCTCACATTAGAAGAATTGTTGAAAGTAAAACCTGAGTTGTGGAAGTGCGTAGTTATCCAATTATTGAAAGTTGCTAATGCCTACTCTCATAATGGATGGAGAGAAAAGGTGTGAGAGATACCCTTAGACAAGAATGGAAATACCTATGTACACATCTCCTACCAAGGCTACACCCACACCCACTACACTATACATAGTTGATACCACTAACAACACGTCCAATGATATGGATATCTCACGAACCATTGCACAACCACACTCTATTTTCACTCCACTTTCGACCATGACACCACTTCAGCATCCATTTTTCCCTTTCTCTTTCCCTTCCACTCTACACTCCATATTGATCTGCATACCACCATGCATTCACTCTCCACGATCTCATCATTAGTTATCAATAATGCACTCAAGAAAAATGTTTAACAACATGAATGAAGTCGGCAATGAATTCATCTCCTTAGGCTAGAAGTACCAGGACTTGGAATGGACCACCACCCAACTCCAAGCGAGTCTTAATTCATTAAACATAAAAATTCTTTCCCTCAATGCCCGTTAGAACGAGGTCAAGGATGTTGGGGATGTAAGGGTCATGTGACCTTATCGCCATATTCATGTCCAAAAAAACCCCGTGCATTCTAAAACAATATTGTAGAATTTTCAATATAAAATGTGGGAACCTTTTCGGAACCAAATCGACACGTACTAGGGATGCAATGGAGTTTCGTACCTCCTTCCTTCGTTTCATAAATGTTTAATAATTTAAGAATCGTTCTGAAGAAAGAGAATAAAACGAAATTCAATGCCAATAAAGTTTGGGGATTTTGTAAGGAAATAGAATAAGAGAGAGAGCGCCTATAAATTAGAGATTATTGTAGAGAGAGAGAGAGCCTATAAATTAGAGATTATTGTAGAGAGAGAGAGAGAGATTCTGTTATCTTTTGCTCTTGTATACAATGCTTCAAATTGAATACAAAGAGGAAAAACAAGGTTTGAATGCTGGCCTCATCGACAACGAGATGACACAGCTGGGAGATACAAAGGTAGCAAGCAAAGCATCCAACAAAGACCAGCTAGAATCGTCTGCGTAATCTACCTTTAAATTTCTTTGCTTGAACTTCACAAAGCGTCTTCATCATAATGGGCAAAACGAGCTCATAAATCGTCTTGGTCTCAGCTTTCTGCTCTTCTGTCAAGTACGCTAATTTATTTGTTTTTCTTCTATTCCTTCGTTGCCGCTGTCCTCCTGATACACCTTCTACTTTGCATAATAAGCCTGTACCTTCTTCTGACCAGCCATCAGTACTTACTATAATCCCATCCTTCTCGTTGTGTGCTTCTTGTTGTGGATGGTTTGCTCCTTCTTCATCATCAATATGACACGGTGTAACCGCAATACTCGTTCGATCTTGGATGATGGCCTGCTTATGGAGGATCTGTTCTGTCGACATGAATAGTCCTGGATCATTGCGTCCACGCAGATGGTTCGAATTCTCGATGCCTTCGGAGAGAGATGATTCAGTTGATCGATCGACATCGTTCTTCCGATTTCCTTTTTCCTCCCCATTTGGTTCTGTCGCCGTGGTTTCTTGTTCTAGCTGAGATGAGGCAGCAGAATGTTTTGGATTATCCTCCATCGATTTGATCGTGGAGTTCGGCCCAAGATCACGCCCATCAACGTTACTACTGATGTAAAACTTTCCATTAAGATCTTCAGATATGCTAATGATGTCACCAATTCTGAGGTGCTTCTTTCTTACGTATCCAATCCAGCCATGTTTGATGATAAACGACTTGGCGGAATTCCAGAGCCCAAAACGAAGATGAAACTCTTCATCGTCTTCGCCATCAAGTAACGTGATGGAAATGTTCTCCTTCTCATTGGGCTCTCCCCATCTTTTCAACAGTAAATCTGCACTTGTTTTATTTCCAACCAGAAACCTGTTTTGTCTAACATTCACGTCACTGCCACATAGACGCTTTTCGTACAGAATTCGACGTCCTATTATGTCATACTTTGGTTCCCTCACTTCCTTCGGATGTAGTAGCTTCCTCTTTTTATGTGGTGATGTGAAAGCTCCATAACTACCATCGAAAGGAATATTCACAGCTCTCTTTCCTGATTGTTTCATCTGGCTTCCACAATCCCTATCAGCCTCGATCAGATTTGTCTCTGGACTTTCATCTCTCTTCATCGAACTCGGCTTAATTGCCCTAGCAATCCTCCGGATGAACAATAATCTAGGGTTCATGATGTATGCAGAGTGTCCTCTCTTGTCGGCGTCTACCATATTTAGCCGTAGTTTCTTATCAGCTTCTAAGATATTCACCTCCGCATTTTCATCTGCGCCCATTGACAGCTGGTTTTCTCCGGCGAGCACGAAACAGCAGGATAATTCACGGTTAACCATGTCTTTGATGTATGGTTTCTCCAGTGGATCAAGTGTCTCAAGATGCTCTTCGCATTGTCCGTCACTAGATGCGCGTGTTCCCTGTTTAACAAGAATCGGTGCATATACAGACGAAGCATCTGTTACATCGGAAATGCATGCGCTCATGTCTAGCACCTGCATCATTGTTGATCGAAGCTGCTCCTAACTTCATTGTTGCATTCTCGATGCCATCGATCGCGGGAGAGAAGGGTGCGTTATCAGAAGTGATTTCTGTTTTCCGCAGCGACAGAGTGGCCGTTGGCCCCGACGTTAAATCAGTGATGGTGGAGGAAACCCTCGAGGAAGGCAACGACACCTTCATGCGAAGTAAGGTAGGCTCATTCTGCTGCATTGTTACTTCATCTCCACGTCCGTAGTTCACCATCTCAATACCTTTCGCGTGCTGAAGCAAGGATGTCTGAATTTCCTGGTATGCGTATAAATAGCAGCTGACAAGCAGAAAAGCACAAACAAAAAACATTCCCGAATGTCGTTTGCCCTTCGGAGCGTTGGATGAAAAGCACACTTTGAAAAGCCTTCGATGAAAATCACATTTCTTCGAATTGACCCAAGTTCTGGACGTTTCCTTTTCATTTGGTGATCCCTTAATCTTTGATTGTGTGATTACGCCCCTTTGAACCAACATTCCCAATTCATTGATTGTGTGGTTAGGCTCCTTTGAACCAATGGCCGATTCCTATTTCAACATTCCCCTCTTACTAAGGAAAATTCATCAAAACTTTCTTTTGGGTGATTCCTTGTTGAAAGGATCTTGCAATTTCGCTCCTCGGAATCACAATCCATGACCACTTCCTAATCTCCGATTGTTGAAGACCTGCCAGTACTTCACCTTTTGATAAGGTCCTTTCTTTAGAGGGTTGTGTAGTGATGTGCTAGAAGACTTAAGCGTGGTTTTGCCAATGTTATAAGAACTATTCATCGAGTGATGCCCTTGACTTTGATGATCCATTCGATGCCTTTTCTATGACCTTTGTGGACCGCATCAAGATAGTCCTTTTCCCATGATCAATAATGTGGGTTTGAATCTTGGTGGGTCAAGTGAAAGGGCCTTAATTGGCCTAGTGAAGGCTTCTCCTCTCTCCATGGTGCTCTTGTGGGAAAGGATCAACAAGCTAGAAAGGATCTCAAGGGCAATGGTTTTAATGATCAATTCCTCCTACCAAGATCACCCATCAAAACTCTAGAAGCATGCCTCAAAAATGAGTGGTGCAATGTGGACATCCTAGAGAAGAATTTTCAATTCCTACTAAGAAACCACACCATTTTCGTTTTTCAAGACCAAGATATGGCCTTCTAGGTCTTCAAGATGGGAACTTCAAGGACCATGAATCTAACTAATGGCATCCAATATTCTCCATATATAGTTATAAGACCTCAACATATCCCATGTGGATTGAACTTCCTCGCCTTTGATTCTTTCTACACAACTTTATAGATCATAATCTTGCATCCTTAGGTCGTCCATGCATGTTTCCATCCTCAACTATGTACCAAAATGGAATCTACTTTAAAGAAACTCTATAAAAATATATCCTTCAATCTACGGCTATAATTTCAAATTTAATTTTATGTTATTATAGTAAATTTCGAAGTTAGCACATATTATGTACTATAGTTTATTGTGAGTATTTATTTTAACTCTATTCCCAATATGTTTGAATAGGCGTAGAGCTCCAACTATTATAAAACCATTTGTGGCACTTTTATTCCTAACCTTCTAGGATGGAGTAGAGTTTTTTGTAGAGTTTTTGGGTGCCTAAATTGATTCCGAACACCTTGGAAATCCTATGGATTCTTTTAGCCATTAAGGTGAGGCGGCATTCATGTTAAGACAAGGTGTACTGCCATTCAAACTTACATATAATACCATATTGTTGCATAGGAAGTTAATAGAAATATTAATAGAATATAACAAATATTACATAGAGGAACTCTTGAAGGAGTTTGGATGAGAGGATACTGCCTCTAATCACTCTAAAGATTTGACTACAATGGAAGATTTAGCAGGGCTATTACACATCCAAGGAGACTAGAAGAATGAGGAGGTACTTATACCAAAGCCACAGAGAATTGTGGGGACACGGCCAACAAGGAGAGAGTGATTGATACAATTCTAGGCTTGAAAAGCTTACATAAACAACTTTTCGGTGAAGAGGAACTTGAATTTTAGTCCATTCAAGGTACTTATAGTAGCTAGCACCCCAAGGAATAACCCAAAAATAGAAGTAAAATGAAATGTAGGGAAGAAGCACGAAGAACCTTGTAGTCATGTGGGACCCTTTGAAACAAGATGGAAAACTAGAGGTTTTGATAGTTTTGGCAACAGTATCAACAAATCTCCTTTGGTAGCCACCTTTTTTTGGAGGAGATGGTGGACAGTCACAAGATATGAAGTGGTGTGGTTAGATCCTACTTCACACCTGCTAAGAATGATGGCTGGAGAGTGTAGTGGGCCTCTTTAGCTTGCTAATGAGCAAACATAATCATATATGCTGCTTGGAAGATGATCCATTAATTGACGGATCAAAATAGATAGGTAGGAAGGTAATCTAAGAGTGAAAACTTGTTATTTTTGTTCTTACACCTGTTCAATGTTTTGAACAATTCTCTGAGCAGAGTAGCAATTGACTTAATTCCTTTTGGGGCACTCTAATTAACTTAGTAAGCTAACAATCATGAGTGATTTCATAAAAAATGATGGACTAAATGCAGAGAAAGAAGTTTAGCAAGTCACAGCTCCATCCCAACATTCACAGACTGCAACAATCATCAGACCAGTGAGCAAAGATATGCTAATATCTGACAATACCGAGAACCAATGCTAATGAAACTTTATAGGATTTTTATAGACAATATGTTGATTCTATCATGCTTTGAACTAAAAGATATTGTAATGAAAGACATGTATATGAGTGTTGTGATACGTCAAGCTAAGCATTCTACTAGTCAAAGGTCATCTGCATGACCCTCCCACCATGACAATTCAACCGAATGTCACATGTAAGAGGATAGGCTCCACTTCATTGGCCCTATATCTTTCTAAGAGCGTTACATCTAACTAAAGAAGTCTAAGACTCATAAAATCAACTCTAACTCACTCACATGATCCATTGAGGGTGAGAAAAGAAAGAGAAACCATTGGGTTTATGAGCTTATCCTAGATTGGAAGTCTTAATTAAAATTGACTCTAGCATTGAACTATGCTCTTACTAGCCCACCTTAGATCCTCACATGCTCAGCTCAAGGTGATCGTGTCAAGAAAATCTGTGCTAGCAAGGGCTCTTTGGATGACTAGAAGTGATGCTCTATGATTTGGGGGTTTTTATAGTTTTTGGAATGAATTTGGATCCATGGATCTAGAGAAATCAGCTCTCAACCCTAGGATCAACTACTTTTCATTACGACCATTGGATTTATCAAATGGATGGATATGATTGGTTCTTTATATGATATCTAGGGCAAAGAGGGAAAAATAGGAGCCTTCATTCTCCACCATTGGATCTATGGAAGATCTGGAGTGTCGGATCAGTGCTGACATCAGTTTGGATAAGATAAGCTGCTATTTTTGGAAGAACTTTGGATTATTGATCTTTGACTATCAAAAAAACCTTATCCGATGAGAAACTCGTGGGATCCTCCTTGCCTTAAGCTTTAGTGCATCTCCACCCTTGAGTGTGAGCTCATCCTGACTGTATAATATGGTTCAATCATTATTTGCCATGTGGCAACCCTTCTAGCCTTCAATTTGCTTATTCTAGAAAACTCCGATGACCTTGAAAACTAGATTTTGTGCTGTTTTAGCCTCCAAATATCCTTTGATGAAGATGAAACTTTGTGGGGCTATATCTTGAAAGGTCCCCTTTAGGAATATGTAGAAAAAACTTCCATTTGAATCTTCCTTATACAAGTTTGACTACATTTGGATGTTTGGAAGGCAACATTAAGGTGTCTAGGAAGCTCTGATAGACTTGAAAATTTGTATGAATTTGTAGCCACATATGATCTTTATAGATGCCAGACGATGTGGCTATTAGAAATTCCTATACAAGAATTTGTAGGGTCTAAGTGAAAAAAATACATTTTTACAAACTGCACATGGCATATCAATGTGCTAGAAAATCCATTTACATGTGAAATTTGGGCTAAAGACTGCCTTTGATAGGATTTACAAGTGTTTGAATTTTCATGTGATTTGGTGACATTAAAATTTTTGCGCTAATTTCCAAAATTTGATCAGCTTTGACCGCTACCTTGGATTTGCTTGATTTCTTCCAAAGTTTTCATGTGAAATCCCTTTGACATCCTTGATGCATTTTGGACTTCTCAAGGAATTCTGGCTACCTTCACCGAATGTGTTTCCTGTAGGCCTTCTTGAGTGACAGAGTAGAGAAAATCTCGATGATATTCGTCCCCACTAAACATGCGATTCCTCCAGAAGTGCCACTCTAGTCTCTTTGAAAAACAAAAAGTTCTAGGCATCGAATTCTTTTATAGGCAACATAAGAAAAATGGAAGAAAAAATTGATTATATGGATGAAGGAGTAGGCAAAGTGACATGAAGCAAAATCTCCATGAAAGAAAGAATTAAAACAAGCAACATGAATATGCATGAACAAACAGGAAACAAATATGCAAATGAAGAGGCAACATTGAAAATGTATTGAGTCATTTTAGGCATTGGTTCCTCTCATCTTGAAGAAAAATTTGTACCTTTTTCATAAAGCAATCTACCTTAAATACAATTATAAACAAAGATTTACGATTTTCAAGAGACATCTTTCATCTTTAGCTTATTTTAGAACAACGTTTTTCCTACATAAATATGAATATGCTTTTTCTCTCCTTACAAACAAGGAAGTCTAACTAAGCTCCCCTAATGCATAGATCTGCCTATATAACCCATCCTTTATTCTTGTATGCCTCCTTAGCTTCCTTTCACTTTCTCTCTCTCTCTCTCTCTTTGATGATGATTCGATGACTTTATCGTTACATTCAATTTTTTGGGTGGAAGAAAATGTAAACTTCCTGGTAACATGTAGTAGCTATCTTTTTTTTTTATGACGGGAAAAAATTAAACCCTGACACAAGGTACATCCATTTTTGATGACGGAGAATAGTTGTTTAAACTCTGGTACAAGTGTTGTGAGGTGGACTAAGGATGTAGAAACATGCAAGTAGTAGGAGCTAGGACTTCAACTATTATTCTTTCGATACAAGATACATATGCATGTTTATATATGAAAGTCATGTTACCAAAATAAACCTCCAAGTCTACATGACCTATCTTTCCATAATCCTAGATTATAACCGATTTCTTAGTAGATAAATTACTACTTAATATACAATTTTACACAAGTAGAGAAATCATTGTTTTCGCTTTTCACTGAAGTGATCACTTTCAAGATCATCATCGAATCTAGCTCTTCATAAGATATCAGCACTTGAATTTGACTTACCTAAATTTTGAATTAACTCACGATTTATGAGCTTAATATATGAGATCCATCTAAGCACGCCTATATCAAGAGATGAACAATGGGCTATCATTCCAACGAGAGGCAAAAAATCAGTCTCATCTCTTACATTTGCACCTATGAAATATTTTTTGTCTGTTTTCAAAGTTGTTAGCATACCCCATAGTTCTCGTTTGATGTGTGGATACTTTCATTGTGTTTCATGTAAAAATTTAGCCCCAAACCTAATTCTATATCTATTCCCTTCACTATCATCTTGACTTATGACCCAACCTATACCAATAGGACTAGTATCGACATTCAATATAATAGGTTTGTTAACAAAATAGTCTATACACTTAAGGATGGGAGCTTCAAGCAAGAATTTCTTTAATTTACACATAGCTTGTGTGTGTTTGTCAGTCCAAATAAATTTTTCTTTCTTCCTCGACAAGTCATAGAGACAATCCGCAACATGAGCAAAGTGTGGGATCCAAATAACATAAAAGATGCATGCACCCAAAAATCTATGTACCTCACTCACATTGTTACATGTTTCAAAAAGCTTGCTAATGGCATCAAGTTTTTGTGGGTATGGTTTTAGATCATAATGAACACATAAATGTCCAACAATAAGAACCTCATTGATACCAAAAATAGATTTTTCTAGGGAAAATGTGAGACCTACCTCTTCAAATTGTTGAAATATTTGTTCACAATCAAAAATATGGTCAAAAACAAATTTATGACATCTAGATGAATCTTAAGTAATGTCCTTTATACTTTCCTCACTCCCTTTAATTGGAATATCATCAATTGGCATGGTTATAGGAGGGATAAAATCATGTAAGACCATATTCATAGCACTCATCATATGAGCCACAAGACTAGTCGCTCCTTATGGTAAAGTACACATTTGCACTAAGCCTAAAGGAGTTTTCATTGTGGTTATGTCATGATTATCGATTGCTAATTGAAATTGGTCATACCCAGAACATAAATCACCCATTGAATAGATAAAATGTTTTGAAAAGGATTCACTAAACTCATCTATAATTGCTATTCCTACATTCCTTATGGTGAATTTATTTTCAGGTCAAAGATCTTGAATAAAATGAAGTTTCTCATTCTTTTTAGGCACAACGAACCATCTATTTGAGTAAGGTGCAAAATATGGCTCTAAAATTCTCATCTTTATCTTCTCCTTAAGTAGTTTCATTAGCTCAAGTAAGTGAGCCTTTGCAACTGGTATAGGGTGAAGATTCCATGGAATATGTGGAATAGTAAAGATTATAATGGGTGCAACTAGCTTAGGATCTGTGCAACCAATCTCATGATGAGGATACATAGTAAAGGCTTTTCCATGGATTCGTATGGCGCTCTCAGATTTATCTCTCTCACATCACAAAAGAAAGTCATCATTCCTACCAATTTTCACCTGTTTGATTGTCTCATTAGTGAATGTATGCTATGTTTTTCTTATCTCAAAGAATTGGATCATTTTTCACATCAATAATTTTTTTCTTACTTCCTTGGGGTAATGGTTGAGCTATGGGTTTTATTTTTTTGTCTATAGTTTTGTAATTTGCTTCAACTAAGGCATCATGGTTTTGGTTCAATTTTGAGCATACCCATCAAGGGAAGAAAGAAGAACAACATGGGAAATAGAATTTTGTTGAAGACATAACTCTAACTCGTCGAGATTAGAGAAACAATGAGATCTCTCAATCACATGCTCAATGTTCTCATCATGTTCCATGATTTTGTTGGTTTTATAACTTTTTTGGGTTTTCAAGATAAAGGACTTGTATAGTTGACTCTTATGAAGGAAAATTGATCTAGAATGTGGAAAACAAAGTGACAAACTATTGTACATGTTGGTTGGTTGCAAGATGTCAAAACAATGTCCACTGTTGTCCCACTCAACAATGGATTCCATCTAAAATTTTGATCATATGTAGTCCCAAACATGAATTGAGGTGCACAATCACTACAAACATGCTCATGACCCTAAGTAACAATAGGCTTCTTTCTAATTGACAATCGATTCCTAGGATGATTCACTCATATCATCATGACTTGAAGTGATCGCATTCCATCCTTAGACTTAATTCTAGCATAGGTATACCCATCATCCATTGCTTTAGTTTCCATACGACTCTCAAAAATAAAGGGCTGACCTAAGAGAACTTCATAGCAACAATTATCTTGAATAAGTGAAATTCTTATGTGATTCCTCCTATGGATATGGGCACACTAGCACAAGATCCATACAAGGTACCTGCACCATTATTTGCGGTTCTCATATGCCATCCACAATCTTTATCTATAGGCCATCAAAATTTATCATAGACTTCTCTTGAAATCACATTGATTTTAGAGCTAGAATCTATTAATGCATTTACAATGATAGCGTTCTTATCATTGCCTATTTTAACATGCATCTCTGATGTAGCTCTAGATCAGAATTTTCATTTTAAAGTAACTGTCAGAATTGTTTTCATGATTTTCATGGTGAGGTTGAATAGGTCCTAAGAAATGTTTATTAACATTTACTTGATCATCATCAAGGTCTTCTTCATCATATTCATCAAAGTTTAAGGCTTCATTCATAGCTTGAACTTGAACTAGAGAATCTTGCATCTCAATATCTAGATTAAGTGGAAACCTATTCGTTTTAATTAGGGCAATAAAGGTATCTTTAAAAACAGGCTTTGCAATAGAGAAAACTTGTTCTAAGACAGTCACTTGACTCTTTAGAAAAATGCCATCTAAAATCGCCATAGGATCTATTTTTCTCTTAATTTCTGAAATCAAGATGGCTTTAGGTTTTCTCTTTGGTTTCTTTTGTTTTTGCTCAGGATCTTTTGTTCATGTTCTTGTGTTTATTCTTGAGTTTGTTTTGATTGTTCTTGTTTCTCTAAAGGCTTTGGTTCCATTTTTCTTTACTTTGTCTTCTTACCTTTTTGTTTGTCCTCTTGTTTTGGTTCATTGGGTTGTGATTCTTGTTTTTATCTTTGGGTTGTGATGTTTTCATTTGCTTTATGATGGTCTCTATTCCCTCTAAGGTTTGTTTTCGAGTCACTCTTCTTTCACTCAGTTTCATCTCTTTTTCATTTTGATTCTACATTGGATATGTGAGAAATAAGAGATTGATCTTCTATTGGTGACTCCCAAGCCGTTATTCTCCTAATCTCATCTTGTGCTCTTACTAAAGCCTCTATAGAAAAGTCAACTTCCTTTGTGGGTTTAATTGATTCTACTTCTTGTTCATCATGAGCTTCTAGTTTCACCGCTCTAGTTCATGCATCCATTATGGTTATATTTTCATAGTGCTTTTTCATTCGCCCGTTACCATAATTTCCTTGCAAAGGTAGCCTAGATCGATAGTCATAGATTTTCTTATCTATTTCTATTACTAGTTGTTGCTCTTTAGCGTCCTTCAATAGTTCACAATCTCTCAAAGCGTGCTCTAATGAATCACACCAAGGACACCTACGAGGTCCATGCATAGAACCATTTAGATTTTGAGGATTTTGATTAATTGTGGTGGGAAATTTAAAAATTGAGGATTTTGTTGATAAGGTATTGCTTGAACAAGATAATTAGGATTTTGATAAGGCAATTGATGTATTTGAGGAGCTTAGGGAGTAGCATATGATACTTGAGGTGCAAGAGGAGCTTCCAAAAGATTGGTAATTTTGGAAATTTTGATTATGAGCATTTTGAAAACTTCTTTGAGAAACTTTAGGATACATGCTTTGATACATTTGAGGATTTTTCACATGCGGATGAGGATTTTGCATTGAAGGATTATGCATTGGAGGAACTTGATATGCTTGAGTAGGAGCTTCTTGTGGGTTTTGATTGGGAGCTATAACATGATTAGGCTCTTGAAAAGACATTGGGTTTGGAAAGATTTGATGTAATTTGATTGTAAAGCATCTACAATCTTGGCCAAATTGGATTGTGTAGCAATAATACTTTCCATTTTCTTAGTGAGAATTTCTACTTGATATTGTTTAACTACACTTTTATTTGGCTCTAGTTTAAGACTTTGACTACGCTCCATCATTTGAGGAATAGGAATAGAGTCAAAAAGCATAGCATGGGATTGTTCTCTAACTTGCTCCTTGGCTTGTGGAAGGCTAGCTTGAGGAGGCTTAAACCTCTATGGGTTGTCTTTGATGTCTATGGGCTTAAATCTCTACTACTCTACGCACTTTTTGCCAATTATCAGTAAGACCGTAGTGCTTATCCAGCTCTTTGATTATGAGAAGGGGGAACATATGAATGCAAGATAATCCCATGAACATGAATGATGAGGACAAAATAAAACGATTCACATGAATCAATTTCAAAAGGAAGAATGGTCCAAAAAAATGGAGCTTCTTATACACTTTCAAAATTGAATTCATATGCATGGGTTCTTTTGTATGGTATGTTACACACACACACACATACACACACACACACACACACACACACATATATATATATATATATATATATATATATATATATATATATATATATATATATATATATATATATATATATATATATATATATATATATATATATATATATATATATATATATACATACATACATACATACTACATACATACATACATACACATACATACACACACACACACACATATACATATATATATATATATGTGAGTATGTGTATGTGTGCATGTATTTAGTATGTATGTATGTATGTATGTATGTATGTATGTATGTATGTATGTATGTATGTATGTCCAAGTGTATGTATATGTGTATGCACATGCTATATGTATGTATATATGTGTACGTGTTTTGATTTTTATTTTTGTTTGAGTTTAAAATAACAGGAGATATTGTATGGTAGGACAAAATAATCGGAGACCTAACATACCACCTAAGACGTGGTAGTTTTTTTGTAGACAGCTACATCTTTAAGAGTCATTTCCTCAATAGAAGGTATATAAATTAATAGTTTATATTTATAATTCTCATATGTTTGATTATTTTTTACATTTAATATATGTATCTTTTTCTATTAAATAAACACCCTGTTGCAAAGAAGAGAATTTAGTCGGGTCACACATCTCACTTAGGCCAAATGGACCGTCATGGTTTTGTACCTACATTTGTGTTATCGAAAGAATATTTTTTATTTTACTTAAAACACAAAAGACTAATCTTTTTTATTTGTTTCAATGTAGCAAAAGGATTATGGTCAATATCTTACGAAACATGAGATCGAGTATGCTACACATTTTGGATATCAACGTTTGAGCAAGTATATGTGAGATCATCCAAATGATTTTGTGATTATTATTAAATTTCATATAATTGTTTTATTTTTATGGATGTTTTGTATGTTTTACTTATTCATTGTTTGTTATATCTAATACAAGAGTATTATGGAGAGGTAGATATGGATGAGGTGCAGAGACAAACACAAGATGGATGATCTCTATCATCAGAGAGTGCTCGTACCGCTACCCATGATTCCACTACAGATACATCAGATCATGCGGATGATCGTGATGATGAGGATGAGGATGAGGCTCTTGATGATGAGGATGATGATGATGATGATGATGATGATGATTATGATTCTCGATTATGACATTGGATATATATTTACACACACACACATATACATATATATATATATATATATATATATATATATATATATATATATATATATATATATATATATATATATATATATATATATATATATATATATATATATATATATATATATATATAGAGTTCATTCTTGTTATGTTTTGAATTGTGTTTATGGTATAAGTAATGAAAAGTCTTGCTCTAATGATTTTTATTATATTGTTTATATTTAGCATGTGTTTCATTACTTTCATTATACAATTCATTCATATTGATGTGTGCTTGTGTGTGTATAAAATGTATGTGTGCACATGTAGGTATATATCTATATTTGTGTAAGTGTGTCTATATGCATGTATATGTATGTATCTATGTATATATATGTGCATGTATGTATGTGCATATGTATGTGTGTATATGCATGTATGTGCATGTGCATGTGCATGTGGAAGTGTATGTGCATGTCTATGTGCATGTGCATGTGTGCATATGTATGTATGTGCATGTATATATGTAAGTGTATGTGTATATGTATGTATGTGCATGTATATGTGTGTATATGTATGTCTGTGCATGTTTATGTGTGTATGTGCATATATGTTTGTATGTATGTGTGTATATGTGTATATGTATGTGTGTACATATGTTTGTGTATATGTTCTAATGGTAATACATTTAGTATTGTGTGTTGTGCTCTAAGCTTCTTCTTCTTCTTCCTTGTGTTGTTCACGTGCTTTCCTAGACGTTTAACTACAACAATTGGTATCAAAGCAGGTTGCCACTTCATCTAGGGCATCGTTGACATCCCTGCGGTTACAGTTTCAGAATCACAAGAAATTCGATGAGGATACTTAGGGTGTTTCAGAGATCAAAACAGCTTTGCTGTGTGGTGCCAAAATCACGATCTGAGTCGTTTCAGCCTTTGAACACACTATTGCAGTGCTTGTGCAGACTATTTTGACTTTCTGTGCCAAAGATATATACCAATTTTGGTTCTCCAATATAAGCATCCCGAAGTCTGCTATAGGTCTAGCAAAACTCATTTGGGTAGTTCTCTTCAATGTTTTCAGATACAATCATTTTTTTCCATCAAGTTATTTTAGTCAGCGGCCATGGCTGTAAGCAGTGATGTATTCCACATGTTGGCTATTGAGGATAAGTTGGATGGTACCAATTATCCATTGTGGGCTTATATGATGCATCATGTATTGGTAGCAAAAGGACTATGGAATATTGTGCAGGGTGTTGAAAGATGTCCTCTTACACGTGCAAATATAGGTACTGCAAATACAGGTACTGAAGTTGATGCAGATGGTGTCAAAGATGGTGATATTATGCAGATTCTTGCTCATGCTACTGTTTCTGTTGCACTACTACATAGCAAATTCATTGGGATGGCATAGATGCTCAGATACATGCATTGATAGCTTTGCCTATCAAACATGCCATTATTCTTCACATTCGCAATAGCTAAGGATGCTTCGGATACACTTGCCACATTGTACCAGACTAGGAATGAGGCTTGTGTTGCTTATCTCTGAAAACAGTTGGAGAGTGAGCACATGAATGAAGGTGATTCTATGGATAATTTTCTGACAAATATCAAGGATTTAAAGGAATAGTTGATTTCTGCTGATGAAGCCTTCCTGACAGTTCACTCAACCGTAGACATGTTTCCATAGGAGTGGCAATAGGTTTATAATATTCAAGGAAAAAACGTTGCAATTGTCTTAAAAAAATTTGTTTGACACAAAGCCATTCCCCCATCAACTTGCATAAATTGAATGTTCAAGTAATGATTCAGATGCCCCAAATTTGATATCTCAAAGAGGCATGCAAATCAGCCTTAAATTCAGCAATATGCTTCTCATTAGGACTAGTGAGTAGCATGCCATCAACATACACAATAATGTTAAGAAGCACATCATTTGCATGCTCAACATAATAAGGTTCTCTCAATTGGAATATTCTCAAAACAATGTGCAATCAAGTAGGCATGTATCTTTTCATCCCAAGCCATGATGCTTGCTTCAAATCATATAATGCCTTTTCCAAGCTACACACTGTATTTTCATGCCCTTTCTACACAAAACCATGAGGCTGAATACATATAGTTCTTCATGTAAGTCATCATTCAAAACTACATACTGGTGTACATTCCAACCATGATGAGTTGCAAGTGCACAGATGCTACGAAAGGGCATTCCACATGGTGGTGCAAAGGTCTCGTCAAACTCAATGCCTCTCTCTTGAGCATAACCTTTTGCAAAGAGCCTAGCTTTATACCCTGTCAATTTTTCCATCAAGCTTACGTTTTAGCATGTATGCCCATTTAGTGGCAATGACCTTTTTGCCATAAGGCAAACCACATAAGGACCAAGTACCATTCCTCATAATAGCATCATATTCTGATTGCATAGTGACCATCCACAATTTTCTGAATTTTGTGCTTTATCAAAAGAAACAGGCTCATTCTCCTCACAAAGAGTAGAGGCAGCCATATCATAGGAACCTGATGCAAAGGAAACACGATGAGAGCCTGAATGAGTACAATATGAAAAAGGTGCATCTAATTTGCTATCTCTCAAAGTCTGCACCATTTAGGCATTGTTGTGTTCCCCTCTCTCTCTCTCTACCCCCACCTTCCTCTCTCTCTCTCTCTCTCTCTCTCTCTCTCTCTCCTCCCCTCTCTCTCCTCCCCCGCCACCCCCTCAGCCCCCGCCAACCCCCTCCCCTCCCCTCACCACCATCACCCTCCCCTCCCCTCACCGCCAGCCCCCTCCCCTCCCCTCAGCGCCCCTCAGGCCCCGCCTTTCTCTCTCCCCTCAGGCCCTACCTCTCCCTCTCTGTCTCTCTCTCTCTCTCTCTCTCTCTCTCTCTCTCTCCCTCTCTCTCTCTCTCTCTCTCTCTCTCTCTCTCTCTCTCCTCCCCCGCCTGCCCACCAGCCCACCCCGCCATGAAATTCACAAGGAATTGAAGAATAAGAGCTTGCAGGAGATTACTAATGTTGAAAGGGCAACAACCATAGAGATTTCAGAACAAGAAGATTATGGGCCCGAAGGCAGAGAAGATCTCCCCTTTTTGGATATACCTTGTAGAGGAGGGTACTGGGGTATCCACTTTTATAGAAAATAAACACTTCCAGTACGTCGCCTACTCAAGGGGGGTTCTCTTTAGGGAAGTATACCCTTTAACATTTCTGTGAGCAGGTA
Source organism: Ceratopteris richardii (assembly GCA_020310875.1). Classification (NCBI taxonomy): domain Eukaryota; kingdom Viridiplantae; phylum Streptophyta; class Polypodiopsida; order Polypodiales; family Pteridaceae; genus Ceratopteris; species Ceratopteris richardii. The sequence goes on from CM035410.1 coordinate 206,158,180, forward strand.
GATAACATGGATTGCACAGAGTGGTAAATACTTCAGAAAATGTGAACAATAAATGACCAAGGAAGACCGTACACTTCTTGATTCAAATCAGGGGATTACAATGTTAGGTAGAGTGATGCCTAAGGTACAAATTTAGGACTAACAAGCCACAAGCTTAGGGCTAACAAACCACCTTAATAGTAAATACTCCAATACAAAAGTTTCTTCCTATCAGCATAAGGACCACTGATATGCAGACTAACTCAGAACAATACAAATGGTAAGATCTTCTCAAGAGAATAGAACATAATCAACCACACTGACTCACGGAAAAGAAGAAGAATCCAAGCTACTCTTTTACACTATAGTGCTCATAGCCCTTCACTGAGAAGCCTACCCTCTGTATACACACTACAGGGTAGCTCCTACAATAGGCTTGAAACCACCAACTGCAAGAGAGGACTTCTGCACGTATACACGAACCACCGTGTCTCAAAAATTGTTGTACCTTGTACAAGTACTCCAGTGTACCCAAATGAGCACAAATCCATTGCTTTTATAGGCCCCAATAGGCCAAGAGGCCTTGCCGAATCTTCACTGATCACGCGCCGGATAATCACCCAAAATTGGGGGGTAGGTCAAATATTCCACTTGATTTGAATTAGATCCACAAAAATAGGTAGTCGTGAAGAGTTGGTGGTGACTACTTTCACTTTCCACCATTCCACTTTAATTTCAAGTCCTAATTATCTCCGATAATGACTGATAAATGTCGAGCACACTAAACTCTTGGACCAGAGGCGGCTTCTTTCTCCTCTTCCATTGATTCAGAAACAACCCATCTACGAAGGGTCTCTCCATTTCTCCTTATCCACATATGTGATCACAACCTCAGTTTCCGGAGATAACTGAAAAATTTCTCTTACTTTATTTTGTAGCTGTTCCAACGGAACTGGAAGCATCTCCTGAGATGGCTTGGAAGGAGGAATTGTCTCCAGAATGGTGCAGGGGTGGATGTATAATGGTGCGGGTGTATGTGTGTGTATGTGTGTGAGGGGGGGGTGTGTGTGTATGTCACATGGGTGTGTGTATGTATGGGGATGCATGTGTGTGATTGTGTGGGAGAGCGTGGAGTGTGTGCATATGGGTGTGTGTGTGTGTGACGGTGTGTGTGTGTGTGTTTGGTGATGTGAAGAAGTGGTGTGAGGAGGCGGGGGTGGTGTGAGGAGGCGGGGTGGTGGGAGGGAATGGTGTGAGGAGGCGGGGTGGTGTGAGGGGAGGTGGGGTGTGAGGAGGCGGGGGAGAAGGGGGGGTTCTAGCGGGGGGGGTTTGGAGGGGAATTGGCAGGGGTGAAGGGGGGGTTCTAGCGGGGGGTTTGGCGGGGGTGGGAGGGGAAGTTGGCGGGGTGAGGGGGAGGATTTAGCGGGGGTCGGTGGGGGGTTTGGCGGGGTGGGCGGAGGAGTTGGGGGCGGGTGAGGGGGGCTGCGGGGGGCGGGTGAGGGGGGCTGCGGAGGGCGGGTGAGGAGGGCTACGGGGGGCGGGTGAGGGGGGCTGCGGGGGCGGGGGAAGAGAGAGAAGAAGGGGGAGAGAGAGAGAGAGAGAGAGAGAGAGAGAGAGAGAGAGAGAGAGAGAGAGAGGAGAGAGAGAGAGAGAGAGAGAGAGAGAGAGAGAGAGAGAGAGAGAGAGAGAGAGAGAGAGAGAGAGAGAGAGAGAGAGAGAGAGAGAGAGAGAGAGAGAGAGAGAGAGAGAGAGAGAGAGAGAGAGAGAGAGAGAGAGAGAGAGAGAGAGAGAGAGAGAGAGAGAGAGAGAGAGAGAGAGAGAGAGAGAGAGAGAGAGAGAGAGAGAGAGAGAGAGAGAGAGAGAGAGAGAGAGAGAGAGAGAGAGAGAGAGAGAGAGAGAGAGAGAGAGAGAGAGAGAGAGAGAGAGAGAGAGAGAGAGAGAGAGAGAGAGAGAGAGAGAGAGAGAGAGAGAGAGAGAGAGAGAGAGAGAGAGAGAGAGAGAGAGAGAGAGAGAGAGAGAGAGAGAGAGAGAGAGAGAGAGAGAGAGAGAGAGAGAGAGAGAGAGAGAGAGAGAGAGAGAAGGAGGGTCCATGGTTTTAGTGCATGGAGAGAGAGAGAGAGAGAGAGAGAGAGAGAGAGAGAGAGAGAGAGAGAGAGAGAGAGAGAGAGAGAGAGAGAGAGAGAGAGAGAGAGAGAGAGAGAGAGAGAGAGAGAGAGAGAGAGAAATTACATGACCGGTATCTAAGATCGAATGAAGTTCAAGAAGGGTCCATGGTTTTAGTGCATCAAGTCCCGTCAATTTCAACTAAATTGGCCCCCAAATGGACAGGACCATATAAGGTTATCAAGGTATTGCCACATGGTGCAGTGCATCTGGAAGATCTGCAGGGTAAAAGGATGCCCCTCATCAACATCTCCAGGGTGAAGAGTTATTTGAATTGATGCAAGCAGATGAAATTCACTCCCTGTACATACCATAGTTCTTTCATTTTCTGCGAGAGGTGTTTTTCCCTATTGCAATTGCGAATAGGTACATGACACATACACGAGGAGATAAGGAATCTCTTCGTGTTCGGAGGAGCCTTAACAAGTTAGCAATAACCACAGCTAGTGAGTCTACCTCCCCTCTGTCCTCCCTAAATTTATCTATTGATTTGGGTGCGACACCATTGTCAAAAGAGGGGTATAGGAGAACTCTAGACTTCTCCTCAGATACGTCCGAAGAAACACCAGTCCAAATGGAGGATCTTTCTCATTTACTCTCCAGATTAAATATCAAATTCCCTACCTTCAAGGGACAAGCCTATGAGGATGCTAATGATCATGTGAGGAGATTTATCTCTTTATGCCGTGGACGTGGTCTGCAAAATAGAGAGGATGCAATGCTGGCACTTTTTCCATCCACATTGGAGGGTCTTGCGGATAAATGGTATAGTCAATATGCAGATGGCCATTTCACTACATGGGAAGCTTTGAAGGCTGCATTCTCACAAACATTCCGACCAAGTGATTCCTCAGAAAGAGCTCTAGATCAGCTAAAGAATTTGAAGCTAAGATCAGGTGAATCTTTTCATGAACTTCACACTAGAACAAAAGCACTTGTTGCACGTCTGCCACATGCCCCAGGTGACTTTTTGGTTAAAAAGTGGATCGAAAAGGCTCTGCCTAGGTCATCTCAGCAGAAGCTTCGTGAATCTCTTAGATTGGATGCGACCCTCAATGATTTTGTTGCAGCGGCATCACGCATTGAAGAAGCAAGGCAACATTTCAAAGGGGATACACAACCAAACGCTGTAGATCTGGATTCTATTGAGCAACTAAGGAGGGAACTGGAAGCATTGAAGATGCAACAAAACCAACAAGAAGAGAAGGTCTTGCCACCACTGCATCGCACTGATGATGAAGTAGCTCAACTTCGCCGAGAGTTAGAAGATTTGAAGACGACTCAGGATATAAGGAGACAAATTTGGTGTACAATCTGTAACAACAATGGACATTCCAATGCTAATTGCCCTATTAAGGTAAGCTGTCAATTTTGTGGAAAAGATGGTCATGAAGCCAGAGATTGCTACTACCTCAAGGGTACACAGCAGAGAGGTAACCCTCAAAATTTGGATTCATATTATGCTAGTACATCAAATACTTCAAATAGAGAGGAGAATCGGCCTGCAAGGCCTAGATATAATAGACCTTTGATGTGCTATCGTTGTGGTGAGTACGGCCACATGCAAAATAGGTGTTCTCTTCCAGAAGATGCACCTGCTTGTCAGCATTGTCCAGAGGCCAAGGATCATTATACCAAAGATTGCCCAAGAGGTCCTCCTGCTCCAATCCACATGATTGCAGTCTCTCCACATGAAGAAAGGAAAACCACTCAATCCTATGCTGTTTCATCCTCTGCTATGCCCATGATGACCAGAGCTAGGCAAGCAGCAACAAACCTTAGGGGGGAACAACAAGGAATTCAGGATAAAGAGGAAGAAAAGAAGTCTGGATGGAAGGACCAAGTGGAAATTGAAGGAGCCTATGAAGAAATGACTACTTCTCTAAGGGGCCAACCAACAAGTCTGCAAGAAAACACTCAGGAGGTAAACATTGAACAGATCTTGAAAGGTGTTCATCACAAGGTTAGTCTATATGAACTTATAAGGATGGATTCAAAAATAAGAAGTGACTTACTGAAGATTATACACTCTGCTCACTTGGTCCAATCACCTAGTATAGATGGTTTCATGGTTGATTTTCCTCTTGCACCCTTAGCAGACTACCAAAGTTCGAGATTATCAGTTTGTATAAAGGATGAAGCTCTTACAGGTGTGATCATAGATGGAGGCTCTGGTATCAATTTGATGCCAGATTTTACAATGAAGAAGCTGAAATTGAACCCCACCAAGTTGGCACCATTCACGGTTACATTGGCAGATCAACATCGGGTTGCGCCACTTGGCATTATTGAAAAGGTATTGATGGTAGTACAGGGTTGCCACTTTGTGTTGGATTTTGTTGTTATTGCACTTCCACAGGAGACTTCCTATCCTTTGCTCCTGGGGAGACCTTGGCTAAGACAAGCAAAAGCTTTGCAAGATTGGGGAAAAAATAAACTATGGATTTCAACAAATACCAATAGCCAACTGCAACTACATTTGGAAGAAGGATCCGACTCAGGAAAAACTACTGGATATACTGTGGATACTCAGGTAATGCCCTCTCTACCCCATGAAGATGATACATTGTTAAATTGGATGATGGGAAGTGCAGAGTGTTGCACAGTGGAGATCAATGAAATTGAGGAAGAAGTTGCAGATAAGGAAATTACAGAAAAGGGCAATGAAGACCACAAGGTGTTCGAGAATGAGCAATTGCAGGAAAGCACAAGCCGTGAGGGGGCAACCAATATAAAAGTATCAGAGGTGGAAGATTATGAACTCAAGAGCAGAGAAGATCTTCCTTTTACAGATATACCTCAAGGATGGATGGAAGAACATGTTGCATAATATAAATTAAAATCCACTCCTGCATATAGTGGAGATGATTTCTCAAGTAAGACCAGTCCTGAAACATTGGTTCAAGAAGTAAATTTAGGAAATGAAGAGAACCCTCAAATGGTCCATTTGGCATCCTGGTTGTGGCATTATCCTCCTTTGCTACAGAAGGTAACTTCTTTGCTTTTTACTTACAAAAGTGTCTTTGCATGGTCCTACAAGGATCTAACGGGGATACCAGAAGAGCTTGGGTTACATCGGATACCCTTAGTTGAGGGAGCCGCGCCAATAAGAAGTAGACCGTATCGACTCAATCCAAAGTACGCAGAGGTGGTAAAGGCAGAGATTACAAAACTAGAGGAAGCAGGTATAATTGTGCCAGTAGAACATTCCCGGTGGCTTTCTTCTATGGTTATTGTGCCGAAGAAAAATAGTGGAAAAATAAGGGTATGTGTTGATTTCCGTGCTTTGAATAAAGTGACTGTTCAAGATGGATTTCCTTAGCCCTTCACAGAGCAAGTGCTTGAGGAAGTAGCTGGTCACACTTTGTATAGTTTCTTGGATGGTTTTAGTGGATACAATCAGATAGTAATTCACCCTGATGATAGGGACAAAATAGCCTTTGTTACTCCCTGGGGCACTTATGTCTATACTCGAATGGCTTTTGGTTTGAAGAATGCACCGGCTTCATTTAATAGAACGATGTATCTGATATTGGGCAAATGGTTAACAACCTTTTCACGCATTTTCATGGATGACTTTTCAGTATTTTCAGGTACAGATAGAAGGGCAGCAGTTCAAGATTTCCATGACCATTTGGAAAATCTAAAAGAAATTTTTGAGCAATGTCTCAAAACAGGTTTGAAATTGAATCCTGATAAATGTCACTTTTTGGTCACTAAGGGCACTCTTCTTGGTCACCTAGTATCTGCTGAAGGCATAACTGGTTACAGCTATTCTTTCCATGCCAATTCCACAAAGCCCAAAGGAAGTGCAAAGTTTCTTGGGCCATGCAGGGTATCACAGAAGATTCATTAGGATGTATTCGGAAATTGCTAAGCCATTGTCAAGGCTTACCAGCAAAAAGATCCCTTTCTCATGGAGTGCTGAAGCTGACAAAGCATTTTGTGAACTAAAGTTGAGGCTATGTACTGCTCCACTTTTAAGTGTTCCTAATTGGTCATTGGAATTTCATGTGCATACAGATGCTAGTCTTCATGCTGTTGGTGCAGTTCTAGCTCAACCATCATCTCACAAAGTGGATAGACCTATCTCTTATGCAAGTAGACTACTCAACCAAGCTGAAAGAAATTACAGTACAACGGAAAGAGAAGGTTTGGCTATCGTATTTGCTGTTCAGAAGTTCCGACATTATCTCCTTGGTGTACATTTCATTGTTATTTCTGATCATCAGCCCTTGAAGTATTTGATAAACAAGCCTAGAGTAGCTGGAAGGATTTGGAGATGGTTACTCCTATTTCAAGAATTTAATTTTGATATTCATATTAAGCCAGGAAAAGAGCACTACATGGCAGATCAAGTGTCCAGGACCACAATGAGCGAAAAGGCAACAGGTATTAATGATGAACTGGTGGATAGCAATCTTTTTCTAGTAGTAATTCAGATAGGTTGGTATGATGAAATTCTTCATGTTCTCACTACAGGAAAGATCCCAGAACACTTGACACCTGTAGAAAAGAGAAGATTGCTCCTGAAAACCAAAGCATATTCTCTTATAAATGGAAATTTATATAAATATTGTCAGGATGATATATTGAGAAGATGTGTCTATCCAGAGGAGGTAAATCTTCTGCTAGAGGCTGCACACAATGAAGGACATCAAAAGGGGGAAGAATTGGCTCATAGAATCATCCACAAGGGTTTATGGTGGCCTCACATTTTCAAAGATGCAATCAAGTTCGCCAAAGAATGCCACATCTGCCAGAGGTGTGCCCCCGCGCCCACCAGGTTAAATTTCCAACCATTGGTCATATCTACGGGATGGCTCCCATTTGAACGATGGGGTCTTGATTTCATAGGGCCAAATAGCCCAACTGGGCAACCAGGAGGTAAAAAGTATATTTTGATGGCCACATGTTATGCCACTAAATGGATAGAAGCTAAAGCTACTGTGGACTGCACGACTTTAACAGTAGCTAAATTTATGTATAAACGTATTTTCTCAAGATTTGGTTGCCCATTGGAAATTACTAGTGAAAGGGGCACACATTTTGTAAATCAATTGCTCCAGTTTATATTTGACAGGTACAAAATCTTCCATAAAAAGTCTTGTGCCTACTACCCCAGGGCAAATGGCCAAGCAGAGAGTTCCAATAAGATTTTGATTGGATTGCTTCGCAAATTATCTTTCGATCATCAAAGCTCTTGGCCGCTAGCACTGATTGGTGCAATTTGGGCTTTCAGAACCACGAAGAGGGGAACCACAGGCGAAACTCCATTTCGGTTAGTATATGGGAAAGAAGCATTGGCACCATTCGAGTTCATCATCAGAAAGGAACTAGGAATCAAAACCATTGGCATTCAACCCCCCATTCAGAGATTGGTGGCATTAGAAGAGTACAGAGAAGGGGCAATGCAGAAACTTCGGGTAACACAAGAAGAGCGCAAGAAATTACATGACCGGTATCTAAGATCGAATGAAGTTCAAGAAGGGTCCATGGTTTTAGTGCATCAAGTCCCGACAATTTCAACTAAATTGGCCCCCAAATGGACAGGACCATATAAGGTTATCAAGGTATTGCCACATGGTGCAGTGCATCTGGAAGATCTGCAGGGTAAAAGGATGCCCCTTGTCAACATCTCCAGGGTGAAGAGTTATTTGAATTGATGCAAGCAGATGAAATTCACTCCCTGTACATACCATAGTTCTTTCATTTTCTGCAGTTCATTTTGAAGGAATAAGCAAATAAAGGAGTTATTGCACCGGGACGGTGCAAAATCTTGATGTGGGGGTCTGTAGAGGTCGGAAATTCTCAGAGGCCTTGGGATGAAGCTTCAGG